>JBAMBK010000684.1:1200000-1800000 GCA_037043435.1 Drosophila suboccidentalis | reverse complement strand
GTTATTGCACAGATTACAGCGGGAACAGAAGAAAAGCATCCCCAATTAACTGCCGGTACTAGTAGCTTGACCCTTTCAACGAATTCCAACGAACTTGGGGAGCTTAAAGTGACGAAGCAACTGGAGTTGCCCAATCTGCTGCTGCCACAAGCACAACTGGGCAGTTTGGTTGCCTTGGCGGAAGTAACGCGTCCACACGAACGCTTCCTGCTGCTGGGCGGACTGACAGGATATCTGGACCTGATGCTGGCACACAAGATAACGCCAGACATCAAGAGCTTTACCACCATGCTGGAGGTGATACCGCCCACAAATGCCGCCGAGAAGCAGCTGCTGAGCTTTGTGCGTAAGATTGGGCTCAAGGCGGACATTGATTTCTTCAATATACTGATTAAGAAGCGATCGATGCGCTTCGACTACGAGAGTGCCCGCGAAGTGTTGACCATGATACGCACAACTGGCCTTAAGCCGGACATTGTAACTTATGGTGTGCTGGCGTTGGGTTGTCGCACCCAGGAGCAGGCCCGGGAGTTGCTGCAGCAAATGCAGGCGGCAGATATTCGGATGAACATTGCGATACTGGGTGCAATGTTGCGACAGGGCTGTGCCCAGAAATCCTTTGCGTATGTCAACGAAATCATGCAGCTGAGCTTGGAGGAGGGCATCAAACCGAATGAGGCGTTCCTGCGACATTTGCACAACTTTCACAGAGGCTGTGCCAGGGCTATTGATGCCAGGGTGAGTAGACATGATGAGAACTACAATTAATGGCTTAAAGATGCTAATTGGTCATTTACTTGCAGCATCCGTCAACCAAAACGCCAGCATTCAAAAAGGGACACTCCAAATTCTGTGATAAATATCGCCTATATTACGAGGAGCAAGGACTGTCCGGCCTGAAACTGGAGGATGCAGTTAACAAGTTGAAGGAACGCCCGTACGCACAGTACAAGGAGGCGGCTGTCACGGGAATCGAACCAACGAAACATGAGCAAGTGAGGCGCAAGCAAAAAGTGCGCAAATATATTAAGAAAATTAAAATTGCGCAGCTCAGCGACGATCCTGGCGATTCGAATCCCTTCAAGAGAATAGAATAGAAGCCATTGTACATTTTATAATTGTTAATTAAAGTATTTATATTATATTTGTTAACCAATCATTGTGCGTTTCCGACCACGCGCTCGCACTTCGTCGAACTTGGTTAAAACACTCTGCACATCCTTGCCACACTCGGAGCGATATGCGGCCAATATATGCTCAAAGATGTAGTCCTGTTCGCTGTGCGTGCTCAGCAATGCTCGCTCCAGGACGTACAGATCCACGCCCTTGTCCTCTGCCGCCTGATTGTAGTGACTCAGCCCGAAATCAATAAAGATGACATCGTATCCATTCTTCGCAGCTGGATTTGGATTGATCAGTATATTCGATGTGGTCAGGTCGCCGTGTATTATGTTATTCGCATGCATCTGACCAATTATAGAGCCAATTCGTGTGCACAGCCCAATTAATGTTTCCTTTATCCGTTCCTTATCCGACTCGGACTCTTTGACTGTGCTTTGGATAAACTTCTTTGCTGTCTGCGCGCTGCCAAAGTACTCCATGTACAGCTTGTGCGTGTTCATGTCCGAGTGTAGAATGCGCGGTGCAAGGATTCCAGCGGACAAGCAACGGCCGGACGCCTTAATCTCAGCCTTCATCCGCTGCCGCGTGATTTGTGCGTCCAACTCGGGATGACGATATTTCTTGACGAAGCGTTCCTTAATCAGACAAGACTCGCCCTTGAATTCGCCAACATAAAGACGTCCCTCTGCGCCTTGTTTTATTACATTTAAGGCCATATTTAACTTGAAGTGAAGAAAATATACAATCGCAAGTTCAAATTGCTTTATTTTTGTCACTCACATAACTTTCTTTGCCATTCTCACGGAGGCAAACACTGATGGCACTAGGGATGACGAAATACAGTAATTTTTGCCATTCACACGAAGTCAACAGCTGATTTTGTTTTGATATTTGCATTGTATGTGTACCAATATAATCACCAAGTGATTCATCCTTTTGTTAAAATCTATTCTGTCATCGAAATTTGTTGAAAATGTTCAACTTGTTTGGCAAAAAACCCACTGTAAAGGAACAGCAACGTGAAAATGATCGTAGTCTTCGCAAGGCGACTCGCGACATTGAACGAGAGCGCCGAAAAATGGAGGAAGAAGAGAAAAAACTGGAAGCTGAAATCAGACGCAACGCAGCCGCTGGAAACAACGATGCATGTCGCATTCTAGCAAAGCAACTGGTGGAAATTCGCAAGCAAAAGTCACGCAGCTATGCGGCGGCGGGAAAAATACAGTCCATTGGCTACCAGAATAAAAACATGGGCGCCAACATTGCACTAGGCGAGGCGATGGGCACCACGGCCAAGACAATGGCCAGCATGAATAAGGTGATGCGACCGGAGGCAATCGCTGGAACGGTGCGCGACTTCCAGCAGGCGAATATGCGCATGGAAATGACCGATGACATGATTAACGATACGCTAGACGACATGTTGAACGAATCGGGCGATGAGGAGGAATCCAACGATGTGGTGAACAAGGTGCTCGACGAGATCGGCATTGAGATCTCTGGCAAGATGGCCAGCATTCCAGCAGCGGGATCTGGCGAATTCGAGACGAGCGGCAAACGCACCGAAAAAGACATTGCCGATCAACTGGCGAAACTGCGATCATCATAGTTATCATCATCATTATCATTATTATTATTATTATTTAACTCTCATACACATTCTTGAATTTTTACGACATAATAAATATGTAAGTGGGCATGCAAATAATCTAAAGTCGAGCATGCATACCGCCAGATGCGACAATAGATTCTCCAGTTATATAGCCAGCATCATCGGATGATAAAAAGGACACAACGCCGGCCATTTCCTCGCTGGTGCCCAGACGACCCATGGGAATCTTGCTGAGCGCCGCCTCGTTGGCCGACTCATTCTCGTACAGCGCCTTGGAGAACTTGGTGCGGATGATGCCCGGGGCCAGGCAATTGACGCGGATTCCCTCGGGCGCCAGATCCTTGGCTGCTGCCTTCGTCAATCCAATCAGTGCCGTCTTGCTCACAGAGTATGCGCCCAGCAGCTATGGATGTAGATAAGATAAAATGATGAAGATACGATTTACTGATAACGGATCTGATAAGCAAAAGTCCCATTATTAAATACCCTCTTTTATTTAATATTAAAGTTCCATTATAAAATACGCTTTTATATTAAATATTAAAGTCCCATTATTAAAATCCCAATATCTACCTAAATAATAAGCAGCCCTTTTACAAAAGTTCCATTATAAAATACATATTCTATCATATGTGCTGCAGTTTCACAAACATTTTTAAATTCCCCTTATCGACTTAACTCACCTCGAATGCATCGTAGCCCGCAATGGAGGAGACAAACACAATGCTGGAGTTCTTCTCCTGCCTCAAATATGGCAGTGCCTCCTTGGCCAACAGAAATGAGCTTTTCACATTGACATCGAAGATCTTGTCCCACACCTTCTCATCGCACTCGAGGACTCCGCCCACCGCAGGATTCGTGGCGGCATTGCTAATCAAAATGTTGAGTTTGCCGTATTTACTGATGGTCTCCTCGAAGAGCTGCTTGCGATCCTGCGCCTCGCCCACATGACACTTGAGTCCATGGACATTCAGATTCAGTTTACGCAGCTCGGCGAGCGCATTGTCCACATTCTTCTGTTTGCGACTGCTGATCACAACGGAGGCGCCGTCCTCGGCCAAACGCTTGGCGATCGCAAAGCCAATGCTGCAGTTGCACAAAAGTCCCATTATTAAATATTCCTTATTATCATTATAATTGGATGTGCGGCAGTTTCACAAATATCCAATTATTAAATTCCCTTCGACTCACCCATCTGTGGAGGCGGTGACCACCGCAACTTTTCCTGCTAACCGTTTCATGCTATTGGCGTTCGAACTTTGACTGCTTGTACCGCTGGACATTCGCTTGTGACAGAAATTATGCTCGACTTTGTCGCTATTCTTTCGTTCGCTGTTATTGTTGTTGTTTAATTGATTAAGATTTCTAATCGCCGTGTTGTTCATGGCACTTTGGACTTGACTTCCAGTCAAACCGGTTGCAACGCTCAAATTACCTTTAAAAGTCCTATTCATCAATTTTTTGGTAATGTGCAACATATTGAATTTTCAGATTTATTTTTTATTCTACAATTTTTTACTATTGATTGCCTTATTGTGAGATTGCGATTTACTTATACGATTCTTGTTGTTTGGGCACTTCCAGTGGAAACATTTGTTTATTGCTGCTGCTTTTGCCATTCACCGTGAAGCTGAAAGCTGTTTTTGCGCGCGCTATTTGAATTTCTATTATCTTCTGCATGGTGTGTAGGTAGATAAGACATCGCTAAGCAGTTAAGCAAACAAAAATAGTGAGGTGATAAATAAATAAGATACATATGATAAACAAATAGGCACCGTGGAAGTGAATAGAAATAGTTAAACCAAAACTTTGATACACAAATCAACGACAGTAGCGCAAATCATTTCTGTGTTTACTCTCCTCAGTGGAAAGTGCAAATTACTTCATATTGAGATCTAAGCTTCGGTTGCTTTGATAGTTTTTAGTCGCTTCGAATCGCTCCTAGTGTACAAGTCGTTATTTTCTTAAAAGCTGAAACGGTTTTTACTCTCACACGGCATGTTATATTAAAAGCACTTGAAATTATTTAATCAAACAGTACCTACTAAATTTTGTACGATGAGCAGCCAAACGAATGAAATCGCGCACATTGCGCCTGCTCCACAGGATTTCCAGGCACCTGTTTTTCCGGACAATAAACTCGTGCTCTATTTTCATCCATACAACTTTTACTCGCAAAAAGTTAGTGGCTAAAATCATGTGATTTTTGAAAAACAAATAATGAACCGAGCTCACACATTGATTTACCGCGTAAACTCAACGCAAATTGTGCTAAATTACTAATATAATCGCAATCACAGTTATATTAAGTCATTATTGCTCAACGCGATTTTCATTTTCATACTTACATATGACTTAAGCGCCTCCCACCCCTCGCCATGTCCCTCTCCCACCCACCTGATTCATCCATAATACTTTTGTTTAGCTATAAATATTAGTGTAAATTTGATATATATCGCCTTTGATGTTAAAGCTATATTTACTTAATTTTGTAATATGTTTCAGTAGCGAGTCAAAAAAGCTGGTAGCCACTGTATGCTCAATTTGGCGTGACGGGGGCGTAGGAATATCAATCATCTCGAGAGCTCCCAAAATTAGTAACTTGTAATTAGTATAGGGTTATTTAATTAGTTTTAATTAACATTTTATTATTCTGCACCTTGGATATTGTTATATTTTTTTTTTCTCAAGTAATAATATTAAAATAAAAAGTTTCTCTTTTTCTTTTTTATTATTTAACCATTTTCAAAAGGGAAATTCTAAATAAATACAATATTCGCAATTTGCGGTCATCCAATATAATTACTATTTTAACAAATTTCTCAACTTATTAATCTACTCATATGAAGTAAATTCATAATATAAAATTAATCTAATTTACATCAATGACTCTCTTGTTTCATTACATAAGAAGTGTTATTATTTTCAGGTTCTGCTGGTACTTTATGAAAAAAATATTGACTTTACTCCCTATATAGTCGATCTTTGCAATGGAGAACAGTATTCCAGCTGGTTCCTAAATCTGAATCCTAAGGGCGATGTGCCCGTCCTACAGGATGGTGTCTTCGTCATTCCCAACTCTCCGCAAATCATTAGCTATGTAGAGACAAAGTATCGCGGAGGTAAGTGAAATGGAAGTTACATATGATGTTTTGTAATTTTTAATTATTATTATAAAAAATACGCGACGAATGATTCCTCGATCATTTCAATCCGACAACTGGTTTAAAAGATAATTAAATTGACACGCCCACAGTTTCCAAGGGATAGAAGCTACAGTTTTATATATCGTTGGAAAGGTATTTTGAAGGGCTTTTCAACTTAACATACTTTCGTTTTTTATAACTTAAAAATTATTTGCTTAGCTAGTTTATTTACGATCAATTCTTATTTCCTTCTTCCATAGAGGAGCATCCAGTTTTGAAGCCATACAATCCCTACTCCCTGCAATATGACCAGATGATGGTCTTTGAGCGTGCCCTGTCCCGTCTGCCCGTGGGCGCACTGAGTCTGGGCTCCTTTATCCACGATGATTTGAAGCTGGTGCCCAAGGCTCCGTTTATCGGACCCGTGCGGCAATCCTGCCTGAGTGAGCTGATTTAAAGCTTCGTCATTCTGCTTAGTCTAATCCTTTTTTAATTTACAGAAAACAATGATAAGGTGATGGAACTGTTGCGTAGCTCTGTCAGCGATTTGAATTCCCAGAACGTTGCACTGAAGCAGAAACTGGAGATTCAGATGCGTCGCAAGGAACTCGTGACATCGCGCACAGAATTTCAGCGAGTGCTGGACGCGGTTCGCAATACGCTGATGTATGTGGAGCAGGAACTGTCCAAGTCCAAGCAGCAGTCCAATGATTCTTGCTGGCTGACTGGCGAGCAGTTTACAGTGGCTGATGTCAGTCTGTGCCTGCTGCTGCAACGACTCCATCAGTTGGGATTCGAGAACTATTACTGGGCTAACGACAAGCTGCCGCGAATTGAGGATTATTTCCAGCGCTTCAAGCAACGCGAGTCGTATCTGAAGCTGATGCCCAGCAGCAATTTTGAGATCCTCAAGGAAATGTGGAGCATGACGCCGACAAATTACAAGCTGGGAGCCACCGCCGGTTTCTTGGGTATGGCCATGTTCGCGGCATTTGCGCACAAGTAGCTGGGCAATCATTTGATTTATTTGTTTTATTGTTATTGTTAAAGTTGGGCACATATAAACACAAACATAAGAACGCTTAAAACTACGTGTCAACAATCCAAGTCCAATTCCAAATCCAATTCAAGAAGTCGCAAGGAAGCGGATAGAAACAGAAAATCGGACTATGAGCTATGTATGATACAGTGCCTCACAAGCCTCAAGCTTCAATCTGCTTTCACATATCATTGTACAAGTGTATCATGGTACAAGTATATTAAAAACATTTGGTATAAAGTTCCATTTGGTACAAAAGTTTCCTCTTTTTGTTGTTTCTTTCTGCTAACCACAACCGTTTTTAAAAATAATTCAATTCGCTGCGCGTATGCTTACAATTCAATTCCTGTTTTCTGTTGCTGTTGCTTGGTTAATAGATCTATCTAAATCTTAACTATCCACGCTTGTCTGCAGACGCTGTTGCTGCTCCCTTCGTTGCTGCTCCGCCTTCAGCAGACTGGCCGCTGTGCTGGCCGCTTTCGCGTTCGTGAACAGCGGCATGCCCATGAATGTGGGTATCTGCTGCTGCTGTTGCTGCGATCCACCTGGTCCACTTGACTTGCCATTGCTGTTGGAGGAGCTGCTCGCCTGGACGCCGGTGGCAGTCGGTGTGCAGCTTGGTAAATGCGTAGGTCGCTTGAAAACAAAACTCTCGCGTTGGTAATGGAACGAACCGTTGCCAGGCGCATCCGGCAAGAGACCGTTAGTTGGATACCAGAAGCGATAGGTAAAGTACCACGTGAGTATGGCCACAATGCCGCTGATGACCTTCTCGATCATGCGATGATAGTATAGCATCGTGCCCACCAACATGATGTCCCAGAGCAGCTGCAGTGCCGCCATCCCAATGAACAGGGTGCGAATGATGGGCGTCAGGCGGGTGTACAGAAATTTCAGACTGCGTATCTGTTCCTCGTTCAGATAGCGCAGCGGATTGCTGCTCGACGTCTCCGAGACACTGCGATTGTGGAGCTCGTTGCGCAGATGCTCCTTAATGGTCTCCCACTTGATAATTGGACGCGCCTCCTCGATCAACACCAAGCTCGAGTGTATCAGTATAAACGCATGGCCGGAGATGTCGAATCCCTGCCAGAGATGTCCAGCCTTCAGGCAGCTGGACTTGGTCGCATAGCCTGAAAAAAAGGAAGAAACGTTAGCAACAGTCGGATTATATATCAATATTAATCGTACCTTTGGTTGTGCAGCGACCGTAGGAAGTTTCCACAACATTGAAGAGCTTCGTCCAGAAGAACCAAAAGAAAGTGGCGATCAGAACGCGCGGCAAGTGATGCCTCAGCATCCGTTTGTGGTCGCCGCAGGTGATCGTGTACGAAGAGAGCACGGCAAATGGCACCAGGAACAACAGTGTCCAGCCCCAACCGACCTTGACGAAGTACAGATTGAACAGGTTGTCGGAGCGGGCAAAGTATGTCTTGGGAAATGGCAGGAAGTCGCCAATGAGCGAAATGATGAACAAGCTGCCCAGATATAGGGCCACCTTAAGGTCCGTATTAAAGAATATGGTCTTCTTGCACAGATGTATGACGCCCATGACGAGAATCTCTCGTATGCTGGTGGGTGCTGCCGTCGGCCTCGTGCCCTTTGCCTCGGATCGCGTGATGTCCGGTCCGCCAGGTCGAAAGTTCATGTTGGAGGAGCTGCTGGGACCGCTCGGTCCGCTGCCCATATTCGGACGAAGTGGACGTCGTTTTGTGGCCATTTGAATTGCTCACGAATTCGGCTGTTGTTATTTCTTAAATTAAATAACTGCGTCGTTTTTATTATTGCCGTTTTTGGTTACGGGTCAAAGTGAAAGTGAAATCGAAAGCGAATCGAAATATGTCAAAGTCCAAACTGCATATTCAAATTGATACAATTTAAAGAACAAACGGCGAATTTGGATAAACGTTTTCACTCAGCACATTATTTTCGTTAAATTTTCGCGTTTTGGTTGTGGCATATTTATATATTTTAATCAAAATATGCAGCTGTTGCTTCAGCTAAAAACTAGAACATGATGTGCCCGCGAGTATGTGTGAATGACTGCAATCACACGCGAATGGCAGTTCTGATCAGCTGTTGATGAGGTCCAGTTCTGGATCCACTTCTGTTGCTTAATTACCGGCTCAGCTGTGTCGTCGACAATTGTCTCGCATGTAATTTAAATTGAAATCGTTGGCATGTACAACTCAGCCAAGAAGCTGCAGCGTGTGCTCACCGCACGCGAGATTCGCAAAACATTCATAGATTACTTCACCGTCAATCATGAGCATAAATTCGTGCGCTCCAGTCCCGTAGTGCCATTCTGCGATCCCACAGTTGCCTTTGTCAATGCGGGCATGAACCAGGTAGGGGACAAGTATAGAATATCACATTTCTAAGGTCTAGCTATTGCTCTCTCCCATTTCTTTCTTGTCTAGTTCAAATCCGTGTTCTTGGGCACAGCAGCAGCGCCGCACAAGCGCGTTGTCAATTCCCAGAAGTGTGTGCGGGTCGGCGGCAAACACAATGACCTGTCTGTGGTTGGCCAGGATGGTTACCATCACACCTTCTTCGAGATGCTGGGCAATTGGTCCTTTGGGGATTACTTTAAGCGAGAAGCCTGCGCCATGGCATTGGAGCTACTTCGCGGTCCGTACAACATTGATCCGGAGCGATTGTACGTCACATACTTTGCCGGCGACAAGCTGCTTGGCATACCCGCTGACTTGGAGTGCGTGGAAATCTGGCGCAGTTTGGGGTAATTGATATTTAATTTGTATTTGGAAAAATTCACTTTACACATTGGTTCTACCGTGAAGATTTCCCTCGGAGCGTATATTACCTTTCGGTTGCAAGGACAACTTTTGGGAAATGGGCGCGACAGGACCCTGTGGACCCTGCACTGAAATTCACATCGATCATAGACCCGGCTCTGGGCCCAGTTCCATTACGGAGCGGGCCAAACTAGTCAATGCAGGTCGCGCCGATCTCACAGAGCTTTGGAATTTGGTATTCATTCAATATAATCGGTTAGTTGTGTAGTCTGAGGCAATAACTATTAATGTGATGTATAATTTCTGTGATAATGTTTATAGCAATGCCGATGGCAGCATCACAGAGCTGCCGGCACAGCATGTGGACACGGGCATGGGCTTTGAGCGTTTAACGGCGCTGCTTCAGAACAAATCCTCCAATTACGACACGGATCTCTTTACGCCGATCTTCGATGCCATACAAAGCGTGAGTGAAAAGAGTTCCCATGAGAATTACATTTACTCTTATTGTTACTGTTATCACAGATCTCCAAGGCGCCCGTCTATGCAGGCAGCTTTCCTGATGCCCGCAACTCGGCGCTGCTGGACACCAGCTACAGAATACTTGCCGATCATGCACGCATGGTCACCACATGTCTGGCCGATGGCATGCTGCCGGATCAGAAGTAGGTGGAGGTCTTTGACATTCTGTTCATTTAATAATCTCTCGCTCTTTCCTTCCTTCCTTTAGTCAAAAGTTGCGTCGTGTGCTGCGCAAGGCGCTCAGCATCTCGGAGCAGGTGTTTGCCCATGAGAATTTGCTGGCACAGTTGGTGCCAATTGTGGCCGAGACGCTGGGCGAGGCGTATCCGGAGATGGCGGCGAAACAGCAGTCGGTCATTGAGCTGATTGCCCATGAGCAGGAGGTGTACAAGAACCTGCGCGAGAGCTCGTCCAAGGCCTTTGCTGAGGTGCTGACCGAATTTCCCAAGCTGGACGACATTGATCTGATGGAGTGTCCCGGCTTTGTGCCCGCCTATCGGGAGTTTCAAGTGCAGCGCTCCAGTTTTCCAAACAACACGATACCAGGTGACTTTCTGTACAAGCTGACGGACACCTATGGCCTAACCGAGGACAGTTTCCTCAAGCTGGCCGAGCTGGAGAACATGAACTGTGATCTGGATCGATATCGCGCGGAGCTGGCCTTGGCCAAGCTCAGGACAAAGCAACCACAGCGGAGTGGAGGAGGCAATGGAGACGGGGATCTACAGTTCCAACAACGGATCGCAGAAGCGCAGGCGGAGCTAACGAAACGCCTGGCTACCAGTGACAACAGTCACAAGTATATCTACAGCTATGACACGCAAAGTGAATCCTATTCAATGCCAATTGTAAACAGCCAAGTGCTGGGATTGCTACAAAACGATACGGAAGTGTCACGCCTCAGAATCACTGCATCCTCACCGCCGTCGCCATCAGATACATTATCTATTGTCACGGCAGCCAGCAATTTTTACTATGAGTCTGGTGGTCAGCAATCGGATCTTGGCAAGCTGCTGGTCAAAAACAAGCACAAGCCCGAGCAACACCATCAGTTGGATGTCTTGGATGTGAAGCATCTCAACGATTGTGTGGTTCATGTCTGCTCCTTGACCCACTCCCACCCAACCAGCGAAGACTTTGAGCTGGCCGTTGGCGATGAACTGCAACTTCAAGTGGATGCCAAACATCGTCAGTTAAACATGTGCCATCACACAGGTGAGTTGTCAGTGGAAAAACAAGCGGATCAGTCGAGTGCACTCGACAGTAATATACCCTGGGCCTAGTCCACGGCACGCCGAAGATTTCGCTTATACGAACAGACGGACATACAGACAGGGGTATATCGACTCGGCTGTTGATGGTGATCAAGAATATATATATTTTATAGGGTCGGAAATGCTTCCTTCTTCCTGTTACATATATCACACAAATCTAATATACCCTTTTTGACCAATTTCAATGGGCACAGGGTATAACAAGTATAATAGTTATAACTGTCCTGTTTTTTAGCCACTCACCTGCTGAACGCCGCCATCAGGTCGCTGTTCAACAAGGTGACTTACCAGGTGTCCAGCAGCGTCAACAGCGAGCAATGCAAACTGGAAGTCGGTCTGCTGGGCAAGCGCATCCAGAAGACGGATGTGCAGCACATTGAGGATCTAATCAAGTATGTTGGTCATATGTTTTTTCTGTTTTCCGTTTCAATAACTAATTATATAACTATTAAACAGCCGTGTCATCTGCTCCGCCACGCCCGTCAGTGTCCAGCATCTCAGTGCTGCTGATGTGCTGCAGCAGAATGACATCACAATGATTCCGGGCGAAGTATATCCGGAGCACGGACTGCGTCTCATCAATGTGCAATGTCCCGAGCTGGGTCTGAGCTCCAAGGAGCTATGCTGCGGCACACATGTGACCAATACCAAGCAACTGTCCGCCTTCTGCATCGTCAATCTCAAGCAAACGAATCGAGCGAGATTTGCTTTCACCGCGGTCGCTGGACAGGCGGCGGAGAATGTAAGCAAAAGGAAACTTGTTTGCCTAGTTTAATCAAATTGAAAGTAACTAACGTCGCTGTCGATGCTTTAAATAGGTGCTGAAAACAGTTGCTCTGCTGCGACATCGAGTGGACATGCTGGAGCAGCAGTTTCAGACTGACAAGCTGACCAATGCCACGGAGAATGAGCTGCAGACCATACGCCACAACATGCTGCACTCGGAGATTAAGCTGCCCTATGCCTTTAAAATGGACACGCTCGAGCGCATCAACGAGATGCTGCGCAAACTCAAGGAGACATCCCGTACCACGCTCAAGTAGGTGCTCCATTTACGGTTGTTACGCTCTTCATTTATTTATATTTATTTGATTGCAGAGAATTTGTGGAAGTGGAAATGCGCAATTTGATGATGGAGAAGCCGCTGGACACAAATCCTTACATTTTGCACTATATATCCAGCTCGGCACTGCTGGAGGAGATTCCCCTGCAGAGGGCCACCAAATTGTGCACAGATCGTCCAATTCTAGTTGTCAGCATGTGTGACAACATCGTCAAGGCGCGCTGCTGTGTACCTCAGGTTTGACTCTATTCCAATTTTGAACTTAACACCAGCTGTGGGCATGAAATCTAAAAAAGTCGCCGACATCGCGAGCTTCAAAAGTCGTGCCCACCGCTGCTTGAAACTGTGTTGAACTGAAACTTATGGCAAACTCTTTCATTATAGAACTGCATCAGCGATCAATTCAACGCCACACTTTGGCTGCAATCATTTGCCGCTACATTTGGCGGCCAGGTGACGGCACCCAAAGGACAGAATCCCGAGATTGTGTGCAATATGAAGGGACGCAAGGTGAACACACAGTTCGAGGAACAACTGGAGCAGGCGATGTACAACGCTCAGGTCTACGCCAAGTCTCATTTAGACTTTTAATTGAAAACGCCCATAAAAACAAAGCAAGAAGCTAAGCTTAAGATTGCCATTGTGAACGAGAATGTATTGCAGACTAAATAGATGTATATAAAGAAGGTTAATCCAGGGACTGTAAATAATGATTGATCATTTACTTATAGTCACTTCTGAGAGAGAGCGAGAAATATACCAATATTCTTATTTAAGGATCATTTATGCATTTTTATTATGATTTAAAAAATTACAATCACAATATTCAAAATTAATCATTATTTCGTGGGTTTATAATTATATAATTATACTGATAATTCTAACAGTCCCTGGGTTAATCACTATCGCTTATGACCACAAGATCGTGTTGTGATTCCATCATGCTTGACATTAATTGCTCAAAGGCATCGCCGTCATCGACGCTTTGATTGAAAAAGTAACTCACATTGACAGATTGAGATTGAGCTGACTTGGGACTTGTCTCCTTGGCATGCGACAGGCGATGCTGCGCCTTGAAGCGCTCCAAGGGCGTTAGGATCAGGTGTGGCACCTTTTCGCCCTTGACCAACAGATCAAAGCTGTCATCCTGCGCGGAGGATCTTTTGCTTTGTGGCATCAACTCGGGCTGCATTGAGAGATCTGTTCGCTTTGTGTCGTTTTTCTTATGTGTCTCCTCTTTATCGTCCTGCAAACTCAGTTCCGCCAACTGTAGGCTCAAATCCTCAGCCACTGGCTTATAATGCAATAAATAACCTCCATGCTTTTTCACAGCAGGCAGTGCTTGAGGATTGGCAACGATGCCATTTATAATATCCGACATGTCAAATTCGCCATCGCTCTCCAAATCGGAGGACAAACACTTGTGGATCGGCGTGGAGCATTGTTTGACCATTGGCTGGGACGAATTCTTGACTGGCGAATCCTGATTTTGTAGCAGAAACTGATGCATTGTTTTTTGTCCAGGTTTCTTCTTGGCTTTTAAGATATTTTCCAGCTTTTCTCCTGTCTCCAAATTGTCTTTCTTTTTACACTTGACTTTTTTGGCTGGCTTCTCCTTTGACTTGAGAAAGGCGGCCACGAGATCGGGATACGCCTTCTGTAACATGTCCAGAGGCTCAATGGTGTAGTAAAGTTCCTCGATACCCCTGGGATGTTCCAGATTGAATTCGACAACTTGTTCGTGTGGTATAAGGCCATTGAAGCAACCTCGAGTGTCCTCCCAGCACAGCTCCAAGCTGGCAACTCCCTTGACGACACGTTTCTTGACTATCTCCTTGGGCTGGACAAGATGCGCCTTGTGGTTTGTCTTCTCCTGCGACTGCTGCACCTGCCAGCGTGTCAATACGGGAAAGAACTTTTGAAAACAATAGATTTCCGGCCATTGCAACAGGTGTCCGATTTGCTTGATGAATTTAACGAGATTAGGTTGCTGCCAGTCCAGATTTAAATTGGGTATTGTGGCTGGTTCGCTGAGGAACTCGGCTATGATCTCTTCGTTGGGAAAGTTGACATCATTCAGAGCCTTCTTACGCAGCGTCAGTTCCGCCTTAATGGATAAACGTTGTTCTCTAATTGAAGATAATGTTGATCATGAAATCCAAGTGTCTCTTTATTTAGGGGTAACTCACTTCCACAGGCTCTCGTTGCAGCCCCTGTGTGTGCCACAGACACTGCAGCCGCTCTTGGTGTGACTCTGGGTGCGTCCAATGTGACCACAGTTGCTGCAAATCGATTTGTCATCCACTCGCAGCTCCAAGGCACTGTATGTGCCCATCTCCATCTCAGAGCGCCAGTTGCGTAGCCGCTCGAGTATTTCGGCATCGTTGTACTTATTGAACAGCTTCAGTACGCCATCCTTGCCAATGCCGCCAATGCCATCGGGACAATAGTCGCAGCCACAGAGCAGCGCCATCACGATGACCTTGTGCTGGCCAAAGTCCATGCGGGCGCAAATGTCCTGCATGTCATAGATATCGACGGCGCCGCCTGCAGCTGCTTGAGTTCCCTGCGTGGACACCGAGAAGTTGCGATAAACGCGCAGCGCTCCATAGGCAAAACAGTCGGAATCTTGACTTATCACTCCATCTACTAACTGCCAAGTATATTTATATACATATATCATCAAAGGAAAGGAAATTTACTCACGCCATGCTTGTTAAGGAAAGCACAATAGGCTTCTGCTTCTCCTGGTCCCTGGACACATTGGACGCCCATGGACATTAAGAGATTCTCGCATTGTTTGAGTACATGATTGAAGCGCGTGCGGCCTTTGTCCGCTGTCTGTTGTTGCTTTTGTTGTTGTTGTGCGCCGGCTTCTTTTGGTGCATTTTTTTGTTGTTGTTTTGGACGCACACCACGAAATTGAAGCTCATTGCGTTTGGCAATCACTTGACTTTTAAGCTTGGGCGCAACTCCTTCCAACACAAATACCGGGGTCACCTGCTCCCATATGAGATAGCACGTACGAAAGAATAGATTTCTGTGGCGGAAATTTGTTTAATATAAATTGAAATATTAACTATTAAACTCACTTTAAATGATGACGCGGATGTACAAAATAATCAACGACATTAAGACTCTCACACACCCAACCGGCGAGATCGATGGCCACCTTCTTGCCGCGCAATTCACAGATTGGCTTGCGCTGTGCGTGTGGTGTCAAGACCGACCACAATTCCTTAACACCCATGATATTTAATTTTTATGAAAGCGCGGCGCGCTTCATTTAAAAAAATGACCAAAATATGCAGAATTGCCAATCACAGTAAATAAGCACATACATTTGCCATTCTCACAAATGAAGCTTTCGATAATCGCTTATCGATATATTTATTGCGTGTTGTTGGCGGTGGATATCGTATTTATTTGATGAACAATATAAATTTTTGAAAATTCATTGTAAATTCGATGGTTTGACCTTGTCATAAAAGACGCAATTTGTATCGCGAATCCAAACATCAGTTTCAGCTACCTTCAGCTGTTGGAGCGCCTCCTGGGACCGATCCTTAATGCGGGCGTCGTCCAGGGCGAAGCGCAAGGTGCATGTTCCGATGGTGGGCTTCGACTGTTGCACCTGGAACTCGTACACCACCAAATAAAAGAATTCTCCGATGGTAAAGGATTTGCAAAGCAACAGCGGTGACTTCAGTGTTGTCAGGATTTCAGGAGGTTGTTCTTGCTGATTCGGCAACTCAATCAGATCATCAACAACATTGTCCTCAGCTAGCTGCTCCTTTTCATTTCGGGTGGACGGACTATTTATGTGTGAGGGTATAACAGTTATAATGCTTGCATCACTGGACGTGGATGCATTGTCCTCATCCGATTCCGATTGCGAAAGCGAATCATCATCATCTCGATATCTTTTGTGTAAATAAAGTGAAGCGTCTTGTTTATCTGCCATTTTTCAGCTGGTTTTTGCTTTTCCCCCAAGGTTTTTTGTATAAAATTCACATTTGAACTCGGGCGTTGTGCGTAATATGGCGGTATGTCGATATACCCAGCGGCAATGCTGAGTTTCTGACCAAATTGGATCGATTAGTAAGCATGATAACAATAACAAATTATCGTATCGATGATATTTTCTGTTTTAAAAAATATCAAAATGATATTTAATATATCATTTTAAAATATCGATATATCGATATAATTGATATTTTTTTTACCTGTTTTTAAAAAAAAAAAAGTTATATGCCTAACAAAAAAAGAAATAGTCTTATAAAATCAAACATAACAAAATATATCATAAAAATACAGTTCATTTCAGTATATATTTCCATATATATTTTTCATAATATATTTTTTGTTCATATATTAGGCAAACAAAAATGAGATTCAAGTATTACAATGTATCACATATTAAATATGAATAGATTTGTTTTTTAGATTCTAATGTTTAGTTCCAATATTTGGATTTTACTGACTTTAAAAATACTGCTTAATATGTAAATCCGTCTAGGGTTGTTGATATTTTGAAAAATATCAATATCGTTGATATTTTGATATATAAAAAATATCATTTTTTTTTATATTTTTGGCAAAAAAATATCGATAATATCGATGATATAAATATCTGGGCGCGAGCTTAAATCGACAGTTTTTCCACCCTAAATAAGTCACGTTACCTCTCAGTTTTACTTTTTTATTGCACATTTGGCACTTGGATGTTGATTCGTTTATTATATCCGAATAAATTTTTGATTCGTCGTTTCGTTAAGAAAAAAAGTGCTGGCAAAAGATAAAAAAAACTGGTGAAAAATAGCGCTCGATAATATCGTACAATTATATCGATATTGATAATATCATCAGAAAAAAATATCGCCCAAAAATGTATCATCACCAAAAAATAAATATCGATATAATCGATATTTGATATTATATCAACAACCCTAAATCCGTCATTCGGCTGCGGGAGTCACAAATTTCACCAACTCACAAATTTCATAAAATAAAAAAAAAATATCGCATATTTGATATATCGGCAAATCTAATATCGCGATATAAATATATCATTTTTTATAAAAAAATATCGATATATTGATATTTTGATATATTTTCAACAACCCTAGAATTAAGCAAATGTTTTTTATGTTTGTTGAGATGAATACACTAAACGACGATTGCCAATTGCTCATAATAAAGCATTTAGATTTTGAAGACCAATTATCACTGTTCGAAGCAACTAATGGAGAACCCGCAAATCGTTTAAACTCGAATGTGCGCTATATTTGGCAACACAAGCCGGACTATTTTTTCTATAATGACCAATTTATGTCAACTGATAACGCAGCACTGATGGATCATTTTCTTTCCATCATAAGCCCAACCGTACAGGCGTTGAATCTAATTGCGTTTACATTCGAAAGCCTAAAACGCTTTGCGCCATATAAGTTTTCTAAAGTGACAGCACTGGAGTACACAATGGATAGGTACGATGCTGATTTATATGGAGATCCATTCATAAATTTGGTCGCAAAGATCTTTCCTGGATTGACTAGTTTTAAGCCATGCGGTGTAGTCAAATCGGTACACTTGCTGAATTGGATGAACTTGCGCCATCTTGACTTGAGCGAATGTTGGCCCCTTGATGATGAATTTGATCTTGGAATCGAAATTGCCGAACTGAAAATGCTGGAAGAGCTGACAATTTCTAATCATGGCTACGACAACATTTCTAGTGCTTTAATGCTATTGACCAAGTTTCGAAGATTGACCTATTATTTGCATCAAAAAATTGAAGGCTTTCCAGTTGGGGGTCGCATTAAGGACATTGAGAAATTGACATTCAACGAAAGCATTCATATGATCCACCCAAGAACCTTTAAGAGTTTGATAAACTTGCGTCAACTGTCTATACTGGGCAATGAGAACCTTTGTACAAGCAGTAATCTAAAAAGATTTTTGAAGCATTTGCCACAACTGGATCGACTGGATCTTATCAACAGTGCTCAGTTTTGGGAGCTGGAAACTGATCTTTGGGAAACTGTCGCCTGTTGTCCATCCCTTAAGATCTTAAACATATCGAGCATGCAGCTAGAGGAAAACTTTTTCTACATAAATAGACGTCCCATGGAAAGGATTTTGGATAAGCAATCAATCCCCTTGACCTTACATTGCCATGGCACTGGTGGATATGAGCATCTGGTGAGTATAGGACACTTACCCTGTCCCTGTTAATTAGTAATTGATAACTTTGTTTAATTGCAGATTCGTTCATATTTTAAGCATCCAAAGTTAAAGGTCTCGTTTGAACCTTTAGGATACAATTACATCGATTCTGGTTTTATTGAAATACAATTTTTGCCTTTGCAAATTGCAACTGAGGAAGAGGATTCTTGTTGATATATTGTAGAAGCATTACTATGAAAACATTTATTATTTATAGGCTTGAATCCTATTTTTCTTTTAAATTTTCATTTGGTATGGAACCTAAAAACCAATAATAAAAAGTTAAGATTTTCTGTTTTTTGCTTTCTTTGTTGTTATTTTTATGATATCACAATCGAATCGTAAATTCAAGTTTAAGTCATGCTGTTAAATGTGTTAATGAATTCTGCAGTCTTTATTTAAATTAATCAATCGATATTTGTTAATTGTTAATTTCAAATACGGCGCCACCTTGTTCATAACTGGTTCCGACTCATGAACCAAGTTCCGTTTTTCGTTGCTAAAGAACCGTTGCTATCTTGACGCACATGCCACCTTGCGTCAGATGAGACAGGAATTTGGTTCGTTCATTCACTTCAGTGAATAGTTCAATTAAACTAGTTCTAAGCGGTAGTGCGGTGTGAATGGTATGTTCAATTGAACTTGCTCTGCACGAATCGACTCACTTTCAGTGCTGCCAACTTAGCTTTTTTCCCGTCAAATCTGGCTGTTATTGAAGACCAATCGCGGAAAAATTTGGGAATTGTGGGAAGCGGAAATTCTGGCTTTTTTAGAAATGCATTTGGCTTTTTTTTTACCGCTTTTTTTTGGTTTGCTATGCCAAAATAACATAAACAAAAATGCCGTGATGCTTGGCGAAAGAGCGAGGAATTTAAGGCATGGCTTCACAGGGATGACACGGACGAGAAAAGAGTCTATGCATCTACTGCAAGACCACATTTACTGCAAAGCTAAGTGATTGGCTTATAAATAAAACTCATAAATTAAGACCATAAAAAACCGGGCTTTTTTGCGCTGTTTTTTTAGAATAATTTCAGCTTTTTTTTTTTCCTTTTCTCAGCTTTTTTTCTTGATAAAAAATTGGCAGCACTGCTCACTTTACTTCAGTCAGTCTTCTTCTTTCCTCTGCTGGACACATTTGACGTGTCAGAGGCAGACACAAATCAAAAGTTATTGTTTCTTAACAATTCGCATGTTCTGTTTTGCAAATAACGCAACAAAATTAAAACGCACGCAGCTGCAAAGCAACAACAAACGGGAAACGGGAAGCAGTCAAAATGGTTTTAGCAGATCTAGGACGCAAGATAACAACGGCGCTGCACTCGCTGAGCAAAGCGACGGTGATCAATGAGGAAGCCCTGAGTGCCATGCTGAAGGAAATCTGCGCCGCACTCCTCGAGGCGGATGTCAACATACGGCAGGTAAAGCAGCTGCGCGAAAATGTCCGGGCCGTGATAGACTTTGATGAGATGGCCGGTGGACTGAACAAACGCCGGATGATACAGTCCGCCGTGTTCAAGGAGCTCATTAAACTGGTCGATCCCGGTGTAAAGCCCTATCAGCCCGTCAAGGGCAAGGCCAACGTCATTATGTTTGTCGGCCTGCAGGGCTCCGGCAAGACAACGACATGCACGAAGCTAGCCTATCACTACCAAAAGCGCAATTGGAAGTCGTGTCTCGTGTGCGCGGACACGTTCCGTGCCGGTGCCTACGATCAGATCAAGCAGAACGCAACCAAAGCACGCATTCCCTTCTATGGCAGCTACACAGAAATTGATCCCGTTGTCATTGCCCAGGAGGGCGTTGATATGTTCAAGCGAGAAGGATTTGAAATGATCATTGTCGATACATCGGGCAGGCACAAGCAGGAGGAATCGCTGTTCGAGGAAATGTTGGCAGTGGCCAATGCCGTCAGTCCGGACAATATCATCTTCGTGATGGACGCGACAATTGGACAGGCGTGCGAGGCTCAGGCCAAGGCGTTCAAGGATAAGGTGGACATTGGATCCGTGATCATTACAAAGTTGGACGGTCATGCCAAGGGAGGTGGTGCTCTATCCGCTGTGGCTGCCACACAGTCACCCATCATCTTTATTGGCACTGGTGAGCACATCGACGACTTGGAACCCTTCAAAACGAAGCCCTTTGTCAGCAAATTACTTGGCATGGGTGACATCGAGGGACTGATAGACAAGGTGAGTGTGACAAAGAGAAGATATATAAATTTAGCTAATGATAATAAAATGTGCTCCAAACAGGTCAACGAACTGAAACTGGATGGCAATGAGGAACTGCTGGAGAAGATCAAGCACGGACACTTTACCATTCGCGATATGTACGAGCAGTTCCAGAACATCATGAAGATGGGACCCTTCTCACAGATCATGAACATGATTCCCGGCTTCTCGCAGGACTTCATGACCAAGGGTGGCGAGCAGGAGTCCATGGCGCGCATTAAACGCATGATGACCATGATGGACAGCATGTCAGACAGCGAGCTGGATAACCGAGATGGCGCCAAGCTGTTTAGCAAGCAGCCAACGCGTTGCAATCGCGTGGCCCAGGGATCTGGAGTGATTGAGCGTGAGGTCAAGGAATTGATTGCCCATTATACGAAATTCGCAGCGGTTGTCAAGAAAATGGGCGGCGTCAAGGGACTGTTCAAGCAGGGCGACATGACCAAGAATGTGAATCCCACACAGATGGCCAAACTGAATCAGCAGATGGCCAAAATGATTGATCCCCGGATGCTCCAGCAAATGGGCGGAGTCGGCGGCCTGCAGAACATGATGCGACAACTGCAGCAAGGAGCAGCCGGCGGCCTAGGCGGACTCGGGAACCTCATGGGCGGCTTTGGCGGCAAATGATGATGAGACAGATTTTTGTATGATTATATGTTTTTAAATTTAGTCTTAATTTGTTAATTTGTTGTTGGTTTTGCAAGCGCGACAATTTCCCTGGTTTTCTCTTGTGTAACCAAATGCAATAATTACAATACAATTACAATTCCTGGCATTAGCATTAGAGTGGATACAGCGAACGGAACGCGAAATTTCTAAGCTAATTTCTGCCGTTTTTTTTCTACGGGTTTGCAGAAATTTCACTTTAAAATTTAAAACATGCATTTTGTTCATGTCATGTTTTGTTGTGGAAACGGGTTTTTACTATGCGATTCATTAATATTTGTATGCAAAACATCCGTATATTGAAAAAGTATCAAACAATATAAATAAATGGAACAAATTTGAAATAGAAAGCGGAATTTTCATTTTTTTATTTTGCACTTTTAGTTTGAAAGTTGAAATTTTAACATGCAGTGGCGCCATCTGCTGCTAAATAAAATTATAGTTGAAATTGAAAACGCCATCTGTTTATAATTTGGTTGAACAGAGGTGCCAGACTACGTTGAATTCGTCTCCGCATGCATGTGAACGGCAAAACTGTGCGCGGTAAAGGCAAAATTTCCCAGGCTGTCCAATCGAAAAAGGTCAAAGATGATAAATAATTAAAAAAAAAAGAAAAACTGGACTATTAATCGCTCATTTGGTTTGTTCACCTTTCTACTTCCATACATATATCTGTTACTGGCATACAGAGAGTGTAAACAGCAACAATGTATGGGAATGAATTTCAATTTGTATACTCTGCCACTTGGCAGTGCAAACACATTGTCACACATACAACTACAACAAAAAACAACAAGCGAACAGGTGTACAGAATCATCAATAAGCATCGCAGCAAAAACAAGACACACACAGCGAAATAACCGTAAGTGAGCCAACGCAAAAAATTTACATACAGTGAGGCAAGTAATTAATGCGCCACACACAAGATTTTACCTAAAGGTTTTCCATTAAAAAAATATATTTAAGACCAATAAATATTATTATTTCTTTTAAAACTTGTTAAAAAAACTATAAGCTATAATGACTTTTTTTTAAATTTATTTATGGGAAAGTTTTTCTGTGTGGCACAGCAAATATATGAGTAACTGTTATTGTATCTGTTGGGTTTTGTTGTTTTTGTCATAATACAAGGGTAGCAATCACGCGCATAACGGTACTGGCATATGTGAGTACGTTTACATGTTAATGTATGTATGTATATGCTGTGTATAAATAAATACCAACATACATATACGTACATACATATGTATATACATACTTATGAGGTAATATCAGATTTGCCGTCAGGCCTAACGGAATCCCTTGTGGCTGCTGTAGGAATATTAAATGCATATTTGCGGCATCTTTTTATTACAATAACAATCAAAATGCTATTGTTGCTATAAAAATGTCTATAAAGCCGTCAAGTTTTGACATTCATAAAACCGTCAAACAAGTCAAACGAACAGGCTCGCAGCAAAAGTTGCACGACGTCCAGCTGTCAACGAATCAACGAAATTCAGCATATCCTTGCGGCTTGGGGCTCACATACACATACACACGCACACGCGCATGTACACACACATACGCACACACACATACACAAACATGCGCCACGGTTGCCACTTAAAAATATCTGATTGAGCCAAAAACAAACAAAAAATGAGCCAAAAAGGCGCAAAAGCGCCGAACATTGCACCACTGTTAACGCGTATAACTCTTCTCACTTCGAACTCTTCTCTGTTAATATGCAAGTGTTAGTGTCTGTTCTTAACAGAGGACTGTTAACTGCGCGCTAAATTTGAAATACAAATTTGCAATTTTCCAAAATCAATTAAAAATTGAATAAAAACAATTTGAAAAAAACAACAAAATCCAAAATTTTGTAAATTAATTAAGTTCAATCTAAAATTGGTTTGGTGCCGTTAGCTCTTCGCGTGGCAAAGTTAGTAAAAATCCAAAAAGTTAGAAAATTGTAAATTGTAAAATACCTAATCTGAACTGATGACAAATGAGCCAATTCGAAAAAATAAGTGCCATTGCGCCAACAGGACAAAAAAGAGCCAGTTTTGGCGCAAAAACGCCAATTGTGGCAACCGTGCTAGCGCTGTTCATTCATGGCGTTGTATGCAAAGGGTCCCCCTTATCTTTTTCAAATAATCAACTCCTTATGTGTTATTTAACCGTAATTGTTAACCGGTATTAACCGATTGAAATTGGTAACCGTAACTGAAACCGTAACCGAAACAAATCTTTTTTATCGCACCGATACCGAAAAACCGAAATAACCGTTAAGAAACCGATTCATTCATATTGGTTAATTGTCAAGGATAAGATTTAATTATGTTGTTAAGGTGTAAGCTTTATTTAATTTTAATTTCTGTACTTTTTTTAATTTAAAACGATCTCCATAAAATTGTCTTAATTTTTGAATAGATCTTTTTTCAACTTTACATATTCTTAACACTTTTTATATTTTTTTTTAATCCGAAATCATAATAATCATAAATTGATAATTGATAATTTAAATTCAAATTTATTTTTGCCTCATAATTTGTTTTCTTGAAGATTACATATTTTAAAACTCAATTTTTAACAACTACGTATGTCATAATTTTTATTTTACCAAATGTATAGTAGACAATTTTATAAACAACCCATGGTAATCCAGAGAGCTTTTTAGAACCACCCCTAGTTCTCTTCAACTCTCGCTCTCTGTCTCTCACCTTGGCTCTCTGTGCTCATTGTGCTCATTTTCACTTGTTTTGTTGCCGGCCTTGTCTTGTGCTCAGCTATAAACAAAAAGTGTTTGCCCTCTGTTGTCATAAGCACTTGGAGAGCTCTCCGATTCTCTCGCCGATAAACAAATCCAAATGCCAGACTCAGCCATCTCTGCGGCAATATGAGCTGCAATACAGGCGACGTCGGCGCAAAAAAAAAAAAGAAAAAAAGCAAAAAGCAGAAAATTGAAACTGAAACTGACAGTCGGCCAAACTGGGAGAATCGGAGAATCGGGAGGGAGACCAAAGTCTGTGCTCATTTTGCATTTGAGTTCATTCGTGAAATGTGCGTCGCTCGGAACGGTCTGTTGTATTATTTTATTTTATTTTATTTATTTTGTGTTCATTGCGAGAATGTTTTATATTTTTATACATTTCGCACGCTGACTGAAAGTTTGAAAGTGTTTTGTCAGTTGAAAACTGGCAAATACGTTGAGTGAATAGTAAATCACAGTTTTAGCTGCCTCAATTGATATTGATTGAACGTCTTTTAATTGGCAAACAATCGAACAACAACACCAACAACAACATAAGGCAGAAGGCAGCAATTCATAGAATTACGTATACGCCGCGTGCGCCTTCATTTGTTTTGTTTGCGTGACTGTGATTGTTTGCACGTGTGTGTGTGTGTGTGTGTGTGTGAGTGTGATGTGTGTTTGAATTTAAAATAAATACGGAGCCAAACTTGGAGCATTGCCTAAATAGTTTTGCAAAAAAACTGTGCCAATAAAGTGATTTTTATTCTAAGCATACGCCTTGAATTGAATATAAACAAAAGTGAATACATATAAACAAAACTGTAGGCATAGTGAAAGCATTTTACCAACAAAAACTCAAAGCTAGGCAAAGCAGCAACAAACAAGCAAACAAACTTCCCCCCATCAAAGAAAAAATCAATAATTGACATCTTGACTTCACAACAGCCTGCAACATCAGCAGTTGAAGTTGAAGGTGGAAATGGAAGTGGAAGTGGAAGTTACGAAAGCAGCTGGGGAGAAACAAAAAAATTAAATAAAATGACACCCCCCAGAACAAACCAGATATTCAATTCCTCTGTTTATTGAAGTGAAACAATTTATTTATTTAAATAAAAAAATCTTTTGTACTCAAAAAAATTAATAAAATAAAAGTCATTTATACATTTGAATTTTTAAGTTTAATAAAAAAATAAATAGTATTAAACTTATTAAAAAAAAATTATGAAAAAAAAGTTTTTATAGAAAATATAACATTTCAAGTCCAAAGATATAATATGAGGCTTCTAGTGAAAGGTGTTAAAAAAGTTATTGATATATGTTTAGAAAAAATAATTTGTCAAGATTTTTATTGCTAAAAAAATTATATAAAACTAAAATAAATTTTAAAAATAAAGAATTAAAAAAAGTATTTTAAATCTTAAGAAAATAAAGGCAAATAGTAACGATTTCGTGTTTTCTTTAGTGAAAGCAATTTGTCATCATTTATGTGTCGCCTGTAACATTTTATATATTTTTATACTCTGAACCAAACAGCACAGCAATAACTAAATTTAGCAAAATTCACAACAACAACATCAAGAACGAGAACATGAACAAATTGTACAGAAACAGAAACTGTCGCCAACTGCACGCAGAATTTGCCGCGTAGCACCCAAAAAAAAAATAAATAAATAAAAATAAAATAAAACATGTTGTACCACGCGAATGTCAATAGACAGGAAGTAAAAATAGATAATAATAATAATAAAGCAATACAGAGCCCAATAAACGTGCGCAACTAAATACAAAACAGAAAAAAAAAACAGTTCCTATGCATTTGTCCTTGGGTGTTTTAAATGAAATTGAACAAGAGCAACGCAAATTGTCGCGTTCGGCGATATTTGCTCATCTTTACGGCCTTATCGCTGCTTCTCCTCCCCCTCTCGCTGATCTACTTGGTGTGGAATGAGCAGCTGCAGAAGATTAAGGGATACGAGGTGAGTGTGCGAGTGTGTGAGTGTGCGAGTGTATGTGCGTGTGAAAATCACAATCATAAATACCGCCATCTATTATTACATGCATATGTATAGTATTCATAAGAGTATGGTAAGTGTGTGTGAGTGTGCAAGGCTGTAAGTGTGTGGGTGTGTATGTGTGTGTGGCCATGAACGAAGCCTGTAATTGTTGGTAGTAGCTTTGTAGCTGCAGTTGGCTCTTAAGTGTCCAGCAAACATTCTAAACACACACACAAACTGCCATCAGTGTTGCCAAAAATTCGACAGTAAAAAAAGCTAGATTTTAAAAAACTTGCAAAATACATAAAAATATATACAATGCCCAACAATTTTTAGGTCTTAAATGTTTTTCATAATTTAAAATCTGGGATTAAAACCGTATTCATAGCCGTAACCGTTAACCGGTATACCCGATTGAAATTGGTAGATGTAATGTAAACCGTAACCGAAACAAAACTTTTTAATTATACCTTTTTAAATTATGTATTTGGCTTGTTGAATTTAATTTAAATATAAATTCCATTTAAAAGAAAAATCTATTTTGAATTTGTATAATCCGAACCGTAGCTGATACCCATATTCGTTTCGGTTTGATACCCTGTCTAAAATACTTGAAATGTAGAAGCATTAAACATATAGTATGTCCAGTTTTTAATGTACTCAAAAAAACCAAAAAATTTGTGGCTTTATGTTACAAAGGTTGCTTTTATTAAAAAATTGCTTTAACATTTTTGAAAATGCTAGATCTATCTTAAAATAAGCTAAGCTGGCAGCACTGACAACAAGTGTGTTACACAATACACACAACGTACATATGTATGTACATATATATGTATGTATGTACAAGTAGTAGTAACTGTTTGCAAGGGCTGCCCGACAACAAGCAAATTGCCTCCGATCGATTGCTCGCTATTAATACACTGATAAAAATATTAAGAGCAAAATCAAACTTTGCAAAAACATACGCCATTTAATTGATCAGCCATGCTGCACATATTTCAAACAAAATGTTGATTAGTTTTTCGCAGATATTTTCAATAAATTTTTGACAAATTTGGAGTGATATATTTTATAATTCTTTGAGTTTGGATAACGCCAATTCCATGGCAATTACTTTAGCCACTTCTAAATGCGATTTGTTTGGTTTTTAGTGGAATAAATGAATGATATTTAGAAACTAGTTTGCACTGCGTATGGCTAGAGGCATCTGCTAGATTCTTATCGCCATTGAATGTTTAATTTTCAAATTAAAATAAATATGTATGTATAAAACGAGCATTCTCAATACATAGTATTCTCATTTCCACACACGAGTACGTTTACTAAGCGATGTACATATAATATAATGAGCTATTCACAATAGCTTAACATTTAAATTGTTCCTTGCACTCGCGTTCAGTTTGTTTATCAAAGATTTTAGCATTCTGAGTTTGCACCTCGATGCGCTTTTAAAAGGTGCCAATTAATTCGGAGTTAGCTCAGTTAGCTCAGTCTAGGGCAATTGTTGGTTTTCAATTAACAATTAAATGTAGCGGCACGCCCCTTTTACGCCCCCTTGTTTGTTGCTTTGCTTTGGGTTGTTTTTTTTTTTGCTATTAGCTGTTACAGTTGCTAGACAAAAAGACGCCTAAGTCAGCGCCTTGAGCCCACAACAAATGGCAACTCGGCCTTGGGATATCATTTCGCATGAGCTGAGCCCCTTTGTCCTCCTCTCCCCAGGACACGTCAGGGGATGACGAGGCTGAAAATCAATGAAAACTCTCCGTCGAAATTGTGTGGCGCCACAGAGCCGCATAAGCACTTGCATGCACACACACGGACTGGTGCCGATCTCTATTTATTTATATATTTTATTTATTTATTGTCAGGCTAAAAGCAGCCGACAAAACAAATAATTTAAAAGTATGATATTAAAATTAAAAAGTTACATATTATATATACTTAAATCATAAAATAAATTAAAATTAAAAACTTAAAGCTCTGGGGAATCTAAAATGAAAAAGAAAATATTGGCCCAATATTTGTTGCTAGGATTGGGGAAAACCCAGAAAAACCCAATCAGACCAAAATAATATTAATAAGTTGTTAGTTGGTTAGACTAGTTAAACATGATAATATAGAGGCTTTATTAGTGGGCGGAGAACGCTCGAAACTAATCGTACGGTACAGACTGTTATAGTCTGCACACAGAATACGAAGAGGTTCGTGCAATTCCCAGTTAGTGGAACAACGTTGAAGAAATAAAGGATTAAAGTTTCGAGTTACTCTAGTTGAAGGTTATTTTATCCAACAGATCAGCCGAGTCTATATGACCCTGCAGTTATTTGTGAACATTACTCCAAGCATAATTCTACGGTTAGTAAGAGAGGGAAGATTGAGTAAGAGAAGTCTAGTAGAAGATGACGGCAACTGAATTTCCGAGTTCCAACTCAAGCCACGTAAAGCAAAAATTAAAAATTGTTTTTGAACCGATTCAATCCTTGCACGATGGGATTTATATTACACACATGATCCATACGAACAAGAGATGTGTACAAAAGTTTAGTAGTAAAGGGATCATCAAATTTCTTAGACCATCGCTTAAAAAACCCGAGAACCCGATAATAACATAAATATAAAAATAATAACAATATTATACAGTCAGTCAGAAAACTTCTGCACTAACAAAATTCACGCATTTGCAGCTCGCGCTGACGGCGACTTTTTTAGTTATCGCTCGTCGCTTTGGTTGTTTTTGGTTGTAGATATTTTAGTTGTGTTGCTTTCTAATACGAAATTCGTGCCCAGCGCTAAATTATTCATATGATTTAATGCTTAGGCAGCAAACTAAAATACAAAAAAAGGAACAACAAAAAAAAAAAAATGTAAAACACGCATACGCCAAACATTGGCATAATTAAACACTGAGCTAAACACGGCACACCTAAACATATGCACAGATAGACACACATGCACACACACACACACACACACCACACAAACGCAAGCTGTTTAAGTGACCAGCCCTGCCCACATCACGCCCACAACTCACATCACTTTTATATACTCAGTACACTCAATAACCTGAAACAGTTCATGTCATGCACATAGCGCCACTTTCGTTGCAAACTAAAAAAAAATAACAAAAAAATAGTAGTATACAAAAAAATGTTTAATTGAATAGATATGGACTGCGAGATACCCATTACTATCTCTATGCTTAAGTTAGTAGCGCTCAAAAGTAGGCTATAAAAATATGAATTTAATTTAGGTTAGAAATATCTATCAACGTTTTTATTATTACTATAATTTACATAAAAAAATGAATTTTAATTGCATTTTATAATTTTTTGTGTATTTTAAAAATGCATTTAAAATATCTTCATCAATTTTTTATTTTTTAAAAACTCTTAAAAATGGTTTTAACATTTAAGTAAAATAAATTTTACAGTCAGACATTTTAATAAAATTGATAAACTTGTGTTTCTATGTACTCAATAATTTTTTTTTTATTAATTTTTTGTGTTTTCTGGATTTGATTCAATATATTTTAATGGTTTTACAGTTTATTTTCTAACATCTCTCAAAAGTTTTGACATTTAAACAAAATAAATTAAACATTCAGACATTTCAATTAAATTGATTAATTTTTGTTATACTTTCTGTACTAAATAAGCTGCTTTAAATTTCTTTTTTTTTTGTCTTTTCTAAAATATTTGCAATAAATTTTGTTAGTTTAAAAAAAAAGTTTTAAGAAATTTTAATTCTATATACCCTTTAGTGCAGCTAATTTCGCTGCAGGGTATATGTAGAAACACGAGTAGTACACGAGCCAAATGACCAGTGAACATTGCCCTGTCCGCTGTCCACCTCACAATCGTCTAGTTTCTAGATTTAGAATAATAGAGAGAGATTTTAATTGGGATCATTGACTGGAGGCTGAGAACACTGAACACTGAACACTGACACTGACACTGACATGCCAGCTAGATGAGTCAGAGGGTTGTTAGTTGCTTTTCCTCTTGCAGTTTAAATAAACGAAAATGCGGAAAATTCATAAAAACCAGCGCTTGTATATTACGCATACGCCACGTCATCAACTTGCTCCCTTTTCTCTTGTCTTGTGTGTCTCTCTAAATATCTTGTAAACTGCAAAATGCTTTTTTAGGCTTTTAATGCGCAACAGCAGCAGCAGCAACAACAACAAGTACAACAACAAGAACAACAGCAACAACAACAGCACCAACAACAACCAGGGGGTCAAACATTTCGTTATCCTGTGCTGCTGCTGAACAAGAACAAAAACAAGGAGCTGACAGTGGTCGCAACGGGCAAGACTAAGAATAAGTGGCGCTATGTTGATAAAGTAAATATTATATATTCACACAAAATACAAACACACACACACACATAATTAATGAGCACACAACACACAAATTAAATTTATAGTGTATTGAAATTCGTTATCTTGACGGTTCGTCACAATGCAAATGAATTGTTTGATTGGCAGCTGTTGTTTTTGGGTTTCTTTTGGGGTTTGGCGTCATCATCATCATCATCGGAATGCCTTCGACATATAAATTTAATTGTTTGCATAGCTATTAAGCTTTGTTTTTGTTGGCCATTTATCAAGTGCTTCCCTTAACTGCACCCACAGATTAACAATGAAACAGGACTGCCGCTTATACCCGACTACGCGGTGCAGACGCTTTCACTGGAGGAAATGCAGGAAATGTCTGTGGTAAGGCTCTCATCCATCCATGATTCATTTAACTGATTCAGCGGTGGGCCGTTTTTATACCCGTTACTTAAAAAATAAGTAAAAGGGTATATATTGTATTCGTTGAAATGTATGTAATAGGGAGAAGGAAGAATCTCCGACTCTATAAAATATATATCAACAGCCGAGTCGATATATCCATGTCCGTCTGTCCGTTCGTCTGTGGGAGTGCATACGTATTTTTTGGATATTAACGTTATTATAAGCTATCATCCTACTTTATCGCAACAAGATCGGCAAAACAGAGTCGGGAACTCGACTATAGCCTTTTACACTAACGAAATACACATATTTGTAGCTCGCGCTGATTGCGACTTTTTTATTTATTGCTCGTCCATTATGCGGTTTTTGATATTGTTGGGTTTTCTAATAAAAATTTCGTTCTCACCGCTTATCTGATTTCATCAAAATAGATTCATATGTAATTAAAATAATGTTTTTATGAATACAGCGTATGGAGGCGCGACTTGAAAGACTGAGGGACAAGTGCTCGGAGTACGGATTGGATGTGTTGGGTAAGCAACATTTTATTTACATACTTACTTTTTCTTATCATTAATCTATTGATTATTATTTAAAGGACATGATTCGTGGCACACGCCCAACACTTGGGAGTTTTTGGTCAATAAAAAGTATCATATTATTTGGTAAGCCAGCATTGATGACTGATAGATGATTGAAAGAAGGAGAAAGATGAAGTTCAATGTGCTCACCTGCTCTCTGCTTGCAGGTGCAATGTCTTTAAGGCGGCATCATCATCCTGGATGTTCAATTTCAATGTCCTGGCCGGTTATACGCCCAGCTATTTGCATAAAACCAAAAAGATTCTGCTTAACTTGGCCAGAGAACGTTATCCCCGTGTAACACTTCAAGAGGTAACAAACTAATTAAATTCCTCTTATCATCATCATATCATTGAATTTCTGATCTTTTTCTTTCTTATTTGTCTGATTAGCTGCGCGAGGCACAAAACGATTCAATTACGTTTATCATAGCTAGAAATCCCTTTGAGAGACTGTTGAGCGCCTATCGAGACAAAATCGTGTTCGCTCTGCCCTATTCCTTTCATGACAAACTGGGACGCAGCATTGTGCGCACCTATCGCAAAAAGGTAAATGTATCTTTCTCTCTTTTAAAATATATAAATTAAATCAATCGGGAAAGGCTATAGTCGAATTCCCGACTATAAGATACCCGTTACTTATTTAAATAAACATAAAATATTTTTTATTGCATACTTTTAGGCATTTACATTGCTTTTAAAGTTAAATCTGCCATTACCACCCTTCTATTTGTCCGATTGACAGGATTTAGAGGAATTTAAAAAGGATATGCATTTCTTTGGTCACAGTTGACAGGACTTTCGGCTGGCCTTCAAAATTTAAGAGGATTTAAAAAAAATGTTGTGCTTGATTCTTAGATGACCCCATAATATTTTAATTCCGTTCGCGAGTTCGCCCTTGGAGCTTTTTTAAGCTAAAAAATTAAAGTTAACCTTAATAATTATGTTAAAAAATTTAAATATTTTAGTTAATCCTGTATTCAGGATTTCCCATCCATTTTCGATGCCTTATTTATTTTATTTTTTTATTTAATTGCAGCCAAAGCTGATCGCCCGAGCTGGCAACACAAAGTATCCATCGTTTCCCGAGTTTGTGCACTGGCTGCTGGACCAGGTGAAACGTGGCAATTATATAGATATGCATTTTGTGTCGTCGACATCGTTCTGCACTCCGTGTCTGATCCGATTCGATATGATACTGAAGTTCGAGTCGCTGGCGGAGGATCAATTATATCTAATCGAAAAGACTGGCCTCAAGCGTGTAATTGCGCCCGTGTGGCGCAACATGGGCAAAGGAGGCAGAAAGACACAGGAGCTGCAGCAGCAGTTCTACTCCCAGCTCACCAGGCAGGAGATGACGTCGCTATACGAGTACTATCAGTGAGTAATCCTCTCCTGACTCAATTGTCAGATATCAACAATCAATCTTTATTTGCAGATTTGACTTTGATCTGTTCGGTTATGATGTCAAGGAACACTTGAAATATGCCCGACCAGATGATGGAGATGGAGATGCCGCCGCATCGGTGGCGTAGTTAACTAAGCTTAACTTACAAATACAAAATACAAATTCATAGAATTTAGCAAGAAATCGTAGACACATATGAACTAATTAATTAGCCGTCACAGTACGTAATTGCAAATGTTGATAATAATGAATGAAACAATAATAAAGTTAATGAAAACAATTTAAATTCAATTGGAATGATTTACTCTATAGCATATATATTTCGGGAAAACAAAGAAAACTAAGGGAAATCTCAAAGTTAATCGACATTAGCAGCAACCAATTGGAAATCAATAATTTGGTTTTATTTTTATTTTTGTGTTAATAAATTTTTATATTTATATTAAAATGATTATAAAAAATATCATTAAGAAATTTTTAAATTTTACTACATACATACACATAATTTAATGATTTAACTAGCTAATTAACTGAGATACCGTTACACATTCTCAACATTGAATTATTCATGAAATTTCCAAAAAGAAAACCTCAAAAATTTCCCATTTACTTGAGCGCATAAATAAGTTTTTGAATTTTGTTTTATTTTTTTGTTGTTTGTTTAGTTTTAGTTTCATTTAAACTTAAGTTATACATACAATAGGTTTTTGTTTTGTTTATTTTGTTTTATTTATTAATTGTAAAACATAATATGTATGCATATATTAATAGATGTATATAATATATTTAGTTATATGCCTACTAAACTATGCGCTGTTGAAATTTGCATTATCATATTGTAAATTTTTAGCACACACACAAAATTTAATTATGTTTTGTTTTTTTAAATATGAACGTAGTCAATTTATTCCAGTGTATTTTACAATTATTACTGTATAATGTTTGTATTTTTTTTTGTGTTTTGCATTTTGTAGTTTGTTTTTTTTTTTTTGTATAAAATTGAACTATTTTGTGGCTGGTGCAAATGTTCAAATAAAAATCTACCTGCAAGAACATTATTTAATACGCACACAGAGGCGCCACTAATAATATAAAAAATAATAATAATCATAAAAAACATATCATTTAGTGACTAAAACTACGTTCGGGTTTTAGTTCATTTTGCTGTAAATTTGTTAATTAATTACGATGTGTTTTTGTTTACCTAGTTAAACTATAGAAAAAACTTAGTCTGCACTTTATACACATCTATATATTGTTTTGCTTTTTTGTTTGTCTCTGTTTATCTGTTTTGTTTTTCGGTTTATACATAAGCTAATTAAAATTACATCAATTTGTTTAAACAACTACAACTAGTCCAATGTATGTATGTATAATGTGGATATTTCTTTTCTTTTGTTTTTGCTTCCGTTTCTCTTTCTTTCTTGCAATATGGTTTTAAAAACCATCTTATGAACGATCTCGAATGCTAACTGAATGCTAAACTTACAGTCTAAAATTACGCATGATGTTTTTATGTTTTAACAAACTAAGCTACACAATTTAATCATATTATTTATATATGTTTATATCGTTTAGATAAGGCCGTCAATGCAATTATTACTGCAATTAATTATATATTTAAAAATTACAAAATCAAACGCTGGCTGTGACTGCACGTTTTAATTTTGTTGTTGTTGTTTAATTGTTGATGTTGGTTTTGTGTTTTTTTTGTTTGTTTTTGTTTTTTGGATTGGTTTGGTTTAAGTGCGTTGCAGGCTTTTTAATTGGCAAACGATAAGTAAATGAGGTTTAAAAAATTTAAATACAATTTACGTTATGGAAGGGGCCTAACTTAAGAGACAATCAAGGGACAACGGAATTAAATCTGACAGCTAAATTATATTGCAAATTAATTAAACGCTTTTAGAACAAGGACAGTTGTGAGGATTAGGAGCAGGAGGAGTCGTACAGATGCGAAGAACGGCCGCGCCAGCAGCGATCACTTGAGGTAAGTTTTAAAGAGCAGCGAGCTGCGACAAAACTCACGCTCCTGCTCCATGTAGAAGAGCATGTCGCGCAGATTGACACGCTTGATTCGCGGTCGTAATGTCGTCGTCGTTGTGCCGCTGCTGCTCAAAAGACCGCCGCCACTGGAACCCTTTGTGTGACAGAGCACAGAGAAAAATATGTTAGAAATGTCAAGATTACATCTCTATGTGTTCTAGATCAACAATAAGTTGAACTCACCACGCCCGCGCCGCTGGCATCGCCATCTAATTTGAGTTTTTTACGTGGTCCAATTGCCTGCAGTGCCGTTAAGTTTGCATCTCGTTGACGCAGCTCCTCCATTTCAGCGCGCTGCATTTCTTTAGCCTACAAATATAAATTGGTAACATGTAAAAGCAGGAAATTTTAGCTAAATACATTAAAATGACGCAGCGAAGTTCCCATTTTATTTGTAATTTAATTACCCTACAACATTTTGTATTTTTTTAATTTGTTAAAAAATTTCAAAGAAATAATTCAACGAAAATTGAAATTGAAATTTAAGCCATCATTCATTTATATTATTGATTACAATACTTGTTATTAAAATTCGTAGTTAAATGTTAATGTAAAATCAAAAATAACACTTATTATGAAAATATTAAAAATAAGATATAAACTATGACTTTCAAGTAATTTACATTTAAAATAAATTAGAGATTAAAATTATTTTTAAATTCGCTCAACAGATTTCCATTTAAATATTAATTTGTAAATACAGTGTTTATTTTAAACAAATAATATAAAAGTTGGAAATTAATGTTTTAAATTGCCTTTAGATAATTGTACATTTAAATAATATTGTAAGTATAATTTTGTTATTACTTGGATTTATTTGAATTAAGATTTGGTATTTGGGAATCGACTGTTTGCTTACCCTCGCTTTCATTTTAGCCTGCTCGGGATCCTCGACTCGCGTTCTCGACTTGGCCGCTCGCAAAAGCATTTCGCGCTCGAGTTCCTCGTGTCGTTTCTGTTCCGCCTTGTCCAGTTCCTCCAAGAACTTGATTTGACCGCGCACATCCTTCGCAGGCTCATATCGTGGATCCAACTGTGGATTGAAACGGATTAGATTCTGATTCAAGAAATGAAGGCGTGGTAGGCAAACCCACCTTGATGACATCAATGCGGTGCTCCGCTATCACAGCCAACTTCTCCACAATGTTCTTGAGCCGCTCCTGGCACGCATGCGATATGAGCACGGCCACATCCTGCGACGGCTCGTCGAGGCCACGTTCAGCGGTTATTGCGCGGATTCGCGCCTGCAATGCCGGCAGATTGAGAAACACTTCGTCCTTGCAGGAACGGATCTGTGTGCCAATGTTCTCGGTGCAGCCCAAAATGCGCTGCGATTCCTCGGCGAGATTAACGCCGCCCATGGCAGCCACATCGTTGATATCATCATCGCCATACATCGATGTCGACATTGAACTTTGCTGGAAAAATGAATTGGCGGCAGCAGCAGCGGCAGCTGCCGCGGATGCAGATGCCGATGTCATCCCACTGCCGCTGCCACTGCCACTGCTGTTCGTCTTCTCATCCTTGCCATCCCGGTCGAGGGCATCCCTCTTCTTTTTACTCGCCGACTTGTTGGCCATGGGCAATGCGCCGCGAGGCAGCGTCTTGGCCGAAATGGGCGTCAGCGAGGCGTTGATGCGTTCAATATGCGCATGGGGATGCGGGTGCGACAGTTGCGGTGCCTTAATCTCAACCAGCTTCGGCTCGAAATGATTGTTGTTATTGTGATTCAACGAATTCTGCATTTGTTCGCGCGCTCGCAACGCCTCCGGCGGCAAATGAACTGTGGGCAACGATGGCACCGGCAACGATGTCGTCGATGCCGAATTGATCGTCGATAGCACCGATAACGTCGGAGTCGGTGGTGGTGGTCCGGATCCCGGTCCGCTATTGGATGATATGGCCGCCAGCGATGGCGGATGCAAACTGGGCGTTATCGCCTTGATCTGCGTCTGGCCAACTTTAACGGCAGTGACTTTGTTCGTGGGCGTACTGCTCGGCGGACGGGGCGTGGCACGGATCTGTACCGAGCCCGTACGCTGCAGCTGTGGATTGTGAGGACCACGTATTTGCACAATGTTCTGTAGGCGACGAGATCAATTAGTTATTAAATAATAGGATATAATTTTTATGTTGAAATTAATTGTTTGGTAATGAAAATAATAATTATTGTACATTATTATTATTATTATTAATAAAAATCAGAAACATAAAAATAAAATATCGCAAAATATTTTAATATTAAAATAAATAAGCATTGAACATTTACTTTTATTTCCATGACTTTTAAATAGAAATGGAAATTTAATTATTAGTTTAATAGATGACTTTGTTTAAATCTATTGATAAAATTCAAATCGACTTTTTTTTTAACAATTTGATTATATTTTGTACGAATATTAAATTTTACTGCATATATTAAAGATTGATTCTTATTTCAATAAGTGTCATATCATGACTTGGAAATTTAATGATTATTGAATTGATGACCGTTAGGGCCAAAATACCTTAACCTGAAATCTTCATGCTTCTCAGCGGAGGCTAGGAATTGATTTTAGACATATAGTTTCTTCCTGAAAATATCTTAGAATTCATCGTAGATTACGATTCTGGTGGACGATTACCACGTTTTTTTCGACCCGAACAAATTGACCCGCCCTAATGACCATGCTTAAATTTATTGATCAAAATTCAACAAATACTTTTTACTTAATAATTGAATGTTTTTGAAAAATAATAATTGTTACAGTGCCTGCTAAAAAGTGTGTACTTACCGCCTGCGTGGGCATGGGCAGCGAGGGCATTTGGCCGCGAATGGCGTTCGTGTTGACGAGACGCGGCGCCGTGGGCAATCGAATGTTTGGCGGCTGCTTCGATATCGTCGTGTGGCCAATTGTTGGTCGGGGTCCAGTGCTCAGTGCATTTGGCGTTATCATGCGCACCTGTGTCTGTCCAATGGTCGTCGTCTGGCTAAGCCCAATCGGACGGATTTGCGCTTGAATTTTCTGTCAACGATTTCATGAAGAGATTGAAAAAAAGACTTGATTAACTTCATTGATTTCTATAGAGATTATTTTTAATTAATCACGCTAGTCATTACCATAATAACAATAAATAATCATTCAATTTAAACATATTCACAAAACTAACTTAATTCCCTGTGATTATTTCTATTCTTGTCAAAAGTTTACTTCTTATAGAAAAAAATTTAAATGGAAATATCAAACAAATATATATAACAAAGTTACGATTATTAAAACCCATGCAACAAATGTTGGATCACTTAAACATTTTTTGAAAAACCCTCAGATTTTTCAATTTTAATATTTATTTTGTTTTTATCCTTTCAGTTTAAATTTAAATATATTTCATTACAATTTAATATCATATTCAGTTCTTAATTTTATTTTAGCTCAAGTACTTTTGATTGAGCTGACGTTAAATATAAATATGATTATTAATTTTAACTTACCGGTAATTGCTGCGACAGTCCAACCAATCCCAGGACATGCTGCGGCGGCGGTTTGATGCCCTCAATGACCAGTTCCTTGGTGTAGAGCGCCTGGCGCAACAGTGGCAGACTTTTCTGTGGGAGGAGGCACACAGATTGTCAGAATCATCAAGAGTGATTGATCATCAAATCATCATATCAACATCATCACAACAATGTTTTTAGTACCTTTAGAAAACCAATTAGGCACGGCTGCGGACTGGCGTTGAGTAAACGCTCCAGGCGATCACAAAACTCCTCCGGCTCCACATTCGCATTGACCAGCTCCTGGATGAGCGTGCGCACATTCTTCTCAACCGGCTTCGGTTCGCGTGTCGACAATTCAATTAAATTGGCTAAAAACTTGCGACACTTTTCTTTGGTATTGCCCTGCGCGGCCGTTGTTGTTGTTGTCGCTGTTGACGCGGCGGCAACAGTTGCAGATGCAACTTGAACATTGTTTGCCTGGCTTGCTGGTATCGTTTGGATTTGCGTTACCTGCGGCAAATGCGGTTGCTGCTGCTGTTGTTGCTGCAACTGCGCCAAATGCGGTGGCTGTGATCCGCTTCCATAACTATGCGCATTGCTGCTGGCCACCGAGTTCACAATGATGTTGCTGGACGCCGTGGTGCTGGTCATCGACTGCGATTCAAAAATATATAAAGCATTTCTCATTAGTCAATCATACAAAGCTGCAGATTACATATTCAATAACTAAATAGCGTCCAGTCAGTGCAACTTAAGAGCGATAAGCATTCAACTTGTTACTAGAAATAAAGCTAATGATTTACGGGCTTCGATTTTCAGTGTGGATGCAATAAAAACAAGAAAATAATTACACTAAAATATTTGTATAAATTCGATTAAGTTTTTAAAATTATTTTATGAATTAAGAAATGAATGACATTAAAGTATTTGCATAAATTCAATTAATTATAATTATTATTCTTTATCCATTTGAAAGCAAATATACAAGAAATTCAACTAATTGCAAATATTTTTTTCCCAGTTTTTAGTTGTTTAAATTTAAGTTTAGCATAACAAATTATATATTACTTTCATATTGCTTCGTAAATTACTATTTTAAATGACATTTTTTTAACTTTGACGTTATAATTAGCATTTCTTATACATTTGTTAAAGGTGACACCTTCACCAGGAAGCCCGTAAACCCATTGGATGATATTGAAATTGATTTCATTAAATGATAGAGTTCAATGAGGTAACGATTTTGGAACAGCAACGCAATTGCCGCAGCGTAAAATTAAATGTAAAAAAAAGATGTAGATATATGTTAAATACACACAGTTACAACGCAGCATGCAAAACTGAGCAAAATGTACAATATATATTATATAATATACTCATTATGGAAATGGAAATCAAAATTGAAAAAGTTCGATCGATTTACTCGATGTCAAGACCGGAGAGTCGAAACAAAATTGTAATTGAAGCGTAGCCTTAAAACAAAAGACAGATCAAATGCATAAACAGACACAGAGAGAGGCAATTAAGAGAGAATATTACGAGTATTTGTATCAAAAAAGAAAATTATTGAAAATATTGGAGATTTAAGAAGAGAATCTCCATTTTCAAGCAATTGAAATTTGTTTGAATTGGTTGATTTGATTTTTACGTTTTGCTTGATTTTAATTGTGGCCGCGACATTTGCCGCAGCAGCTGCGGCGGCCGCGGCGGCTGCGCTGCTGGCGCTGACAGAGGCCTGTTGCTGCTGCTGCTTATGTTGCTGCTGTGCCTGTTGCTGCTGTTGTTGCTGTTGCTTCAATTGGAGCTGTAGCTTCTGTTGCTGCTGCTGCAGGTTAGTAGCGGATTTGTTGTTGTTGTTGGTAGTGGTTGTGGTGGTGTTGGTGTTATTATTATTAATATTGTTATTATTATTATTGCTGGATGGGAGGATTGTGGATGATGTTCGGACAATCGTTTTGCGTAGTGCAATGCTAGTGCTGGCAGTTGTTGCTTGTGAGGATGATTGTGTGCTTGTTTGATGCTGTTGTTGTTGTTGTTGCTGCTGTTGCTGCGATTGCTGTTGTTGTGATCCATGATATCTACTTACAGCCGGAACAGTTTGCAATCGTATCTGTGTTGTTGTGGCATGATTTGTGGTTGTTGTTGTTGTGTTGCTGTTAATGTTGTTGTTGTTGTTGCTCATGTTGCTGGTGTTGGATATGGTCTGTGTCATCGTTGGCGGGCCCGTCGTTGTCGCCGTGCCCACGCGCAACAACTGAAATCCATTATCCGTTTTCACTAACAGTGCAGGCGTTTGTCCTGCATTAATTGTGCTTAAAGTTATCTAAAAGAGACGACGCAAAGAGAGAGAGAGAAACAGAGAGAGAATAGACAAAAGGATAGTTTTACCCGCTGAATTAATTACATATGTACTGTGTGTGTTTATGGAATGTGTGTAAATGTGTATAAGAATCTTAACAAATATTACCTATTAAGAATAACAAAAGTGGATAGAGGAAAAAGGCAAAAAAAAATATTAAACAAAATTGGTCGAAAGTCTATCCTTAGTATGTGAACTATACAAAATTGTAAAATTGGTTTCAGTATTGGAAATACATCGAATCAAAAAGATAGAAAAATAACATATAACGTTTTTTTTTTGGGTTATCAACGTGAACTACTATTATTAGCTATCATCCTATTAAATCTTAACAAAATCGGACAAATAGAAAGGTGGTAATGGCTTTTTTTGAAACAACAATAAGAAAATTTCTTTTATTTGGTAAGTGTGGAATCCGCATAAAAATTAGCAACATAACCAACACAGATTTAGTATTTAAAATTAAGACCAAACCTCTTGCTTAACACAAATGACTTTAAAAGTGGTAATGGCTGATTTAAGTTTTTAAGAAAAGTACCTCAAAGTATGCAATAAAAACTTCTTTATGCATATTTAATGAAGTAACGGGTATCCTATAGTCGGGAACTCGACTACAGCCTTTCCCCCAATTTTTTTTTTTTTAGCTTGAGGTGTCAATTATGTATGTGCATGTGTATATAAATGTACATGTGGTGGGTTTGGTGGTCGGGTGGGTGGTGCAAGTGGTTGGGAGCCTTGTGGATTAGTAGAGAAGAGCCCACCACAACAACACAATCTGAGTCGGAGAATTCTCAGTGTCAGTGTCAGTCTGACTTACCGATGGACTTTGTGGCCTCACGCCAGGCATATGGGAATTGCTGATGACAACGCGACTCAGCGGATTGGCGGGCATATTCTTTGGCTGCTGTTGCGTCGGCGCCTGCGGACGCATTCCGACGACAACGCCGGCGGGCAGCATCGAGTTGAGCAGCGCTGGCTGACCGGCCTGTGGAGTAATCAGATTAGATTAGCAACATCTTAAATATATGTAATAATTATGCCAGTAAGGATTCTACATAAGCATTGACAGCATTCATTCACAGATTTATGTCGCAAATTTTTGTCACTACACATGCAGAGCAGTTCGAGGAGGGAATGGGTATCGATATTTATATATATACCCATCCCTAGTTCTGAGTCAGGTCAAAGTTCAGACAATTGAGTCAAGAAATGTGCACAGAAATTTCTTTTTTTACAAGTACAAAATTAATTATAATAATTTAAATAGTCTTCGCATCGTGAATCTCAAAATCAAAGAAACTCTACAGTAAATTATAATGGATAAAAGCATAAGATTAGATGCACTAGATAAATACTCGCATTTTGAGAGATTTGCATTCATTTGTGAAACATAAAAGACAGTTTTATTTGAAGCATTTAAATTTTGATAGAAATGATGTCGTAAATTATGAAAAGTAACTCCAGAAATAATAATAAATGATTCGCTCCTTTTATAGGCAATACTAACATCCAACGGTTATACATACAATAACTTAAATACAGTAAACGCTCGATATAATGACATTTAGTTTTCTTTATTGAAATGGAAAATTCTATGCAACAAATCAAATTTGATTATAAATTAAATAACTTTAATTGTTCGAGTTTTTTTCCCATTTTTAAATTATTTAGAAAATGCATTATATCGAAAATTTACTGTCATATCTACTACAATAATTGGCGCACGCTAATCGTAGCCAAATGAAAAGCAAAAAAAAGTAAGCGAAAGTGGCAACAGAAGAGATCTAAATGTGTGTATGTTGTGTGTGTGGTACAGGTGTAACCATTGGACGTAGATCAGGCAGAGAAGATGCGAAACGGAAACAGAAACGACGCCTTGAATAAATAGGCGGCGTTAAACCTTTGGCGAGTACTATGGAGTTGAAGGTTGGAGTTGAAGGTTTGTTGGAGTTTTGAGCTTGATGGTGGATACCTGATTGATGGTCTTGGTCATTGTTACGATTCCTGCTGGTGCACTTGATACTAGACCCGCCGGTAGGGTGACAACAGCATGGTGATTGGATTTAATAACTAAGGTTTGTGTTTGCGTGGCACCTACTGATTGCTGTTGTTGTTGATGTTGTTGCTGCTGCTGCTGTTGTTGTTGCTGTTGTTGCACCTGATGATGATGCGTCACCTGCGTCAATCCCGGCACGCCATGTCCATGTCCATGTCCATGCATTCCCGCCGTTATGGTCTTGATCGTTGTCGTATTTGGCAGCTGAGCCGTTGAGATGATCGTCGGCCCAACAACACCGGCGCCTCCTCCGCCGGCAATGTTGATGGTGCCATTGGGCATCGGTTGGCTAGTGAATGTGATGCGATTGCTGGCCGTTGTGGCCGTTCCAGCCGTTTGGCTGCTGTTCATTCTTCTGCTTATTTTACTTCTTGTTGTTGCTCTTGTTGAACTGAACTCGCCACTTGAATCCGTCGATTCGTTCAGTAATCAGTTCAAGAATCCTTCCTGCTGTTGCTGATGACGTTCACGTTCTTTAAGCCGCTTCGCTTCTTCAACTGTGCATCTGGAGCATCATGTTGTTGTTGTTGTTGCTGCTTTTATTGTTGTTTGTCACTTGCATTCTGCGGTGTTGTTGTTGCTGTTGTTATTCTTGAAGCGAGCTGCAAAGTAATGTTTTCGACATTTAGTTAGTCTTATTTATAACAAGAAATACAGTAGAGATTGCGAGTTAGGTCTTATTTATAACAGTAGTGTCTGGTTATGGTCAACTAGAACTTTAGTTACTTTTATTTTATACAAAGTACAGTAGAGTTTGGATATAATTAACTTGTTATGAATTTTAGTTATCGTTAAAATGAAATACAGTTCAGACTGAATATAGTGAGCTAGCTCTTCCAAGCTTTGTTCATTGTATCAAGGTTGACAACTTAATTTAGTGTTATTTAAAACAAAATAATACTAAATAATAGATATTTTTTACTAAATTAATGTTAAAATTTAGTCCGATTTATTTAAAACGAAATGCAGTAGAGTCTGGATATAGTGAATTGTTTTTTTATTTGTAGCTTGCTTTAACTGTGACAAATTTGGCAACACTGTATCTAAATAGTAAACAATTGTTTCGATTCAGATGTTTACTATATTGAGGTGTTCACTATACTGGGTGTTCACTTTAGCCCGATTTGAGAGTAATCAGCTACTGAGTTGTGTTTGTACACGGACTACAGTTATACCTGGCAACAGTGGCACAGTTATACCTGTGGGTCATAAAACAAGAGCGTTGTAGTTTTTTTCTATTTCTTGTATTTTCCTAATGCAACTGCCGCAGATGTTTCAAGACACCGGACGGGTGCGGGGGCGGGGTGTGTGCGTTGGGTGTTCGTAACGCAGGTGAAAGCCGACAAAACGAGACGAGATGAGGCTGACGCGATGCAAATTTAGTCTCGGTAATCACCTTAGAAAACACCAAATCCGAATCCCAAATTCCGTAATCAACTTTGGGTGCTCCGCTGACAAGCGAGCCCGCAGCACACAGAACAGCACAGCAAAGCGCTCGCTCGCACTTACGCTCGCTTATTCACGCGGCTGCTGCGCTGGCGACGACGACGACGTTGACTCCTTGTCGCTGGCTTTGACTTTTGTTATATATTTTCTTTGGTTTAACCAAATGGTATTTATATTGTATTTTCACACACACGCGCGCACGCGGCCTCTAGCGTAGACTGTTTGTTGAGCACTGTATTTATTGTCGCTTTATTTTGATTATTTTGGATGTACAAAAAATTTGGCAGCGACCGAGCGACAACGCCGCCATTTTCACGAATGCGCGTGCAAAACGACAGTAAACGCGCAAGGGGCACAGACGTCGATAAAAGTGCGAGACAAAACGCAACGCTGAAAATATTTCTTTTGTCGCTAGAGGTCGCTAGCTATAAAGCATTGCCAGTCCAAAAAAATAGAAAACAGCCATATATTGTGAGCGGTAAGCTGCGTGCAAACAACTTCACGTCAGTATGAAATTGCGCGCAGCCAACTTAACGTGAGCTACAATTTGCGTGCAGCCGACTTTACACAAGTTAAAAAATGTCATTGTGTTTCGGAATTCTCACGTTTTGCCGCCAACTTTACGTGAATAAAGATGTTTGCCCTCCTGTTAGTATGCATTAACCAATATAATATATTCCGGATGAGTATTCTTTGTAAATGTAGTGCAACAAACAATTGCTGATTGTCGCTATCAGCGGACGGCGGTCTGGTGCTGGTGATGGTACAGGCAGAAGTCGTTTTTCGTATTTTGTGGTTTATTTAAGCAAGGCACTCACATAAATTCATTTTGCATTGGAACTGTATACACCAGAGCGCATTTTTAACGTTAAATGCTACGTTTTTCTTGCCGAAAACCAACAGTTGTATGTTGACGAACGTCGCCCACCGAAAAAAGCAGCAGATTATGTTTTTACATCAGTGTGACCAGCTTTCGTAAAAATCAAAATGCTACAGAAACTAATAGGCAATTTACACTGAAGCTTAGTACGCAAGCTAGATAAATTGTACGCGGCGTAAAGTGTTCAATATTTAAGCTAGGTACTGACGTCAGATAAATTTTTAGCGGCGTAAAATGCTCAATCTTTCGCTGTCGACGAGCGTAAATACAGTGTTGTCAACGTAACACGAAAAAATAACAAAAAATTGAATGGTAACTCTATGCGTCAACAGCGGTTTATTTCAAATTTGAACATGCAGAACTTATTTTGATAAAAGTAGGAGGGAAAAGGCAATGAAAAATTGGAATTTAAGTTAATAGAGGAGAAATATGCGATAACGCACAAGCACAGCGCGTATTTGGGTGCACCCATCGCTTTTCAACTTTTTGCGTGGATTCTCCTTTTATATTAATGAAAAAATACAAAATAATCTAATTTATGTCTCTAAAAACCATTTAAGCTTTCGTTCTAGATTATAATCTACCAATATTATCGTCGTTATTGACCAAATTCAATTAGTCTTCATCGTATTCACTTCTGTGCCAGACATTTATCTGCTATATACCTAGCGAAACTCTAAACAGTTCGATGTTCCGCGAGGCCTGCAAACAGTGCTGCCCATCGCCCGTTCCTTATCTGGCAACTTCGTTTTTAGTTTCAGTTTAGTTTACGTCCGGACCGACAAGCGGAGATAAATGTCGTCTTCTTCTTACTCACCTTACGCCACCGTTTTTTTTATATGGAGTTTGACCTTACGCTAGGCCTTTTATCTGACGTCAGTACCAAGCTTAACTCTATGCGTCAGCGGCGGTTTATTTTAAATTTGAACATGCAGAACTGATTTGGATAAAAAGAGGAGAGAATAGGCAATGAAAAATGTAAATTAAAGTAAATAGAGGAGAAATATGCGATGGCACGCAAGAACAGCGGGTATTGGGTGCATCCATCGCTTTTGAACTTTTTACGTGTATTCTACCTCTATATTAATGAAAAAATGCAAAGTCTTTGGTTTATGTCTAAAAACAATTTTAGTTTTCGTTCTTGCTTATAATTCATTAATATTGTCGTCGTTATTGTCAATGTCGCTGTTTTTTTGTCAAAGTTGCGGCCATTTTTTTGAATTTTTGTGAGTGAGCGAGAGAGATGTACCCAGCGAAACTCTAAACAGTTTGTTTGATGTTTCGATGGGCCTGTCAGCTGTTTCAAACAGTGCTGCCCATTCCGTTCCTTTACTTAACAGCTCTGTTATTTTATTTAGTCTGCGGACACCCGAGCGTAGCTAAATGTCAAGTTCTTCTTCTTCCCCTTACGCCAGCGTTTTTTTTATATGGAGTTTGGGTTTACGCCAGGCCTTTTTTTGAGCTTGCGTACTATGCTTATGCTACAAATTTGTATATTTAAATAATTTATAAAATTCCCTTAAGCGACACTTGCTAAAAAGCGCAACTTTATGGAAAATAAAATAGCTTATTGATGACTGACAATTATCGGTAATCGGTTACCTCCACATTTTTGTTTGTGTGCTGTAAAGTGTGATTGGTTTTGTGCGGGAGAATTTATCAACACTGGATTTATTTGAAAACAAATTTTTGACGTCATTGTTAGCTGAAATTTTAAAATGGTAAAATTGAGACACAATTTGTTTAAATTAAAATCAAAATTGAAATGCCAGAAAGTATTGTATTTATAACTTGTTATTTCACGCCACTATCCACTGTCATTTTATTTGCATAGTTTTTGTTGTTGTTAACACGGCTAAAAGCCGATTGAAAACAAGTTAATGAAATTAATCAAAAGCATATACTTAGCAGTTGGCAGCATTAAGCGTGTCATTCAGGTCTTTAGACTGGTCTTCGTATTGAATTAATATTTTCATATTTAGTGTTTGCATGTTGTTCATTATTCGCTTTATTAACTGAATTCTAAATTTATGTTTTAAAATTAATAACTTATGAGTATTATTTTATTAAACTAAAGTAGCCGCATTACAGACGTAAATTATTTACAAGCTCACCAAAACTTTAAGTTATCTGATGAGTTATGAGGAGTTTTGTTTATAGGGTCGAATTGTTGTTGTTTGATTGTGGCCAAAATTGTAGGCAAAAACGGTTTTGGCTGCAACTTTAAAGCTGTTATCTTGTAATTTTACATAATACGGACTAGCATTAAAATTAGATTGTTTTAATGGAATTATTGAGGTGGGTTTTGTGGTTGTTTTAAACTTTGCATTGAATTTTGCAAAGAATGGATGACTAAATGGATCTGCAGTTGTTCCGCTTCTCGTTGTGGTTGTTACTGGCCGACGAGTTGTTGTCGTTGGTTTCGATGTTGAGGTGAAGAGATAGGGGCGTGGCGTTGTGGATAACGGTAGAGATAACTTATTTGTAGGCGGACGAGTTGTTGTAATTTGACGAGTTGATGTAGATGGATGGGTAGTAAATGGACGAGTCGTTGTGTTTGGGCGAGTTGTTCTAAATGAACTAGTTGTTGAAGTTTGACGAGCTGTTGTAGTTTGACGAGTTGTTGTAAGTGGACGAGTTGTAAATGGACGAGCTGTTGTAGTTTGACGAACTGTTGTATTTGGACGAGTTGTTGTCCTATATGTAGTGGGGGATCTAACGTATGATCGTTCTGTAGTTATTGTGATTGGACGAATTGTTGTGTTTTGACGAGTTGTAGTAGTCGGACGAGTTGTTGTATTTGGACGAGTTGTTGTAAATGGGCGAGCTGTTGTAGTTTGACGAGTTGTTGTGCTTGGACGAGTTGTTGTCCTATATGTAGTGGAGGATCTAACGTACGGGCGGGCTGTAGTTGTTGTAAATGGACGAGTTATTGTGATTGGACGAATTGTTGTGTTTTGACGAGTTGTAGTAGTCGGACGAGTTGTTGTATTTGGACGAGTTGTTGTAAGTGGACGAGTTGTTGTAATTGGACGAGGTGTTGTCTTATATGTTGTGGAGGATCTAACATACGGGCGGGCAGTAGTTGTTGTAATTGGATAACGTGTTGTTGTCCATGCGAAAGTAAATGGACGCCATGTTGTTGTGGCTGAACGAGCTGTGGGTCTCGTTGTTGTGGAGCGAGTTGTTGTTGCTAATCTTGTTGTTCTGGGTTGAGTTGTAGTAGATCGTGTAGTTGTTCTAGTTGTCGTGCGATGAGTTGGTTGTGTCGTAGTTGCTAATCGACTTGTTGGTCTCGTTGTTGTCTGGCGAGTGGAAATTGTTGCTGTGTAACGAGTAGTGGGAGTTGTCGCAGTCGAACGATTGGTAGATCGAGTAGTTGTTGTTGGACGAGTGGTTGTTCTTGTTGTGGGACGAGTTGTCGGTCTCGTTGTTGTTTGACGAGCGATTGGTGTTGCTGTGGGACGAGTTGTTGGTCTTGTTGTTGTTGTTTGACGAGTGATTGATGTTGTTGTTTGGCGAGTTGTTGGTCTCGTTGTTGTATGGCGAGCAGTGGGTCTCGTTTTTGTTTGACGAGTAACTGGTATTTCAGTTGTAAATCGAGCTGTTGTTGTTGGACTCTTCGTTGTCGAATGTTGTGCAGTTATTCTTCTCGTTGTGGTGGTAGGAGGAAAAGGAAGATCTGTTGTAAAAGGACGAGTTGTTGTTGTCGACAGATGATTGGCAGTAGTTGTCGAAGAAGTTGTGGCCGTAAATTTAATAATCTCATGACGAAAACTGTCGCTGTTCACATATGGATGAATTGTAGCCTTAGTTGGCCTAGAAGTCGTGCTTATCTTAGGTCTATTCATAACTGGCTCAATGCTTGGCTTACTAAGTATGCTCAGAAATGGATTGGACTCGTAGGCGTGGCTGGGAGGCGACTGGGAGACGGGTTTATTAACTGTAGGGGCTTTGAGTTGGTTTAAAAATGGATTTTGATTATAGTTGGACTTTGGTGGAGAAACATTTTCAATGTTGTTCTCGGGTTGTTTTTTCGGTTGTAGTTCTTGTTGTTGTTGGGGACGCAGTTGTTGTAGAAAGGGATTAGATCCAAAAGGATGATTGACTGATTGAGCTGAAGGCTTGACAGAAACTTGGTTTAAATTTGGATCATGGCTGGATTTTGATGGGGAAACATCAATGATCTTCTGGGGTTGTTTCTTCTGTTGTTGTTGTTGGGAAAGCAGATTTTGTAGAAAGGGATTTGAGCCAAAAGGATGATTAATTGATTGAGCTGAAGGATTGGAAGAAACTTGGCTAAAGCGTTGTAGATTTGCAGAAACCTGAAGCTGCTTTTGAGGCGCTTCTTCCTCGGCCTCGGCAATTTCATTGCCCTCAAAGCAATCACTTAGCTGGGCCAGACTTTGATCTCTACAGTGTCCATTGTACACAGTCCAGGCAGTGAAGCCATCTCCGGATAGACGTGTGTGCTCCGCATGTATAGTCTTAATGCATTCAACATCATCCGAAATGTCCGAGTCCAACAGTTGATTGCAGTCAATGTGACAGGCCTTTGATTTGAGATCCTCCTCCTTCTCCTGATGGCTGCACCAATAGAGATCGCTGATCTGAAAGAGTCCGTGATCCTCGGAACCGTCCGCATTTAAACGACCCACAGCTGCCGTGTTGTAGGAGGATTCATGCTCCGCGATGCACAACCAGGTGGCTAAATCCTGCATGGGAAACTTGTGTTTAAAATACAACTCTTGTGCCAATTCACAACGTTTATAAACTTTACCAGCTCGCTGGGGATTTGTGTTGTGGTGTTGATAGTGTTGTTGTTGTTGTTGATAGTGTTGTGTTGTTGTGTGTTGTTGTTGTTTATAGCTAAACAAAGGATTCGCTGGCGTTACTTGATACACCTTTTGGGAGTAACCAATGGCATTGGGATGAGCCTGAACTTGTGAAAGTCTCAAAAATGGATTACGCTGATAACTGGACGTTGATTGATAACTAATCAACTTCTGGCTGTTCTGTCTATAATAAGGATTAGGCGTTGTTTGACGAGCTGACTGATAACTGACTTTGACATCGCCCTGAATCACATTGGGATGATTTGGACTCGGAGATTTGGAGATTGTGGCAATTGGTGGCTTCGTAAAACAGGCGGCAATCTGTTCATATCTCTGATTGCGACAATCACGATTGTAGACGGTCCAAGCGGTGAAGCCATCGCCAGAGATTTGCGTATGCTCCTGATGGATTTTCCGTATGCACTGCACATCATCAACAATACTGGAGTCCAGGAACTGATTACAGGATGCATGGCAACCTTTGCCTTGGTAATTATCATGTGTGCACCAGTAGAGATCGCTGATCTGGAACAGTCCGTGATCAGCACTGCCATCCGCATTTAAACGACCCACAGCAGCCGTGTTGTAGGAGGATTCATGCTGGGCAATGCACACCCAGGTGGGAATCTGTTGCATCGGCAGCTTGTGCTGATAATACAGCTCCTGGGCCAACTCACAGCGACTGTAGATCTTCCCAGGTGAACTCACTTGCACTGCCTGATGGATTCCCTAAAATAAACAAAAAATTGCAAACAAAAATTTATATAAATAAAACTAACAAGCATGTAATATGTATGGAAAAATTTAAAGAAAGAAAAATAATTTAAGTTAAAATGGAAATTTAATTTATCTTGAAAATCAAGTCGCGAATCAAAAAATAACAAGCAAGTCGAGTTCCCGACTACAGGATACCCGTTACTTAATTAAATATGCATACAATATTTTTTATTGCATACTTTTAGGCTCTTGCATTGTTAAAAAATTTAAATCAGACACTAACTTCTTTCTTTTTTTCCGATCTTGTTGTGATTTAATTGGATGATAGCTAATAATATTAGTTAGTGAAATTTGCCAAAACAAAACGTAATATCTTAAAAACTTTAACCAATAAAGTTGAGAAACAAAAAATTAATTTAATTGTGTTTTTTTTTCTAAATTATCATTTCGCTTCAAAATCGGATCAGTTTTGGCTTAGCAATAATAGTTGGAAGTTGGCCTAATTTTCTAGTCAACATTTTTGTTAAATTTAACATAATTTTTTTTACAAAAAAGAAATAAAAATACTAATTAGTGTATTAGGCGTCGATAATGAGTGGAAACTTGAGATTTGAAACGTTTAACTTTTTTTGTTTATTTGTATTTTGACTCGTGGTTTTTTTTGGGTATATTTAAAATATAAATGAGGTACCTGCTGATAATGCGGCTGGATTCGTTGGGGCTGCAGATAGGAGGCAGCTACCTGCAAGGCATGGTTGTTATGCTGGACACGTGATCCTGATGATCCTGGCTGACCTGTCTGACCACAACCTGCCACATAGGATGCCGCTTGATCCTGGCGACAATACGTGTTGTACGCCTGCCACGCTGTGAATCCGTCGCCAGAAATGCGTTGATGCTCCGCATAGATCCTCCGCACACACAACACATCGTCGGCAATGTCATCGTCCCGCAGACGAGCACAGCTCAGACCACAACCCACACCTTGGCCAGGTGGCGAACACCAATAGACATCGCTGATCTGGAAGATGCCATGAGAGCCACCTGAGGGTCCAGTTCCGCCACCGAAGGCAGCTGTATTCAGGTCACTCGAGTGCTGGGCAATGCACACCAGAGTGGCCACCTGAGCGGCAGGCAATCCATACTGATGCCTCAGGATTCCAGCCAACTCACAGCGCTCAAAGACGCGACACGAAATCAACTGAAGCTGCAACAGCGACAACAATAAACAAATGCCCAGAGCTGACGACATCTCAACTGACACTCAACTGCCAAATGAACAGGCCTTTATATACTATTAATATTAAACAGTCCTTTGTCAAAGATAAATGTGAATGTGAACTTAAATTTAAATTGTTAATGAATTCACATTTGACGTGTTTTTTGCCGCGTTGCGTTGCGTGCGTTAGCGCGTTTCGTTTCAGACTGAACAATTCGATGCGATGGCGATGGAAACTGAGATTGAGATTGAGACTGAGACGATGGCAGCTCATCTTGAGCCCAAAGTTAGGTTGGGTTGGGGTCCGATTTGAATACGTTTATGACGACAGCGCGCAGTGGGCAATTCAACTGAATATTTACTTAAAAAATAATTAATGTTCTTCAAGATGAATTGCTTCTTCTGAAAAAGATGCTCAATAAGGAAACTTTTTAAACATTTTCTTTTAAATTTTTTTTCAAAAACTTTTTTATTATTTTTTATACTCAACAAGAAAATTTTTCTAAGAAATATTATTTTTATAAAGATTTTTTTTTGTTTCTTAAAAGGATGTTTTATAAGGGAACTTTCAAAAAGATTTGCTTTATAAGTTATATTTTTGAACTTTTTCTTTTTATTTTCTTTTTATTGTTTGGCTTAACACATACAATTTATAATTTTTAAGTTGAATATTAGCCAAGCTCTGTTTCTTTATTGCAGTGAGCTAAGAAATAATAAAGTGTTCTTCAAGATGATTTTCTTTTTATGAAATAGATAACTAATATAACTTTTTAAAAAAATATTAGTTTTATAAAGTTCTTTTTTTTCTGAAAAAGATACTCAATAAGGAAACTTCTTAAAGTAAGTATTAGGTTTTATAAAGTTTTTTTTTAGAACATTTTTTTAATAAATATATTTTATATTTACATGAAAAATATTAAGCAAACTAGTTTTTTTTTTTAATTTCAGATTGTCAAGTAATTTTTTTAATACATATTTTTATTTAACTTTAAAATTTTTGGTTTGCTTAGCTTTTGTAAGTTAATTTGAGTATAGATAATCGATGAAGTTAATTTTTATGAATTATGAAAATAAATTTAAATTTTAATTCGCTAACTTGGTCGCTTTGCCCACTGTGCAACATTGCCAAACTGGTTGTAGCTTTGCCTCTCTGTCTGTTGTATATTGCATAATTATTGACCAGGTCTATAGGAAGAACTTAAAAGGTTCTCGATTGCTTTGTCCAAATACAAGCGACACTTTGTCTAAAGTGTCCACGCGCGAAAGAGCCCCAAATATTATATAGAGGAAGGGAGAACGGAGATGAGTTAAAGATGCGAAAGTTTTTTGGGGCCATTAGCTAGAAAATTGCTAATGAAATTAATTTACAATATTTATAAGCGATCAGGCGATTCACAAATAGAATGGGTTAAGCGCGACTTTTGCTAGCGTTTTAAAACGCGTGCGAAACACGCCCAGTTTGCAGTTGATCATTTGATGATCAGCTTCAGCTGTCAATCGAAATGACTGACAGTCCAAGTCTCAGTCTCAGACTCTGTGTGTGTCTCAATCACATGGAAATCAAACACCTTGTCGCATTGTTGATCTTTACAGCGATTTGTGTGTTTGCATATCTTTGACTTGGTCAATCCTCTGTGTTCATCTCAACTCATCTCACCTCATCAAGTGTCTCTTGCTTAAGCTTCAAATACTCTTTTGTAGACAGGTTTTAACAACTGTATTTAAACCATGATTTAATTAGCAGTTTTGCGCAAATTTTAATCAACTTTTTTCATTGTTATTTTTATTTTATTTATTTTCATTTTGATTTTGATTTGTAGTTATACGAGTAGTGCCATTGATTGATTCATTTAATGAATATCTTATGTTTTTCTTTTACTCACCATCGACTGATCTTGAACTTGGCTTGGCTTAGATCAAGGTGTAGGCCAAGACTTTCAGCAAATAACTTGGCTAAAATTAAGTAACTTTTGCGGTTGAAATGTTTGCTGAATTGAAGTTCAGCAGAGTTCTTGGGAAAATCAAATTGTGTATTTAAATATTTAGTTGGACAAATTTCATTGGAATTCCATTAAGAAATAATTCAGTTTCGCATTTATATTTTGTTTTTTATTCAACAGTTTTTAGTACACACTAAATCACAATATAATAAAATCACATTTAAAAAATAAATTATATACAAAATTCGTTGACAATTAGTTGATTATAATGATAATAATAATAATTAACAATTATTGAGTAATAATAATAAAATACATTAATAACATTTAAGAACTTCTAGGTGCTCGTATACTCTTTCAGCTTAGCCTTCTTATTTTAACGGCACCTCCGCTGGCCGCCCTCTCTGAAATATGTAATAGATGAGGCTTAAAACTGCCACGCCCACTCCGCCGCATAGTCCCGCCCAGTGGACAATGTTCAGCGTTTTTAGCGTATTGATGAGTTTTTTTTTAAAGAACTGTACCATTTCGCCATTCAGTTGAATACCCTGTAAATTATAAGATTAAGAAAAATTTAAAACAAGATTATTATTATATTATAGCTACTATTATTAGCTATCATCTTACTAAATTTTAGTAAGATCGAACAAAAAGAAAGGTGGTAATGGCTGATTTAAGTTTTTAGGCAGTGTAATTGCCTAAAAGTATGCAATGCAATATGCATTTTAATAAGTAACAGGTATGCTATAGTCGGGAATTCGACTATAATCTTTATATTGGGTATATTTGATGTATAATCTTTGGGCTACTGACCTCCTCCACCCAAATGGCGGGCATTAGCACTGTGGTCAGATTCTCCGTGATGGTTATCCGATTAATGCTCTTCAGAAACATATTGAACTGCACCCTCTTGCCGCCTTGCAATGGAGTGCCCGTTAACTATATCATTATAAAAAGTAATTGGTTTTAAATGTCGTTATCTGGGTTCAAGGATCGATAAACCAGCTTACCGATTGCACATCCACAAAGGTCTGATGCTTCTTGGCATCGGGCTTTAGGCCTCGGATCATCTTCCGATATTCATTCGAGGCGCCGAGCATGTGAGGCAGCGTCAAAATAACTGGCGCATCTGCAATAAAAATATTATAATTGCATTCATTAAATATAATCCATGAATTTGTGCATTAAGTTACAAATTAATATGCCAATGGAGCAGTTAAAAATATTTACATAATATAAACAGGATTTTTACCCCAGTTATATATTTACAAATATTGTTGAAAATCAATATTCTGAATACAAAGTGGAGTTCAATGGATCTAAAGGCGAACAACGACCTGAGCAACGATTCAATAAATAATTCTTAAATAAAGTGAAGTACAGATAGCGCGGAAGTTGCAGATTCAATTGTTTATTTAGTATTTATTTATTTAGTGTTAGCATTGAACCAATTTGCTAGAGTTTCCTCATATGGAAGAAGACAAATATTTCAGATGCTTATTAATGAAACTGTTAACTCACGTTTTGCCAATTAAAAGCCAAGAATCTCAAGCTGAAACGTGCGTCTGGCAAATACCCAAACAAAATAAAATGAAAATCAAACTGAATATAAAAAAAAATACGAGGAATACTCGTAAAAAAGAATATGGAATTTAATGCTTCAATTTGTAGAGCGCACTCGAGATAGATCAGAATAATGATGCCGATGAGCACTTCAGAAGCCATCAACACTTTTCATTTCAAATGCGCAATTTAAATTCTCTTCTTTTATTTATTTTGTTTCGTTTTTGTTGTGCAACTGCTTGCTTGAAGTGTTAATTAAGAAATTAACAATTAATTGGAATGGGTCAATAAACGACGCATCAGTAGACAGAGTCTTGAAATTATTTCTAAGAATCGCTAGAATGCCGAATAATAAATACACTTATACTCGTAGTAATTTAATCTTATCTTCGTTTAGTCTTTCATTTGAATTATATAATTAATTAGAATAATTAATTTTAAAATTAATATTTTCTTATTTAATTTTGAAATTTGTGTTTACAAATAAAACAAAATATAGATAGGTTTAATGTTAAAAAAACTTAAATACTCTATCATAATAATAATCTTAGATTGCGATCATGTATTTTATCAATTCAAAAAATTGCATTTCGCTTCGAGTTTTTTGCTTGAGATGGCATTAAAGATGCTTGAAAGAATTTGATATTATTTTAAGCTTTATTGCTACGATTTGAATTTGAATTTAAATTGGACGAGCTGTGTGTTTATGAGCTGCTTTTGCACCTCCAATTCCAATTAGCATAAAATCAATTGATATCGGATGACTTAAATACAAATCTGAGCTTGTTCAAAACTCGACTTTGTATGAAAACAATGGCAATAACAAAACATTAATGATAATAACACTAAAGCATATTTCTGCAATCATGCGGATGCTGGGGGCGGTTCTTCTACAGTAGTCTATGCATATGACAGATAAGCATTAGCATATGAAACATGGAACAATAAAATATGTATAATCATATACTAAGCAAACACGTTAATCTCTGACGAAGGCGTAAACAAGCATGTCAAGCATTTCCGGATATTCTGGAATTATTTTGCATATATTCTTTGTGTGTTGTGTGTATATTCAAATCAAATCTGTGAAATTGAAAGTTGATAGTCGCTTGATAGTCTGTCCGCTTGCTGAGTTTAATTTTGGCTGTGACAAACGCGGCTAGATAATTAGATAGTCAACTCTTGTTTTAGTTGCCCCTTCGACGGGGGGTAGTCTAATTAATGCCCATTTTAATGGGCCCAAAAGTCGTTAGCATATCGAATCTCTAGTCAAGAAGCTGTCAAATGTTTATTTTATTCACATAAATAACAGGGCAATTAAATTAAAACGGATTTATCTAGCTATTTATATAAATTTAATATAAAACTCATGGTCCTGACTGAACGGTAAGAACTAGAAGTCTGAATTTTTACTCTTTTTATGTAAAAGTTCTTGTCCTGACAAACACCTTAACACTGTAACTTTAACTTGGGCTTCACAATGCCCACACGGTAAGAGCTAAAAGACTGAAATTTTCACACATCCTAGTTGAGTAAAATTCATCGATCTTAATATGAAAAACATTGCTGTTTCTCCCGAAAATAAAAATCTCTTTGATTTAAAATTTAAACTTACCCAAACAGGTAGTCAAATCCAAAGCACCTGCATAGAGACATCCATTTTTACGTTTGATGACATTCGCCAATTTGTCAACACAAAAGCATTCGTTGTCGTGTTCGGGTCCAATGTCGTTGATAAAGTTCTCCCCTATAGAGTATCTGAATCCGGGAATGCCCTGATACTGTATATCCGACTGATAGAACAGCTGAACAGATCGACAAATATCCGCACTGAAGATATACATGGAATCGCCTCGTTGTCGAAACGGGGGATACGAGGAGGCATCTGTGCCATTGATCTGATTGCAGACCGAAGCTTCGCCCTCGCTCCCATTGCTGCCATTGAGCCACACCTGTAAATTGTGCGAGTCGTCGAGTTTCTGTATCTCCAGCACCTTCGTGGCATCTCCTTTGCCCGTGTGCACCTCGTACACCTCGTGACCAGATCCATTTTTCTAGAGAGCCCAAAAAATATATTTGAAATACATTAGTTAGAATTAGATAGATAGAATTAGATAGATGTTCGCTAATTTTTTTTGCCATAACAATAAAAAAGGGAGTAATTTTTGAACATACATATATTAAAGTTATTCTCAGATTACACCTTTAATGCCCCTTTATAGCCACCACACGCACATTTTTTAGAATATTACGTATATTTTGGCAAAAATAGTTTTCTATTATTATAAGCTTTCATCCTACTTAATCGCAACAAGATCGGCCAAACAGAATAGTAGTAATGGCTAATTTAAGTTTCAAGCAATACAACTGCCTAAAAGTATGCAATACACATTTTTTATATTATTTTAAATTAGTAACGGGTGTCCTACAGTCTGGAGCTCGACTCTAGCTTTTCCCGCTTGTTTTTTAACTAATATTAAAGTTTTTCTCAGATATAATGCCCTTGAAAATTTTGATTTCATTGTGATTTAGTTTTTTTAAATTAGGTTAGAATATTTTATTTGATTTGATAAAATGGCAACTCACATGTCCAAAGAAGGAGAAGGCCAAACTGCCATCGCTTTGCTCTCGAATTGTCTTGGAGCCGCTTTCCTTGATCTGATTGCAAATGGCCTTGGCAATGCCCTGGGGATTGATGCAGAAACGGACGCCATCGAAGAGATACTCCCGCACCGAGGTGTGGACAAACATGGAGTGTGGATCATTGAATACAGCCTTGAGATTGGCATTCAGATGGACCAGAAGCAGAGCCAGGCCCGGATCATTCTCACCAATTTGTAGCACAGACTGTAAAAAGCGAAAGTTAAATGAAATCGATGGATCAGTAAAATATATCTCGGGAATTTTGAATGGGCCAAAAACCAGGAAACCAGGAAAAGAGGCGGGCAAAAAGCAGTAGCGGGAACAATTAGCCATTGAAATTTGTTAAATTGTTAATTTGTTAAAAAAAGCGTTTGCTGGAAGCTTAAACGAAATTAATAGGCGGATAAATTGACAGGCGGGTAAAAATTGTTATTATTAATTACTTGACTGAGGAGAGAGGATAAAATGTTGTTAGCTGGCGGTTGACTGACAACCAAGTCGAATCGATCGTTGATATTCAGTTCTCAATTTATCAAAACATTTTTACACTTGGCTGTAAGTTCTCTTAGCCAAGGTTTATGCCAATCAATATGAATTGTGTTATTCAGTTGGTTTTGATAAGTTGTGTTCTGTTGTGTGTGAACTTGAGTTTAATGAGCAAAACTGTAATTAATTAATAGTAAACATGCATAGGAATAGGAATTGATAGAAAATAGGCAACTGACAGTTGTTTAACGTTGTACTTAACTTACTTTGACATCTTCAATAAGGCTGATTAAGATGCCGTTAACCCAGCTAAAGGGCGCTATAATTGTTAATTGCTATTAACATTGATATCCATTAACAGCTAATGACATTTAAGCCTCAAGTCAAGTTAAGTCGACGACTTGAGGCTTAAATGCCAAGGTGAGTTAGTTAACAACAAATAGAAATTTAAGCGCTACATTTGACATGTTTTTTACATACTCATGTCATTATTATATTTTTAAATATATATTCTTATTTGTTGATTTCAGTTGATCTTGAAGCCATGACCTGACACAACCTCTGCACTCTTAAGTAAGGGTAAGTGAACAAATAAATCAACAAGAAAGGCTTAATTACTTTACGTTTAACTGGGCTGAATTCTTAGCTAATAACTATAAATGCAAATGTCATGAAATCGATTTAGTTATCAGTTACTATTATCAGTCATAAAGAAGAGGCACAAATTAAATGGCCCAGGCAATAATACAATTGCCAAGGTAAAGATTGTATCTCTATTCATATGGAAGTATTCATTACTTAATCAAACCGAAACCGTAACCTTTATACCAAAAAACCAAATGTTGACCCATCATGCTGAGTTTGGTTTGAGTATAATATATATATTGTTGGCTGTCTGTAGAATTAGTAGTGAATAAAATTACTTTACGTTTCCCTCGAATGCGCTCCATCAGACGCTTTAGAACCCGCACGCCGGGAGTTCGATTTAGGCGCGAGTTCAATCTATTTGCGAAACCCTGTAAGATATCAGTGATTTCTCTTTCGAATACTTGCAAAAAGGCCTGTAAATCAATCAATCAATCAATCTCAATTAACAAATGTATATAAATATAAGATAGTTTTTAGTAGCTATCCATCAGATACTTATACTCACGTTCATATGCATATTGAGTGCCACAATGCGATCGCTTTGTGTATAGGGAGCTGAAGCATCTTCATCAAAATCAAAGTGCACGTTCTGCACATAGGTTATCTTCGATCCATCTCGGCTGAAATGCTTAACCTTCTTCTGTCGATATTGTCTGCGAAATAACAATAATTAAAATTAATATTAGAATATTCTTTTCATATTTATTTTTGACTTACTTGTAAACATATGGTCCAATTTCTTCAACAATAGGAATGGCGCCGTGTTGGATCATTTCGGGATTTGTTACATTGAAAATGTAGACCTTAAAATTCAGCGGTTGTGGTAAATTGACAAAGCGCTTGTATTGCTCAGAACCATCGGATATGATAACACTCTAGAGATGAAAGACACAGAGAGAATATGATAAATAAAGAATTGAATATTTAAATTATTCTTACAACTAAAGCTTTTTTAAAATCGATAGGAATTACATTAAATTAAATGAATTATATTCAAATTAAAAAATCAATTTGTTCTTAAATCACAGATATTTTCAACACGCTGTCTGTTGAATTTTTTCCAATCGATTGTTAATTAACATTTATTAAACAACATTATCGCGTTTTTTTAAACCCACACTAAATAATTTATATGACGGCCAAAATGATGAATTAGTGACCATAAAAGTCACCACGCCAAACTGACGACTATGAACCAGTTTTCTATATTTCATTTTTATAAAGAGAAAAAAATAAATAAAAAGACAACAAATTTATCAACAACACATTGTATTTACTAATTATTTCTAATTTTTAATTCCCGCCGTTAAGAATTAACATTTGTTGTCGTTGACATCTAAGTGCAATGACCAAGTTGGAAAACAAATTAATTATGGAAAAAATTTTAAAATATATGTATCTTATTGACCAGTAGTTAAAGTGCCTTTGAAAATTATTTGCACAAGTATCCATATAAACTGATTGACTGACTTGTGACCCTGTGAGACATTTAACACTCTGGTTACGCCTTGACTAGAAGTCTCAATAAATATTTACAATTCCCTTAAAAGGTGAATATATAAATATAGTAAATAAAATTGGCAAAAACTAGCTTGAAACATGACTAGCAATATAATTTTACGATTTAACGATGATACAATTGAAGAATTGTCAAAAGAAAAAGAAACAGAAATCTTCGAAAAACGACATGAAAATAAGTCGACAATTTCAAGGCCAATGAACGCACTCAACTGTCAACTGAAAATATCGAAGAGCATACAAAACGTTTGATTAACCTTAAGAGCTCCTAACCAAAGAGAGTCCAAGTTAGCCAAGCTAACAATATCAACGCATTGACAATGGCCCAAAATTCAGTTGGCAGCCAAACAAAATCATAATAAAAAATACAACAAAATAATTATTGCGAAATTGACCAATTTTAACAATGTGTCGGCGCAAAGCAGAAACTACAACAACAACAACAACAAGACAACATCAAAGTCAAAGCGAGTGCCAAAAAACGTGACTGAAATTTTAAGATTTTCGAATGCAAATACAAAATAAAATGCTGAGCATAAAGCGGTTCAGAATGTGTTCAGTGCTGGGGTCAATGCGGCGTATGCGTAATATTTAATTGCCGCGGCTTTCTAGATGACATAAATATCAGCGCATATTCAGCCCAGTACTCGCTGTAAACAGAGGTTTATGGGTTTATTACAATGTTTGTTTTAGATCTTTAATTTTTTTTTCGATTTTTCTTTATTCATTATTTTAATTACTTAAACAAAATTTAACCCTGAAGTAAACTTACAGAATTGTGTAATATCAGCGTTAGAAATATATTTAATCGAATTAAAAAAACTTAGAATTCTCAAGTGGTTCTAGCGTTTCTTCTTGCTTTCTGCAAGTGTGTTGTTGTTTGTTGATATCGTGTCACATCGACATTATCGGACCTCAAGTCAGCTGAAACTCACTAACTTATAAACAATAATTAAATATATTGCACTAAAACTAAAAACTAAAATTTAGCTAGTGTAAAACTCTAAGGACTATACAAGGATATTAAATGTTTGGCATGCCAAAAATAATCTTCCATCCAGTTAATATTTTTTTTATTTTTGTTTCATTAATTAATCGAAAGCAAAAGTTAATTAAACAGTCGAGCAAGTTGGCGTTTTTAGTTGTTAATTGTTGGTCGCTTTCTAGATGACATAAATATTTATGGTAATTGTAATTGACATTGCCTTTTAACCCATTGCACAAGAGCAACAACAACAATAACAGCAACAACAACATCAACAACGTCAACTGTTTTAAAATCGAGCTGCAATTGACCATCGAGGTACTTCAGGTGCTTTGAATCTTAATTAAGTTTGGTTTGCATTGGTTTGGTTTTTATTTGCTTTGAATTTCAAATAGAAATTGTTTTACACGCAAAATTGCCTTCAACTTGAAGGCGACAAAAACCTTAAAATAAAAGTGCTTGTTTTTTCTTGGCCACATTAAGTTGAGTTTTAACAATTCTAGATTGCATCCGACAGATACGCAAGACACGGAACTTGGAATGGCACTCATAAAAAACAACACAATGAATGACATGAGAGTTGACCTCAGTCATGGGCGCCAGGTCGCAAGGTTCCCAACTTCGAGTACGAGTACTCGTAAATAGTTTAATTCGAGTTTGACTGAAAGCATGACAACCCTAAAACAGCGCATTTAATGTGACTTCGGCTGCCATGGGCAGGGCCAGGCCAATTAAAAAGCGATGTGCGCATTCTAACTACGTTAACTATAAACAACAACTGAATTGTAAAACGAGAATCGTGAATTGTGAATCTGGCAATGAGTCAATTTTCACCCGGCAATATTAACCTTGAGTATTCACAAAAGAACCCACTAAAGATCGAAACTCAAAGACAAATCTAGAGTAAATTTGATAATTTATCATATTTTTGTTAAATTGTTGTCATAAAAGCATGCCGGAAAGGCTATATATATATTAAATTGATAATAATTGCATACTTTTAGGCACTTACATTGCTTAAAAACTTAAATCATCCATTACCACCTTTCTATTTGTCCGATCTTTTTATTATTTGGTAAAATGATAGCTAATAATAGTAGTTAATGTTATTACTTTACTTATTTTACTTAATCCTCAAGTAACGGGTATAAATAATAAAATCATCACCGTAACTAGTTTCAGTTTAAATCTTTTACTATTATTACTATTTTCAATTTAATGTGATGAATTGTCTTAGCGCTTTCATCATACGATTATGGAAATAGATTAGATCTAGTTATTGAGTTATTTTCATTCCACGATACTTGTTTTGTCCAGCAATTTGACAAGAGACATTCCCAATAGAGACATTCCCAATGCAGTTTTTAGCGTGTTCTGCAGTGTCATTTTCATTGCGATAACGAAACTCGAAACTGTTTTGGGCCGTGTTGTAACTTTTTAGATCGTCGAGAGATATTTGGTAATCACTGTGGGCAATGGTAATGAGTTGTACCTGCTCATTAATGTAATGCATTCATGTTCTATTGAAGGTCGTGTTTGACATTGACAATTTCACAATTTGTCAATTTGGACAGCCTAAAGTGCATTATGTAATCACTACAACTGTTTTAGAACTCTGAATCATTCAAGTGCCAGTGATGTTAGTTTTAGTTTTTGTGTACATATATTCTCTAAATTGTCTTGGGTTTACACCGTTAAGATACTTTGAAAATTCTATAACTTAATATAATTTAATTTAAGAAAAAGTCATATGTTTTATAGCTGAATAAAGAAACCAGCAGTTTTCAAGAATTTTCATTGATATTTCAAAAGTAGCTCATCGAAATTACCAAAAGTATCGATAAGTCAACAAAGTGGGCTATTTACATTAAATTGTTCCTGTAAAATAACTCTTATCTCTCTGTTTGATAAATGTACTTAGCATCTCTGTTTCTTGCTTTATGATCACAATAATAAAAGCAAGATGATATAGAGTATATTAACAATTCAATGATATTTGTTGACTGGAAATTTATGAAGAGCTTGCATTGTTTGTTTGCTCGCGAGAAAACTTTCAATTAGCAGATAAATAACTATCTTTAAGATACGGTCATGGAAAAATTGAATGGAAACCACTATTTTTTATATCTATTTAGCAATGTTTCAAAATTAAACAAAACAATGACATTCAATGACATGCGTAGCTTTTTATCTTTTAGCTTTCTTGTTAAAACTTTCCATAGAAACTTTCGTTTCTATTAATTTTTCCATCACTGTAACAGTAATTCTAATTCCCTTTTTTGCGAAATTCTAAAACTCACCTGTTCGACCTTTTTGTGAATCATTGTGGGGAACAGTGACCAACCACAGTATCCACCCAGAACGGCAACAATGACGCCCAGGGCGCTGACAATCAGTGACCAATGGATCATTTTGTTGTTGTTGTTGTTGCTGTAACTCCAATAAACTTCAGTTAAAGATCAAGATCAAGTGCTGCTGACCCATAAGCCACTTTGTGAACCGGGCTCAAAAAAGTTATTCGCTTCAACTTCAACTTGAATTTAGCCGGCAAATTCAATCAGCGCATAGTTTTTTCTTGTGGTTTATTTATTAAAGTCGCCTGACCTACGTCAAGATTGTTGTTGTTGTGGTTATTGTTGCTGTTGTTGTTGTTGTGGTTGTTGTTTGTTGGTTTTTTAAGGTGCCGAAACAAAGCGCACTATTTATAAGATATACGCGCTTTCAGGTTTTGCCTTTTTGTTATATATAAGTATATACTTATACATATATACATACAATATATGTATATTTTGAAATAAACAAGTTGTTGAATGCGCTGCGATGCGTTTGTTGTTGTTGTTCCTGTTTTTGTTGTTGTTGTTAGGGTTAGCTTTGGCTTCGTTCACTTTACTTTACTTAACTTCAACTTCGGCTCGGTTTAGTTTGGTTTGGTTTAGTTTTAGGTTTGTCTTACATATGTATAAATATATGTACACATATAAGAAATATTGTAATTTATAATGTCTTTTATTTTGCTGTGTTGTCGTAGTAAAAGCGTTGAAAAAACGAGTTTTCGCCTAAGCGCTTTGTTAGGTGAAAGCTTTTGTTGTTTTTTGTAAAAATATATTAGTGACTAATTTAATTGGGTCGACACAAATTGACGCGCTGAAGCTCATCCACCAACTGACAGCTGAAGATATTTGCGACACATTTTTATTTGTTCTATATAACACACACACACGCACACACACACACACACCTGAAGTGAACGTAACAGGGTTTCAGATATAATCTAGGGTGGGATATAGGTTATATATGAGGAACGATAAAATCAACACACATTTATTTAACAGGCGCACGCGAATCGAAGAAGGTCAAGCATCGATTTAAATACTCTTTTCACTTTGTAATTTCATTTATTTTGGTCTTAATTACCGGGAATATTCGATAGTTCGGTAGTTTGGTAGTTTGTTTAGTTTTCAGTTCGTTGTTTATAGAGATCGTTGCGCGGATTTAAAGCAACGCGGCGCTTGGAACAACCGTAAACGACTGCCAAAGTTCAAGACAAGCTCAGAGCAAAATGCGGCGACTTCGTCACTCACTCACTTAACTCAACTTGTGAGCAGCTGGCGACCTCCTCTTCCCTCCTCTCCTACCCCTCTACACTCAGCGAAAAAGGCACTGAAGTTTTTTAATTTTAACTTTGATTTAGCTATTTTGCCCAGTGATTTTATGTTAAGCATTGAAAAATTATTTAAATATGAATAATTAAATTTTCATTTTTTAACATTATTAATTTAATAAGTAAACTTTTTGGTTTTAAAATATTTCACTGGTTTTGTATAAAGTGCTTAAATATCAAATTGCGTAGTATAGATTGAAAGCATGAAAAGCTTCTGAAAATAAAACTATTCAAATTAAATTTTAATTAAAGTAAAATGTCTTTTTAAAAATATGAATATTTAAATTTGCATCTCATCTGTAAAGTTCCAATATTTCAATTTTATTAAACAATATTCAAAGAAACTTCAAAGCTAAAAAAAAGCGATTCAAATATTTAATAGTATTTAATAAATAATAGATTTTCTATTTAAATGTATTATGATAAAATAAAGATGAATTTTTTTCACTATGCAATTTTTCGCGCAGTGTAAGCCCTCTGAGCGATCGGTCTGCACAGGTAGCCCTGTTAATTGACTGTGAAGAGAAACAGATAGAGACAGATAGATAGGGAGACAGAGACAGACAGATAGACAGAGAGGAAGAGGGAGAGCGAAGCGAGTGCCACATTGACAACTGAAAGAGTTGAAAATTTGTTGGGTCTGTCCCAAGTTCCAGGTCTTTAATGATGCTGTGACTTGTTGAGTTGTTGTTGTTGTTGTGTTATGTGTTTTATGTTGCTTTGTTGTGTGTAATTTGGTTATTAAAATATGGGCGGCCCATTAGCAATTTAGTCCAACTAAATTCGCTTTTATTTTTTTCTTTCCTTTTTTTTTCAATTTCATTTTTGAGTTTGTTTCAAAAATTGCGTTAATTTATGTTTGATTTTTGGGTTAAAATTTAGCAAATGTTTTTAGTTGCGGGATCTGTGTATCATAATAAAATAAATAAAATGTATCCCCGTTTTTTGTCAACTATCTTTAAGGTCAAATCGCTGCCTCTCACTCTCCCTCTCTCTTTCTTAATAAGAGATGTCTCTTTGAGGTCTCTTTGGTTTTCTTCAGAGCAAACGTTGCAGCTCTCTTTGAAAACCCGCGTGGGTGCATTTTTCGAATGGCAGCAAAAAAGACACAAAAAATCAGCCTAACGCATTAACAGGTTTTTTTTTGGTTTTGCTTTTGGTTTTGTGCGTGCCGCGAATTTTATTGAAAAGGCAAAACAACAACAACAGCAGCGGGTGAAGCTTTTGTTGAACTTGACACGATTGTTGTTGTTAATTTACATCTGTTGTTGTTGCTGTTTTTAATATATAAATTGCCGTTCAGTGGTTGTTGTAGTTGTGCAAAAATGTAAAGCTTTAAATATTAATAGATTGAAAAAGAAAAACAATAATCAAATTTGGAAAATAAAAGAAACAATGACATGAATCAAATTCATTAACAATGTAAATCACAAAATACATACTCGTATTTATTTATTTATTTATAAATATATTTACTTATTTATTTAATTATTATTTATTTATGTATTAAGTTATTTATTTAATTATTTGTTTCTTTATTTGTTTTATATTTCTTTATTTATTTACTTATTCATATATTAATTAATATACCTATTTGTTTATATATTTTTTTATTTATATATTTATTTATTTATGTATTTATTTATTTATTTATTTGTTTTTTTATTTATTTATTTAAATATATATTTATTCATTTATCTGTTAACTTATTCATTTATTTATTCACTTACTGTCTAGCTAAAAGCAGCCGACACAACAATATAAATTTACATTAAATATCAAAATGTAAACAAATTTAAATAACAAAATAAATCAAAGTTGAAAATAAAATAAATGAATTTTAAATTTTGTTCATTTTCATTAACATTTTAATGTGTAATTTTGGTAAATTGTGCTTTTTTTTTTAAACTTATAAGTTTGACTTGCAAAATTGGCCAGCTCCTTAGTAAAGTTGCTAGACTTTTAATTAAAGTAATAGTGTCACATTCCTTTTTTAATTATTTTGTTGCATTATTCACAATTTAGCCTAGTTTTTGAAGGGTCCTGAACCCAGTTCAGTTTTTTGTATTTGCGTGCAGTTTGTTGATATCGCAATTTAAATATTTATTGCATTTTTTATGCCTGGCTTGTCACTTGACTAGCGAGCAAAGCAAAGCAACTGGCACATCCTTTTTTACCCATAAGGATACACACAAACACACAGACGTAGACATAGGCACACAGACACAGTGTGTCCTCGTTTGTGTGACCTGAAAATTAAATTCAAATCTCGAGTAAATACCTAGAATAGGCCAGAAGGAAGGAAAGTAAGAAAGAAAGAATGAAAGCAAGAAAACATTTTGGCAGTTTGTGCTCTACAAATTGATTGCATGTGTGCTCCGAGCTGAGAACGATTATATCGTATGGTGTAAAAATCAAATCAAATCGAAATCTCAGGCATTTGATATAAATGAAGTATGAAATTTCACACGGCATCCAAGAGCAATCAAAATTCGAACTCAACATGCAAAACACAAAGCACACAAAAATATCCTCATCGATGGCGTGCAATTTATAGATAATTTGATATGTGGTGATGTCAGTCAACCAGTCAGTCATTCACTCAATCAGTTTGCCAGTCAGTCGTAGTAGTCGTCAGTCAACGATTGCCAACTGGCACAAGGACATGGCAAAGGTAGAAGTTTCTGTTTTTATATGCGATTCGGAATGCATTTCTAATTTTTATCATGCTCGCAAGTTGCTAACTGCAAATCAAACCAAACGCTGCCATATTCTGCGTACTCTTTGCCCCAATAAAAACAAAAACAAAAACAGAAAAAACCCATTGCTTCCAATGCAATTAAATGGATTAGGCGGCATGCAAAACGCAACGAGCATCAAATGAGGGCAACGCGGCGTATGAGCAATGCATAAAAAAGGCTCTTCACTGTGCTTGCAAATACGTGTAGTCGCTACTCGTTGAGTACCTGGGCAGCTTGTATTCGTATAATCAACATAATATACTTTTTTTTTTTTTAATTTGTTACATTTTTCCTAACATTATTTTACAATATACAATTTTGTTCTAAATTTATTTAAGCTTTTAACATATTTTCGAAGTCATAAAGTTATTAGATTATATTTTTCCAAAAATGCATACTAATTAAATTAAGTTTTTTTTATAAATATTTAATTCCAATGGCAAAGTTTTAATTTATTTATTTTTATATTTTTATTGTTTTTGTTTATTTTTATTTATTATTTTACATTTTCCTATTTATTATTTTTAAATATTTTTATTTATTTATTGCCACTGGGCCGCTTATCGTATGGTTGTTGTTGTTGTTGTTGTCATCGTCTAATGGGCACTCCAAGGTGCATGGACATCATGGCATAATCCGTCCGTCCGTCCGTCTAGGCCTGGCCTAAAGTGAGCGACCGATTGATGAGCAGTTGACTTGACTTCTTCTCCTCCTTCCAAGTCCCATTCTAACTTAGGTCTCCTTTGCCTGTCTGCTTTGGAACTGTGTCATTTGGAGAGAGTGCTAAAAGATTTATGTGCTCGACTCTTGCTTCTCTCTTTTCCTATTGCTGTCTCTGTTTGTCACTCGTCTGTCTTTTGCTCTCAATAAGTGGCAGGCTTAAGTGTATCTCACAGACAGACAGACAGGCAGGACATGTGTGTGTGTATGTTTCTCTTTGATTGTGTGCTACACTTTTTCAATACACACATTGTTCTCCTTGTTGTTGTTATTGTTGTGGTTGCTGCTACTATTGTTGTTTTTGTTATTGTTATTTTGTGCCCTGCAGCAAAGCATTTCTGCATAATTACCAGGCCCGTTGACTGCTTTGCAGCTTTGACCCCTCCAACTGAACTTCAACTAAGCCAATTGCTTGGGATTTGCGAATTTATGCAGCTGAATGAATAATGTTAGCTCTCCATGCTTTACTCGATTATCCTCCCAAATCAACTGCGAGCTGAAGAATATGCATTTTAAGAAGTCAAATAAGTTATACACTGTTGTTAAAACTTGAATTTTGTATTTTTAAAAATGGACCCTCTGCTTCTACATTGTTTTTTTGAGGAAACAAATATGTAAACGAAATTAAAAATTTTGAATATTTTTAAAAGACAAATGCTACAAATCGATATCTTGAGGTAAACAATTCTGGTTAAATTTAGTTGCCTAATTATAATTAGTCTCAAGGACTATAAAGTTGACTGAATAATTCATCAATTTTCTATACAATCGAATTCTATTTAATTTGCCAGTGATTTCCACTTAACGTCAACGTTGGCCACCTGCACAATAATTCCATAAAATGAATTATTGAGCATTAAGATTTCATCGCGCACACACCACACACGCACACACACACACACAAACACACACACTCACACACACACACACACACACACACACACACACACACACACACACACACACGCACACATAGACGCAGGACACACACACAATGGCAGTCGTTGTCCTTCGGAGCAGTCAGCCCAGGGACGCAATGCAGCCTGCAATGCTGGAGGCCATTAGTCTGAGAGAAGAAAACACAAGTGAGAGAGCTATAGCCGACTACAAGATACCCTAAGCACAGGTCCTTATGCACACTCACGTAGAATTTACACTGAACGGAAAAAGTTCGCTGAATGAATGAGAAAATTTTATAAACAATACACATATAATATTCTTGGATGTGGTGTCCGGAAAAAATTCTTATCATTTATATTTGATACAAACCAAAATGTTGTGAAATAATAATTAAATTTTAATATTTATTGAAAATAATTTAATTGAATTTAATGACGTCAATAAATAGTTTAAATGTTTATGAAAAATTAAAACTCACAGATGAAAAGATACAAAATTTAAAAATTTCCCATTAATTTGGATATTAATTGTCAGCTTTAATTGTTAAAAAGCATAGCTCATATTTAAAGCTGATTTTACTTTCCGCATAGGGTACAGAAACAAATTAAACTAATGAGAAACGCGAAAGGAAAATTCTTGTGAAAGGAAAACGCAGCTTGTTCAAGGCCCGAGCTCGTCCCTGTCTCTCACACCCACCCCCAACACCCTTTGTCCCTCCACACCTCGCTCTTCATCCCCTTTCGCTTTGGGCGACTCATAATAACACGCATACGCCGCGTTGCACTGCGAAACAAAATCAAAACATAAAACCGAGCGTAGACCCAAATCTAGTAGTTGCACTGGCTTTCAGGTGACGAGGAAGAGGAAAGGGGAGAGGTGAGGAGTGAGGAGTGACGGGGCGGGGGTAAAGACGGAGAGGATTCGGGGTTTTCGGTTTTATTTTTGTTTGGGTTTTTCAGTTGCACTTCGTGGCAACATCGTCATCGTCATCGGTAATTTCGCTCGTCAGGAGCGCGTGACCGGCCGGAGAGAGTGAGAGAGAGAGAGCCGAAGGAGTTTTCCTTCATGATGATGATGATGATGATGATGAACCAACATAATCGCAGTTCGTGCAACGCTGGCAAAATTGCATTTCGTGCTGTTTCAGTTTGTCAGTTCTGTTTGAGTTTCGAGTCCGTGCAGTGCCTGCGAGCGGAGTCTCTTCAAATACCGAGTCCGAATACCGAATTCGAGTTCCGAGAAAAAGAAGAAGCAGCAGATACAGAAGTAGAAATAGAAGCAGCAATAAAAACAGAGCCAGTGCCTCGGCCGAGTGCAAAAGTCGAGCAAAAAAAATAAGCAAAAAGCAAAGCAAAGCAAAAGAAAAGCAAACAAGTGCAGTATCTAGTGTGTGTGCATTTGTATCTGTATCTGTATCTGAATCTGAATCTGTGTGATAGCATAGATACAGAGATACTTACACACATTTGCGCCACCGCGTGAAAAGTGAAAACAAACCAGGCCAAACGCAAATTGTAAATTGAAAATCAAATAGATAATAAATAAAAATCGTACGACGCACAATTAGCAAATATAGACGCAAATAGAAATGTCGACGCTACCATTTCTGCTGAGTGTGGCCGACGAGCTGGACAACATCCACACACAGTCCTACATGGATGACTTTGGCCTGGGCTTCCATCCGCATCGGCAGTACTATCGGACGCCAACCATCCAGCTATCGCTGCCCGCGAGCAGCGACTGGACGGGCCGGGATTGGCAGGGGCGACATGCGCGTTATCGCAGCTACAAGTTCTACGATGACACCCAGAACAATCTCGAGGAGGTCGACGAGGAGACCACCACGCAACGGTACACTTTCTATTAGAGTTTTAAAAATACATATATTCATATATAATCTGTTACCAAACAAAGCATGGAAAACAAATACCCGTAGCAGCATTTACGCTGATAACAAAAATTATAGAAACCATACTTATTTTTTGAATTTTTAAAATTGTTGCGGAAAAAATGGTTTTTTTTAGTGTCATAATTTTTGCTTAATGTTTCAAAATTGAAAAACAAAAAAAAATTAACGGAAGGCAGCTTTTTATAATATTAAGTTAAATAATTGTTTTAAAACAGTGTTGTCCCAGTGTGCGTAGCAGCGAAACACGAAGTCAACGAAACGTTTTACTGCACTGAAAGAATGAAATCAAATCATAACAGTCGAACAGTCGCATCGTTAATGTTGACGATATAAAGAGAGCAAAGTATCAGTTGCAGTGTATGATAAAAGTCTAGTGCTGTACGATCTCTAATTAGTGAACGCAGCTCAGCAACTGACATCAAAAAGGATCAGCCGATCAGATGCTTCGTGAGAGAATAAAAAGCCGAACACATGCGTCGTGAGAGCACAAGCCGCCGAATGTGCTATTTATAGAACACACGTATTCTCTCTCTCCATGTATGGGACGGCTGTGACGCAAATTCTGGATTAATTGCTCTACCTTTATTTTTGTAAATGTTCTCGTTATTCTGATTGAAATTCTCCTTTTAAAAGTACTTCTAAAACTTGAAAATAGTATAAATATGTGGTTAAAAATAGTTAAAATAGTGAAATTCTGGATAAGTAATATTTGATATCGACTTTTTCTAACTTTTGCCAACACAATTTTGTTTTCCTAGTTTTAAATTTACAATTTCCAATATGGGTTTCCTTAATTTAATATCCAAGTTTTCCTAAGATTTGCTTTCAAATTTTCGTATTCGTAGAATGATTAGTACAAATTTTTTTAGGGAGCCGAGGGAGTTGAGGGAACAGAGGCCACAACAGCAGCAGAGGTTGCCGGGCGAGCAGCAGGACAACAACAAGGAGCAATCACAGCAACAACATCAGCAACATCAACAACAACAACAAGTACACACTGCCAAAATGGTGATAGTCAAATCAAATTCACATGACGTGGGTGTGGGTGGAATGGGATTGAATCTAAAGTCTGGCGAGGAGGAGGATGATGAGAACATTGATCGCACCGTTCGCATGTATAATTTATCAAAGAAATGCTGCAAGAATTATTACAGACACGCTCTCGAAATGGACGCAACTGGGGCGAGTGGGCGTGGCAAGTGCAATCATCAGCTGACACCAACAGAATCCAGCTCCGAGGAGAGTTTACAAAAGGTGCCATCGCCCATTGAGTTTCTCACGTGTTTTCTGGTGAAGAAGTCGCGTGGTTCCAAGCTGAAGAAATCATAGAACGCGGCTGTGTTGTTGCCAACAACAGCAACAACAGCAGCAGCAACAACAATAGCAGCAACAGCAACAACAACTATAGCAACAACAACAACAACATCAATGACATCGTCATCGGAGTCGAAGCGTCGCAGCAACTGTTTCTGAATGTTGGCCAGAGTCGGTGTGCTTTGTGGCCAGGCCTGGAGCTGGCTGCAGCGTTGCGGCGAGTTGCCCAGCACCGAGCCGACAGCCCTGCAGCCCGCAACGCGCCTGGGACGCATAACCTATTAAGTAGGCGACTAGGCGACCCACCCACCCAACAACAACAACAACAGGAAAAGGGGCGTGGCACACGCGACTCATACGCAACAATTAGCATTAATATTTTGGTTTTGGTTTGATGGTAATGACAACCCTATGGCTCGTACACAGAGAGAAACAAGTCGTACGCACAAATTATAATTTTAATCACAATAATTCTACGAACAAGTACAAACAATCTTCAAATAAGAAAAATTATATTGATTTCATAGAAATGAGTATGAAAAATCAGGGACAGTTACGTAATTAATGTTATTTGTTTTTTTTATTATAAATTAACTTTTTTATCTGTATTTAAGTATTATTTACAGTATCTTAAGTAAAATAACTTTTATACCAAAAATACAAAAAAATAACAAGAATATCAAAGTATTTAGTACCAACAAATACTTAAATACTTTGTTGTTTCATAATTTTTTGATATTTCGACAATTTCTTAACTCTCTATTAATTCTTACAACTCTCTGATTTTGGTTTAAAATAAACATTGGAAATTTTATGTTTTTCATTATAGCAATGGTATTTGGAAACGGTTTTTGAAACTGTTTAATATGTGGGGCTTAAGCACTTGACTTTTTCGCTCTGTGTATGTACGAGTTAAGAGCCAAAAACAAAAGCAAATGGCAACTGCAAAAAGTCGCTTGAAGCAACAGCGCGAATAATTCGAATTATAAACTAAATAATAACACACCGAAATTATGTTTTTGGAATTATGAAACTAAATGCAATACACAATTTTTAAAGCCAGATTTATATACGAAAACTATGAGAATTTGTTAAGCAAACGTTTTTTATACGAATTTTTTGATACCAAACCAAAGCAAACAGAAAACGCATATTTATATACTTATATATACACTAATAATACATACTGTACTTGGAAAATTGGCAAAGTTTATGGACAAACAGACACATATATGAACTTTTGCTTTTTATTTTTCGATTAATGTCAGCAAAGTGTTGGAATGGGTTCGAGTTCTGTTTCAGTTTTTGTTTATTTTTTTAAGCCAGGAAAATGGAAAACAATAACAACAGCAGTTATAGACCTTGTGCCGATTTCAGACGGTTATTGAAGAGTCAAAACAAATTGTTAACTTGGCCTCTAGTCTATCTTGAATGAATTTGATTGGTTTGCCAACTACAAAATATTTTTCGTGTTCTAAATGTATTCGAAATGAGAATTTTATATAAATGTATATGTACTATATACCTAGTAAAAATACACGTTTTGCACTATCAGAGTTTAGTATGAATTTAGAACTACATGATGATATACCATAATCGTATATACTAGTATTTAATTAATAAGACAAATGTCTTTTAAATATATATTATAATTATGATTATTACAACCCATAGCTTTATAAGAGAATAATCATGATGTAATTGCATATTAACTCACTCTCGTATTTACTGCTAGATGTTACTTGATGTCAATCAATCAATCATAATGGAAATATTCGACAAATTACGAATAATTACTAGAGTACTTTAAGAACTCTCTCCCAAAACATGACAAAGTAGAAAACGTTTTTGATCTAGAAACAAAATACAACTACAACTACACAATTACAACTCAATACTTGTTCATATATTTATAGAGCAGGGCCAAAAACTGTTGGCTCCAGTTATTGTTATTGTTAAATTTAGTATTTTGTTGGAAATCTCTCTTCTAAGCACTCTACAAATTCGAAACTACATACTTTAGAAACGCGACGCATATCATAAAAAAACGAAAAAGAAATGGAAACTACAGCTAAATCGTATCGAATACATATTTAACTTGAAATTCAATAAATGAAAGTGTAACAAAAATAAAAAAAGGTGTTATTTATTTGAAACTTCAAGCTCTTATTTTCCCTTCGTGTTTTGAATAATAACTACAAGCGGGAAAGACTATAGTCGAGTTTCCGACTATACAATATGATACCCGTTACTTGTTTAAATACATTTAAAATAATTTTTATTGCATACTTTAAGGCACATACATGGCTTGAAACTTAAATCAGCCATTACTATCGTTCGGATTGGCCGGTATTACTGCGATTAAGTCGGATGATAGCTTATAAAAAAATTAGCTTAATTACTAAAAAATACGTAATATTGTAATAACTAACACAATATACCCTTTTACTTGTTTCGTAAGTAACGCGTATAATAATAATAATGTAATCATTAAGAGCCATTACAGACTTAATTTAGTTTGCCTTGAGCACAGACAAGGACATGTCCGCTATGTCCTTCAGTCCGCAGACTAAAAACTTGACACTCGCATTAATTTTCCAAGCGTCAACTCAAAAATTTCAAGTGCAAGACACAAAAAAAGAAGAGGAGCAAAGTTTTAGCAAAAATATGCACAGAGGAATGTTTGAAAATGGTGTGTGACCTTTGCTGAAAAGGGAGGAGGACAAACAGCAAATGGCATTAAGTGTCCTTCCGCTGTCCTTTTGCTGCTGCGGTTATCCTGGCCCTGGATTTGCCAAGGATTCGCTGTCATTTTTTTTTGGATTTGAATTTGAAATGAACTGCAGTGACAATTTTCGTAGTCCCCCCCCCCAACATTCCCCTGTCAAACACTTAAAGAAAAGTCTCACATCAAAAAAAAAAACATCACACAACACATTTGCACCACCTTCACTTTCCATTTCAAGCGGATCGCAACTCTATTGGGTTCAATAGCACAGCACGAAAATAGACTAATAGACTAATAGACTGGCCTCTCTGCTGCCACGCCCCCTCTGCCCACTACGCCCATAAATACATCTTTGTTTCGTTTCATTTCGTATGCAAACAAGTGCACACGTTGTGGGCGTGGCAGGGGCAACGGAATGGACAAAAGGCAAAGGAAAAGGAAATGCAGCCCTCGTTGTGTTCCCTTTGTGACCCAGTACCCAACAGGGAATACAGGCTTATCAGTTTCTGGCAATGTCTATTCTTCTGTATAGATAAAAGAATCTCACTAAGAGATAATTAAACTAATAAATCTTTTCTTAAATTTGTTTTTTATTTATTTAAAAGTATTTTATCCAAAAATTTGTAAAATTTCCTATTTTAACTGTTTATTTAAAGAATTTTCCTTTTTTTTTTTTTTTTTTAAAAATTGTGTTTTTTTTTTTGTAAATAACGTTGTCTCTTTATTTGAATATTTCTCTTAATATATTAATGATTATTGAATCGAACAACTGGGATGATGAGAGTTCTGGGCACCTAAAAGTCTAGCAACTCGGCTGTGGCATTTTTACTTGATTTTTTTTCTTTTGGGTCTTGTGTTGTGTTGTCTTGTCCCAAAGTGAACTGAAACTTTTTACGTGCTGGTTTCTGGTCTTGGCTTGACTTTGTTGTTGCTGCGGTGTGTTGCCCTTTTTTTATAGGGCTGGTAGGAAAGGGGGTGGGCAGGGCAGGGGAGGGGAGGGGAGGGTAGGTTGCTTTTTTTGCACGGCCAATTACAGTTTAAGTTGCACTGTGTCTGCCCGTCTGTGTCTTCAACTTTCAGCAACAACGACGCGACGTCGCATTGCAGAGGCAGCCTGTGACGTGGTTCGCCTTACTTAGTTCGCCTGTACCCGAACACAGAGAACAGTTGTCCTTTTGTGGTTCAAGACAAGAATGAGGATGGGAATGAAGAGAGGATGACGTTGACTACCTTGGCGACTTGGTCGCAATTTACTTGTGCATTGCAACTTGCGACTTCATTTGCAACTTGACTCTCGTTCCTTCGAACTAAACAACCTCTACTCATATTATATGTTATACAGCTTATTGATTTCTTGTAATTAGTTTGACACAATTTTCATATTAGCTTCCCCGTTGCCTTTGCCATTTTGCTTGCATTTAGTTCTCCTCATTACGTATACGTGATTTGGCGACATTATTAATTTACACATTTTATATTTACACGGCCTACTTTTAGGCGGCTGCTCGAAATTTCTCGCATTTACTGCAGCCATCAATTTGAAATATTAAACAAAAGTGATTTAAATTTTATTTTTATTGAATTACTTTACAAAATTACAATAATAAATGTTTTGATTTGTTAATAATTGATCAAACACAAAATTTATTCACATTCTTTTATTTTTCAAATTAATTTAGTTGATTTTTTGGCACTTTATTTATATTTATAGTGATGATTAGATGTGATTTTACACATTTTATATAAAATTGGAATTGTTATCTCCACTCAAAATTTAATTGGCACTTATGGTATTTTATGTGATTTCGATTTGTTAGAAATTTGAAATATTTGGCATTTTAGAAACAGCGAAATTTCATTTGTTTTTATTTTAAAAACAATGATAATTTAAATAACTAGAGATCTATGGAATCGTTTTAAATCATTGAGTAAACGAATATTATATCTTTATAAGTATTACAAATGTATCTATTTATTAACTTTATCTTTTAAAGTGTAAGTAAATTGTTAACATTATGATTGTTTTCATTGCCTATTTTTAGGCCTATGCTTAAAATTATTCACTTTTGACTGTTTTACTTCAATCTATTTATTTATTAATGATTTTATGCGAGTGTTTTCGATGCGCTCAAAGATATTTAGATAAACACACTTGGATAATTTGGATCATTGGGTCGACATTAAACATGCCTAAAAGCCTAACATTTCATAAGCGTTTAATATAAAAAGAAACAAAATACGCGTATTTGCTTTTTTAGCTGCTCGATTTTGTTCATAGAACTCACATGTAAAATATGATTTAAGATTTTTTATTGTGGCCAATAACATAAACTAGTCTAGGAGTCTTTTGCGGAGGTGTTGTCAGTTCAGTTCACAACGCGCGGCCTCATAAAATCGAGAGGCAAACTGACAAAATGTTGCGCCAATCGAACAAATGGCTAAGAATATGTGAAGATGTTGTTGGATCTGTTGGATCGGACTGTCGGTCGGACTGAGGTGAGTTTGCTGTTTGCTGTCCCTGGCATTTTGCCCGTTGGATGACAAATTTGTGGCGAGCGAATGAGCCAACGTTGGAGGCAATAAACTAGCTGCAGGCGAGCAGATTGTTTAGTGGCACACTGAGCGAAAAAAAGCGTACTACAATTAATTTATAAATTCTTATTTATGTATTGAGTATATTTTGAAAATTATTATATTATTTTTATTATTTAGTAACTCATTTTTAGTTTTTTATTCTTGACATAAATACGAATTACTGAAAGCAATAATAATAAAATAAGAGAATCAAGTAATGCTCTGATATTTCGAAAAGCCCTTATATAAGTTTGGAACTCATGCTCAATACGATTTTCGACAGAGAATACTTATGTTTTAAACTCACTTTTAAGTTAAACAAATCAGAGATTTTTAGTGAGAAAAGAGTTGGAAATGTGTTTTTTAGTTTTAAGTACAATATATTCGATTTTTTCGCTCAGTGTAGGGTGAATTGAGTTACCCCCCCTTTCCCTTTTCCTTTGGCCCTCCCCCAAAAAACCACACCTACATATGTATGTTAAAGGCATTGTCGACAGCTGCATTTCCAATTTCCAAATTCAATTTCCAACTGCAGCTGAATTTCCTTATAATTGTGAGCAGTGGGTGGGAAATGCATGCAAATTAGTTAAGATCAACCACCACCATATAGAAAGCGATTCCAATATGAATATAAATATATATCACAAGGTCTTGTGTAAGCAGTCAAAGAAAGTGCGACCCACACCCTTTGGAATTTGAATTTGAATTTAAGATTGAATTGATCGTTGGGGTCGTTTACTTCGCATTTCGCATTTGATTTGATTTTGCCATAAAATCAAACAAATTAGTCGATTGCTTTGTATTGTTATAAAATTGTTTACCTATAATTACAATGCATTATTGTCACTAGTTAACATTGCAGTTGTTGTTGTTGTTGTTGCGGCACTTCATTGATTTCCAAACGAGATTTTCTGTGCGCGCATTTCACGGTTACACTGCGCTACAAGACATCTGAATAAACACACTCTTGAAAAATGTTGTATGTTATATTTATAGATCGGGATCTTTTAAAATTAGTTCATGTTTCTCTGGCAGCCTGCATAAATTATATTTTTGATTATTTTGCCTCAACTTATTTACCGATGCCGATCCCAAATGGGTGTCAAGCGCACAAACATTACTCCCTAATTTAAATGGATTGCCATAAATTTCATTCCCGTCGCGACCATTTGATGCTGACAGCTAAAAACACACGAGCAGACAACTCAACTTGCTGTAAAATTAATCGACCCGTTTTTGAATATGAAACTGTCTATGATATTTCACGAAATGTAAAGATTTCTTGCAGAAATTTTAGCTAGATAGTTTATTATTTTATTTTCTCAATTGCTTTTCAATTATCCTTTATTTTTTCAAGCCCAGAAAATTATTTACTTCTAACAATACAATTTCGATTATTCATAATTTTTAAATTCGGACAAACCGAAACTCTTAAATTATTTTCAATTCAATAAATTTTTTGGTTATTTCTTACCTATGTTGCTCGGTCTCTGTCAATATTTGATACAATTTGAAAGACATTCTTTATTTAATTTGACAAGAAGAGCAAAGAGTTTTGTTGTTTTGTAGTTTTGTAGCTTGTAGTTTTGTTGTTTTTCGTACTATGTAATTTGTATCCGATTGTTCCTATGCCAGCTATATGATATAGTAATCCGATCTTTACCAAAATTGTTCAGGATATAAAAGACAGTCTCAAATATAAATCTGTGTTGGGATATCTTAATTAACAAAGAAGCTTTTCATATTAAGCAATCTTATTGCACAATGAAATTTACTCATCTATGTTGTGGGAAAATTTCAGCTTTCTAGGTTTAACTGTTTGGCCTACACGCTGATACGTCAGCCAGTCAGTCAGGACAAAGAGTTATATATGTATTGATTTCTGACATTTTAAAGTACCCAACTTAAGACGATTATCTTTTTAAGAATTACTTTGCAACTATTGTGCTTAAATCAGTAAATTTAGAGGGCAAATAATGATTAATTTATTCCAATTCTGAATATATTCTTATTAAAATGTTTAAAATGCTTCCCTTAATTTTGAATTTGACTGGAATCTATTTATTTGTAGAGTGCTGTAGATATGTTCATCTCGAATTTAAGCAAACACTTTGTTACAGGGCATGGCCTGGTAAATTGTCGCGTTGTCAATATAATTACTATCAGACACTGTCAAAATCTATCTCAAATAACAGACGAGAACAAGAACAACATGAAATACAATTATAAATGGGGTTGGGTCAAACACACACACACACAAAAATGCGACCCCATCCACATTTGTCGCCATGGCAAAAGGGGAATAGAATACAGAGAGGGAGAGAGAGAGAGAGAGAGGGTAAAGAGAAAGGCAAAGAGCAGGTCAGGCCCATAAATGTTATGTTCACGATGAGCTGATTCCGATGCCAATCTGTCATCTGATTGTTGCTGTTGTTGTTGTTGTTGTTGTTTCTGCTGCTGCTGCTGTTGTTGTTGTTGTTTCTGTCGCTAATCTTTGGTGCAAATCGATGGATGGCAATAGCCGAAAAGCCGTTTAGCAGACAACAGAACGGCGTTACGTGTATACAAATTGCCTTTTGTTATGACTACCAACAACCAACTACAAGCTACAAATGTTTCAATCCCGTGCCTACAAACATGTTGTGTACATATTGTATCTGCAGCCGTAAATGTATCTGTGTCTGTATCTCTATCTGTATCTGTGCGCGCGCTAATTGAAAATGAAAATCCGCATTTTAAAGTCGAAAATGGCCAAATTTGGTCAAAAAGTGAAAAGAATTATGCGACGTTTTGTTTTCGCTTCGGATTTCCGCTAAAGAAATTTTTAATTTAACTTAGCTGAGATACATATGTATGAATTTATATGTATGAAAAAACTAGTATACCATTCATAAGTATCTATAGATAAATGTAGCAAACGGAAATACTGCGAAATTAAGTTGAAAATGTTTGAAAAAGTGAGCAAACTTTGGGCTTGAATTTTGTTTTTGCTTTTTGTCGTTATGGGAGAATGAGTTTTGTGTTAGTTTTGGGCTAGTTTTACAGCGGATCAACAAAAGACATGCCGAGTTTTTTAACAAAAATTATTGATTTTAATACAAATTCAATTCTCAAATTTTCAAGCATTTTAATTACGTTATTCCATAATTTAAATTTTTTATTAAATTCACATTGTTGTAATTTTATGATAACTGAACAGATTTTTCAATAGATCAGGGTATGACCTCCAAATTAATTATGCATTACAATTAAATAAATTTTGATCAAACAGTGTTTGTCAAAAGATTATTTTGCAAAATAAAAAAGTTTCAATCATAAATTTAAATATTTAATTGATTTTACCAATAAAAAAACAATTTTTATTTTGATTTCGCCTCCAAATTAATTAATTTGTATCGAAAAGTATTTTTCAAAAACCTATTTTCCAAAATACAAAATTTTCAATCTTAAATCTCAATAAAAAAGCAATTTTTATTTTGTTTGAAAGCTGTTTCGTTTAAATGCATAGTTAAAGGTCTTACCAAACTTAAAACTGTCATAACTTTATCAAAACTGAACAGATTTCGTAGACCGCTTGATTGGCGGAAGTTAAGTACCTCTAAGGAAATGTCATTGAGTTGTCAGCCCACCAACAACCAACAACAGCTCGGTACAGTACAGTACAGTACAACCCACCAATTGTTTACCCAGCCCAACAGCCTCATGGGGTTCGACATTAGAAATTAGAAATAACTAGCGACAATTTCAAGATAAACACCAGATTTTAGAACAGAAAAAAAAACATCGCCCGCTCGGGTTGAAATTGCAGCTACGTCACAGTTGTCATTGCTGTTGTTGTTGTTGGGATTTTAACCCACTGGAAGCTGAACCACAACCAGAAGCGCGTTCTATAAAAGGCGGTGGTTGTGTTTGTGCCGAGTTTAATTGGCTCAGCGCTAAAATCGCGTGCGGACGTTCAGAAAACGCGCTCAAACGAAACGAAACGAAAACGGAAAAGTTTTAAGAATATCAGAAAAAAATCAAAGCGCGTTCATTCGTGAAATTCGCAACGCGTTGCTGCGTCCTGCCAAGTATAAAATTAAAAAATAATAGTATATAGTATATATAGACAGACTGTAAAATGGCCCTTGTACCAGCCACAACCACCAATACGGATTGGGATTATTGGGATTATCGTCGTCGCTTGTGGCGCGATTGGGATTTGACTGCCGACTGGGATGTGCCCTATTGGAAGCGTCTGTCCCGCGTGGGATCCGCGCCCGATCTGAGCCGTGTCGTCGTGGGCAAGGATGGCTTCGAGGCCAACGTGGATGTGCATCAGTTCAAGCCCTATGAGATTACGGTCAAGACAACGGGCGACACTGTCGTCGTCGAGGCCAAACACGAGAAGCGTCGCGATGGCGACACTTTCGTCGGTCGCCATATTGTCAAACGCTTCGTTCTGCCCCGAGGATATTATCCCAACGATGTCCGATCCGAACTGTCCTCCGATGGCATCCTGACAGTCCGCTGTCCTCCGTATTTAAGCAACGAGCGCAGCGTCTACGTTCGCCAAGTGGGACCCTCGTATCTGAGCATCAAAAACTAACACACAACAAATATACATTCATGGAAAAATTAATAGAAACGACAGGCATTTTGAAATTTTTAGAAAATGTTGAGCTTTTGTTTTGTTAAATTTGAAAGCATCAGGTTAAAATTTTGAAACTAAAAAGCAATTTTAAAAATACATAAAAAGAATGCTCGTTTCTATTATTGTTACCATCAGTGTATATCTAAGTTTGCCAGGGACTGTAATCATTATAAGTTAGATAAGAAATGAATGATTGATTTTAAGATTTATTTCAATAATAATAATTAATGTTGATCCATTTTATTTAAATCCGACTGTAAATATAAAAATCAAATGTTATGTTTATAGTCCGAGTTCTATAAAATTGTCAATGAATTAATTATTATTAAGGAAAAATCATTTCGAAAATGCATAGACAATCCATCTTTTTTTTAATGTATTTTGCAAGTCATTAATTTTTGTATTTTTTAAAAAAAGGATAACAATGATTGGAACTTACGGTCCCTGTTATGTAACATTAACACACATTGAGTCAGGTGCACAATTACAGCCACAAACAAACAAAAAATAGCCACAGTGGTTCAGTTGTTTTTAGTTTTCTCTGTTGGGTTGCACTCGATACAAAAGACAAATAATTTAATTAATTTAAGATACATTTGCACAAGCGCTTTAATTAATAGTTGAACTTATTGGACTTTTTTGTAATTAACCAAAACAATTTTTAAGTTAAATAAAAGAAAAGTTTAATTTATTAAAAACACGATCACGATTTGTTTGTTTCTCCGCCCAGTTAATGAAAAAAAGAAGCCGCCTTGGAAAATGTCAACATAAATTGGCCTAAACGAGTCTCGTTGAATGAATGAATAAGTCTACATAGTTATTACAGAACGCCCTTGTGCAATTTCCGCAAATGCCAACTAAGGTAAAGTTAAAATGTAAATGGAGCAATAAACAACAATATTGAGAATAGAACGTCGCATAAACCTGTATTTTGTGGCAAGAAAACTCGGCCAAAACAGCCATTGAAACTGTCTACAGATACATCTGACAGCTGACCATAATGGTCAGGCTAAAAAAACCTCATCAGTAAATAAATAAACAATGCTTAATGAAAATAAAAATAAAAGTTGCACTCCCACAGTTGAACGATGCGTTTAGCGCGCGTTTTTAAACGCTTGCAATTTCAAGTGTGCGACTTGTGCGCTGTTTTTGTCGCTGTCAACTGTCAGTCTATGGGTCAATCATTGTTTAACCACTTCATTCGATGATTAACCTTAAAACATTTTATTGTATGCTGTTAGAGCAATCAATTTGTCAATCAGCCTCTATAAAACTAGAGAGTTCTCAATACCCTGTACACACTATGCTGAGGGTTGTTGAGCTTATGGTTGTCTTCTTTTATTTAAGCTTTTGTCTCCTTTTATTTGTTTTGGGAATATCTTTTTAATGCAAATTTCCTAACTTTGAATTGTTTTATATATTTTTTGTAATTTGTCATAAATTAAATAACAATAAAGGGTATGGCTAAGTTAATTTCTCTCATTATTTTCAGTTGCTATATTGGGGGATTGGGTGTATAATTCATTCGTTTTATGATTGGGGCTGGGATTGGGGCCTGGGCTAAAGCTACACCTATATGGGTCGCATCAACCTATTGTGAGCTACTTAACTATATATAAAATATAATAACAACAAATAAAAGTAACAACAAAACATGTTTGTGTTTGTGGCAAGCCAAATAAGTCAAAGACTCGCGAGTTTAACACACCTACGCGACTTTTTTATACCCATTGGAGAACGTATTGTATTTAGTTTTAATTAAAAACAATTTAGCTGCTTCCAGTCTATGTAACTATTTATATAAATGTATGTCTGTGTGTGTGTAATGTATCATATGTTATAGCCAAGTTTATATTGCTGGCGGCGCATTTGATTTTCTCGTAATGATTGATGCGTTTTATGTAATTGTGAATTACAAATTATTCTTAATGTTGATGGTAATATTTATATAGAAATGTTGACTGATTGATGCGCACTTTCAATAGACGGGCAACTTTTATTTTATTTTTTTTTTTGCATTTCACACATGAAAAAAATAAAAGAAAAAACATTATTAAACATAATGCTTAGAATCTTGTATTTTTCTTTAGGTGCATTTTTTATTAGAAGTATAAATATTTACTTTAGTAAGAAAATTCTGTTGTTCTTTTAACTTAAAAATTCTGGGAAAATTCGCAAAGAGAATTTATGTGATTTGTGAATGATGAAAATATATAAATATGTGTGTTTAAAACGCGCTAATTTACTTTATTTTAAACATAAAAGATCCGCATAAATATATATTTTTGCATTTTTTAATCACAATGGAAAATCGGATTCTCGCAGTCTTATCGTGGCGATCGTCGCGATCGGATTGTGTTGACTCTCCTTGGAATAGTTGCTGTTCATCTTTAGCCCTTTTGAGATCTTTTATTTCTTTATATCTGCAACGGTGATTCATATTTTTTATAAAGCTTGTGAGCTCCTGTAAAGTGTTAGTTTGTGCAAATATCTATTTTTTTGAATAAATATATAAATGTATATTCATATATGTATATTCTCGAATATATAAAGTGTTGCGCGTGTTCAGTCGTATTTTTAAATCAGCAATACCTATTCACCATTTAATGTTAAGACAAACAAAAAAAATAGAAATAAATTCCAGGCGATTAAAATAAACAATATTTCTAAGGCATCAAAATGTCGACAGCGCATTTTATTTTTTGTTTGCTGAGCTGCATTGCATTTTCCGGAGGAACGATGCCTCTACGGGTTCCCGTAGCACCCGCTGAACCTTTGATTCCTTCAGTGAACGCGGAAACATCTCCTACACCTGTTCCCGAAGCACCTCCTAAACCCTTGACCCCTCCACCGATCCCAGAAGCACCAGAGACAACTTTGACCTCTGTGAAACCTCTTACCCCACTGATCTCGCCTGAAGAACCTACTGCACCTTTGATCCCTTTAGTCTACCCCGAAGCACCAAAGACTTCTTTGATTCCTAACGCACCTAGCTCACCATTAATACCCGTAGTATCGCCAGAAGCATCTACTTCACCGTCGATCAATTCTGTGAGCCCGGAACAACTTCCTACAGCACCTTCTTCTGAAGCTCCTGCCAATTCGTTGGCCCCATCACTTCTTCCAATGGCTGTTCTACAACCTTTGATCGTTGTAATAAGCCCGCAAACACCTTCGATTCCTCCAGCACCTCTTACACCCACCTTCACGCCCACCTTCAACCCATCAGAGATTCCTGCTCCACTTGCTGATCCCCTGATACCTTCGGTGAACCCGGAAATAGCTGCCAAACCTTTGATTCCTCCAGCACCTCGTACACCTCTGCTCACCTTCAACCCGTCAGTGATTCCTCCAGCACGTCTTCCTCCTTTCAACCCATCAGTGATCTCTGGAACACCTGCTACGCCTAGAGATCAATGTGTGCGCTTCCAGGCGCCGGCTAATGGCCAGGCGCACTGCAACAAATATCGCCACAAGCGCAAGCTCTTCTACAACACCCGCTGCAAGGTGCGTTGCAATCCTGGCTATCAACTGATCGGATCGGAGATCAGAACCTGCGGGGAATCCGGAGACTGGGAGGGCGAGGCAAACAAGTGTGTGCGTAAGTATCGAAATCAGCGGTGGGCACGAAATCTGATTTGGGGAGCACTACTTCGCCGGTCACCCAAAAATGCCTCGACTCAAGCTGCCGAATAGGCAGAAATTAAGTTGGGAGCAGCCGCTAGCTCCCGGAGCGCATGCGTGCCCACCGCTGATCTAAATTCTCCTTCACTGTTATGCACTATTCCAGATGCCACTTCCTATTTCAGGCTTGATTCCAAACTGCCCGGCTTTTCCCGCGCCTCGCAATGGTATCATCTCTCCAGAGATCTGTACTCGAGAACCACCCAACAATGGCGACATCTGTACTGTGCAGTGCAACATGGGCTATGTGCCAGTTGGAGGCCTGTTAACTTCTTGCTGGAATGGACTTTGGTCCTTGGGCAGTGCTTTGGAGTGCAAACCATTTGGCTTTAGCTTCAACAACGACGTTACGACACGGATTCGGGCACCTTGGCAGAGTCAGTCCTTTGGCCAGCAATCCGCGTTGTTGCCTGTTCACAATCCATCCCAGCACATTAGGCCCTACATCAAGTGTCCTGAGAACGTGGTTATCGTGCTTAATCCGCTCCAGACCAAGGCTCATGTTGTTCTACAGAGACCGGCCACAAATGTGGACTATCGACATGTTGCCACGTCTCCCGCATGGGCCAAACAGTTGCAAGGACATCTGGGCGAGGGAACGCACAGGATCAGCTTCAAAGCCCACGATCCTGTGACACAAACGACCGTTGGCTGCCAAACAATCATCACCGTCAAGCGGACATCGCCGGCCTACATTCCCTTTTTAATGGCCGAGCGAAAAGTACCCACAAAATTTCCCAACCTCCAATATAGAGCGAGAATATTTGATGAATCATCCCTCTTTCACATCATTGAAGAGGGAAGCTTGTGTCCTCCCTCCTTCGAGGTCCAGCTGAAGGAGAAGCAAAGCCAGGTTTCCCTGAACTGGGAAGAGCCGCGATTCGAGGGCAAGCTCCTCAAGATCTTCAAGTCCCATGTGAGTATATTGAAATATATGAGAATAGATGTAAATTTATCATAATTGTTTTATCTGCATTTAGTTCCCTGGTGTTCTGTTCGGAGCGGGCGATCACACTGTGAAATATGAGGCAACCACCACAGATGGACACACTCTGCAATGCTCCTTCCAAATTCACGTCAAACGTAAGATTCCAATAGAATCCCTTTTTAGTTCCACTCAATTAACTATTCTTTCTCTGTCTCCCTCCTTTTCAGCTTTCACACCTGCATCCGCATCCGCTCCACTTCCAGCTCAGTCTTCCCATCCTAGCGATGAATTCGAATCGTACGTTATTTGTCCCGGCAAGGAGCCTTTTGAAACGACCCCAAGAGAATCTGTAAGTCACAACTGGTTTAAATCTTCGATTAAACAGAATCCGTCTTCTTAACATTTATTCATCTTTGTTTCTCTTTCTGTATTTGTATCTGATCTGTTACTCTAAGCATTTATTACTCTTTGTATCTGTATCTTTATCTGAATCTTTGCAGCTCAACCTTCCTGACAACTGTCGGCTGCTAGCTTCTAATAATTGGGCGCGTTCACCAGAAAAAATCGACAACAGGAACATGAGGCAACCCCCGCAGATGGACATACTCTGCCATTTTCCTTCCGGACTCACGTCAAACGTAAGATTCTAATAGGATTCCTGGTAACTATCTGGTCTATGCGTAACACCTCAAAAAAAATGTATAGTATATATTATTAAAAAGAGGCCTATTTGTGATTAATTTTGGCAAACAAATTTTTTTTAAGGTTCTTCATTTTTTATTATATTTTTAAAATTTATTTTAAAAAAAAACTAGTGGAGACCCCCAGAAAGACCTCGTATGGACCAGATAATTACCGCATTCCAATTTAGTTCCATTTAATTAACGACCCTTTCTATGTCTGTCTTCCTTTCAGCGGGCACACCTGCATCCACATCCGCATCCGCTCCACTTCCCGCTGAGATTCCCTATCCCGGCCAGGAAACGCACATCAGCCTCGTGGTCGGGTTCGAATCGTACGCTGCAAGGGGCAAGGAGCCCGTTAAAGTGACGCCCAAAGAATCTGTCAGTCGCAGCTGATTTAAACCTCTGATTGAACAGAATCCGTCTTTCCAAGATCAATTCTAATGCCACTAAATGTAATGTAACTAATCTGTATCTGTTACTCTAAGCATTTATTACTCTTTGTATCTGTATCTTGATCTTTATCTGCTTCTGTATCTGTATCTTTGCAGCTCAACCTCCCTGTCGGCTGTCGGCTAATAAAATGTAGTGAATTTTTATAAACTTTCGTGGCGTTCTTGATTTAAACACTTTTCTTTTGGCAAATATTAAAATTATTAAAGACTTGTTTGCTGTCTGTTATGGGGATGGAGGATTTATCACAATTACGAGTATTGAGATTAATTTCAATTTATTTCATCAAGTTCAATGCAATCAACTTTTTGGCACGCTTCTTGGTATTTGGTCCCCACACAGAGAGGGGAGATTCGTGAGTTTCTCACAGCTGCGGCATGACAATTATCATTGTGAATGATGATGATGATGATCTGTCTTAAAAATAGGTCCACGCTGTTCTCCCCAATGTCTCCCCAAGACGACGACACTTGTGCGCGACTCTCGCGCTAATTTACTTTATGAACAACATAAAAGATCAGCATATATCTTTTATTTCTTCTTTTTTTGTTTTTGTATTTTGGAGACAACATCGGAAAAGCGGAAAATCGGTTTCCCTTGATGCGACAATGTGTCAGTCTTGCCTGGTCGGTCGTCGGGAACGGTGTGTTCACTAGAAATAGTTCCTAGATAATATGTGCTGCTATTCTGTGTCCTTTTTGTGATCTTACGTGCAATAAGTGTACATATAATCTTAATCTTATTTCTTCATATCTGCATCGTTGTTTAATATTAAGTTTGTGAATTTCTGTAAAGTGTTAAGTAGTCTTTTCCTATCCAAATGTATAAATATATATGTATATTGTCATATAGATAAAGTGTTGTGCGTGTTAAAGCGAATGCTATTTATAAAGCCGCCTTAATCTTAATGGATTTTAATATCAGCTATGCCTATACACCATCTAACATACATACATATGTATATTTTCAGCCTTCAAATGTTCTGAAAACTAAAATTAATTAATGTCTTGTTATTTATAAAAACAACAACAAAAAAAACTTACAATCCAGATCCAAACGTGCAAAGGTGTGAAGAAAATTGCTGTGATTGGAATAAACAATATTCTCTTAGGCATCAAAATGTCGCCAGCACATTTTGCTTTATGTTTGCTGAGCTGCATTGCATTTTCCGGAGGTAAGTGGGCGACATCTGACTGACAAACAGATGGAAATATATACACTCGTAAATCACAACTATATTTATCCCAATGCGATATCGGAGTTTTCATTCGTTTTAAGAGATTTTTTAGAATTTTGGTAGGGAAACTAGGGAAAAGTTTGATTGCTAACGATTCTTATTGAACTTCAGATATGAAACGAACTGTCGGACATCAAAATATCGACTAGGTTTGTCATCCTGATCAAAAACACATATACTTCATGCCTTACACATTTCACGACAAATTATGATATACTCTAGAAGAATATTAAAAAAAAAACAATAAAATTTTTAAATAATAAAGTTAAACAAAATGTCTAATGGGACATATAAGTTATATGTATGATTTTTACGACACCTTTTATACCCTACAAAGTGTGTTATGATGTTAGACCTCATAAAATAAAATGAATATAAAGTATGGTTGATAGGAATGTATTTGACCCTTGACATTCCATATCCTTACCTTGGAGTCTGTGGCTTCAATTCATCTCGTTTGTTTCTGAACTCATACAATTCTTATCTATTTAAATACAAATGAACCGGAAAGAGTATTTCAATTTCGGCATACGGAAGATGTTTTTCTTCAGACATTTCATATAAGTAGAATGAAAAGTTGAATGAATCATTGCCAGATTGTCTCCCCCTCAATCTACAAATAGTCCATTTAATTACCGGCCGGCATTTAAAAAAAAAAACCGAGAAACGTAAAAACTGCTCATAAATTTCCAAATAGATAAAAATAAACGTAACGACAATGAAAATGATTTAAGCATATATTTTATATATATTTCGTAGAATTCGGGAAATGGGCATGGGATGGGATGGGATGGGATGGGATGTTATTAGAAAGATTAACTGGCTTTTCTTTTACAGTCACAAGTGCCGTCTTGGAGGACTGCAAGACACCGCCGCCAGTGGATCATGCCAGGTCCCAGCTGTTCGAGGACGAGATCAACCATGTTAACACCGCGATCTACAACTGTGCGACGGGTTATGTGATGAACGGTCCCAATCAGTTGACCTGCAACGTGGACACCGAGGAATGGCAGGGCGAGCCGCCCACTTGTGTCAAGGTCAAGGGTAAGTTGACTGACAGTCGCTCAAGTAATTCTGTTGACAAGCGAATAAAACTTACATCATAAGAATCTTGTGCTTGATGTAATAAAAATATTTCATTACAATTAAACTCAACAAAAAATGTAAATAAATATTTAAATAAATGTTCCTCTTTGTCAAAACTATTACTGGACACAGTGTATGTTCCCAAGATAATTTTGTGTATACCTTAAATAATTCTCTGCTGTTGCAGCAACAGAGCGCAAGAAGAAAGTGCCGAGCTATCCCGAGGAGCGGAATGTGCCCGATAAGTGGCTGCCCAAGCTGGACCTGAGCTGCATCCAGGCCAAGGTGCAGGCACCTGAGATCAGTCACGGCATCGTCGCCAAGTACGAGCGTCGTCGGCACGGGAACAAAGTCTTCCTGGTGGCCTACTACGCCTGCCATGACAACTACGACTTTGAGAGGACTCATGTGAATGCTCTCTACTGCAGTGCCAACAAGTGGGTGGGGGAGTTGCCCACCTGCCTGCCACGTGTTGAATATAGCGATGACAACGACAACGACAACGAGTACGAAGAAGGCGAGTACGAAGATAACTACGAACCGGTTGAGGAAGACGATGCAGATGTGGATGATGACGAATCTCAGCCAGCTGAGGCTCCAGCAGCGAATCCAGTGGCGCCACCTCCACCGCCGCCACCAGTCAAGGATGAGGAAGCGGATCCACAGATTGAGACTGGAAATCAAGAGATTGTCGATCAGCCGACAGTCGAATCTGAGGCCACACCTGTGGTTGAAACTGCAGCTGACTTTGAGACAAAACCTGTGGCTGACACTGTAGTACAGTCCGCACCGGCAGTCGATGCCCCAGCTGTGATCGAACCCGTTGTTGTGGTGCCTGTGGAGTCAGATGCTGCCCAGACAGAAGCTGCTACCGATATCAGCATTGTGGTTGCGCCCACGAAGGATCCGTTCACGCCACGAGTCCTGGACGAGAGCTGCGGCGAGGATCGCGGCGGATGCGCCCACAAATGTGAGCGACTGTTGTTCCCCGGCGAGAACGAGCCGCGTCTCTCGTGCAGCTGCCACAGCGGCTTCACTCTCGATCCCACAGACGAGTCCAGCTGTCTTGGTAGGTCCATCCTATAGCCCACACTTAATCCAAACTAATCGATCTCCCCTCTTGCCAGATATCGATGAATGCCAAGAGTCCAATGGCGGCTGCTCTCAGATCTGCAACAATTTGCCCGGCAGCTTCGAGTGCGCCTGTGAAAAGGGATTTCAAATCGATGTGCAGACTGGCAACACCTGCGTAGGTGAGTCTAATCCTCAGGGAATCTCGAATTCGCATTCACTTAGCTCTAACGTCTATCGGTTTATTCATTCCACTTGATCGCAACAAGATCGGACAAACAGTACGCTAGTAATGGTTGATTTAAGTTTTAAGCAATTCAACTGCCTAAAAGTATGCAATAAAAAATATTTTATGCAAACTTGAATAAGTAAAGGGTATCTAACAGTCGAAAACACGACTATAGCCTTATCCGGTTGTTTATTTTCTTAAAACTTGTACTTTCCTAATGCCTGATTCTAGATATCGATGAGTGCGTCAATCCGGAACTGAGTGCCGAGTGTGCCAATGGGTGTGAGAACACGCCCGGATCCTATCGCTGTGTGATTCCCCTAAACACCAACACCAAAGAGGAGGTCGAAGAGGAGGTTGAAGAGGAGACTGTGCAGGAGGGGTCAAAGGAAGTGGATGAAATCGAAGTGGGACTGGAACCGACCAAAGCAGAGGAATCACAACCGCAACCGGAACCGCAACCGGAGCCAGTTGAGCCCGAGGTGAAGTCGGAGCTGGAACCGGAGCCGAAGCCGGAAGTGAAGCCGAGCTGTAATCCGGGCTTTGCTCTGTCGACGGATGCCAGCGAGTGCCAGGACATCAACGAGTGCGACATCGTCGTGGAGGACGACGCCAATGCGGAGCACGTGCCCCACCGGGTCTGTCAGCAGCTGTGCGAGAACACGATTGGCTCCTTCCGCTGTGGCTGCCGTGACGGCTTCCATCTGCTCGAGGATCAGAGCAGCTGTGCGCCCGACAACTGCCAGGACCTGGACAATCCCCAGCTGGGTCGCACTCGCTGTGCCCATCGCTGTGAGAACCTGGAGAGTGGCGGCTACGAGTGCGTCTGTCCCGAGGGCTACACGCTGAGCGAGGATCAGCACAGTTGCCAAGTCATTGAGAGCGTGTGCAGTCGGGAGCAGGGACACGAGCGCTGTCGTCCCGGCACCTGTCTCGTCAGCGAGGACAACAGCACCTTCAGCTGCCTGTGCCCGCCCGGCTATGCCAGCGAGGTCTTCAGCTGCCAGGACATCGACGAGTGCTCGCTGGGCAGCCACAAGTGCAGTCACGACTGCTTCAACACCGCTGGAGGCTATCAGTGCCTCTGTCCGCGCGGCATGTCCCTCCAGGAGCCCGAGGGACTCACCTGCGTCGCCCCCGATCCCTGTGCCGTCAACAACAATGGCTGCGAGCAGCTCTGCCTGAGTGCCGAGCAGGGTGCCTGCACCTGCAGCCGGGGATTCCTCTTAAGTGACGACGGCAAGAGCTGCCAGGATGTCGACGAGTGCGCAACGGACAACGGAGGCTGCCAGCAACTCTGCCGCAATTCGCCAGGTGCGTAGACTTCCTCTACTGAGGAATGGCTACAGTCGGGTGCACTCGACTGTAGAATACCCTGTGCCCAGACCAAATTTGGTCAACTTGTTTAGCACAAAAGAAAATACCCAATCTGCGAATCTGATTCAGATATCTCCAGAAACAACAAAGACAAATCCAGATGCAGATTCTGTCAGATTAGTTAAGATATCTCCAAAACAAGCAGCGGTGGGCACGAAATCTGAATTCGGGTGCAGCCGCTAGCTCCCGGAGCCCATGTGTGCCCACCGCTGATCTAAAGAATCACTAACTAACGGAATTTACAAAAATACCAGGCGCACAGAATTTTTAGTAGGTCTTTCGAGTCAAAAATTCAAATTTAACGAACACTCAACCAGAAGAAATTTCACTCAGTTCAGCAACAAAATTTGGTTGCTTTCTGCTAATTTCTGTTCGCTGGTAATTCAGCTGGTAATTTGGCTCCTTGAGCTCTTGGTATGTATGTATTTTTCTAGTTGTGTATGTATGTTTGTAAGTTTGCATGTTTGTATGTATGTATGTAAACGAAAGCAATGCCTTGAGCTTTTTTCTGTGCTCTTGTTTGAGCGATCGCTAATTTTGAAGTTTTATCTACTCCGGACCTTCTCCAATTTCTGTTCGCCTGGCATTTTTTGTAATATTTTTTCATTCCTGCCAATATTTGAATTATATTTGCTGATGTCCATTTGTAGGTTCGTATGAATGTCTCTGTTCACCTGGCTACGAGCCACTGGAGATGCCAGGACTCAGTGGCTTCTGCTTCGACATTGACGAGTGTGCGACCAGGAGACACAATTGTGATCCCCCCATGCAATGCGAGAATCTCAATGGCTCCTACACTTGTCTCTGCCAGCCAGGCTATGCTTTGGGCTATTCATCACCATCATCATCATCTGAATCATCATTATCATCTGAATCATCATCATTTTCATCAGCTTGCTTGGACATTGACGAGTGCTCGCTTTCGAATGCCAACTGCTCGCACTTCTGCATCAATTTGCCGGGTAGCTTTCAATGCGCTTGTCCCTTGGGCTTCAGCTTGGATGCGGATGCTCGCACCTGCCGAGATCACGACGAGTGTCTGCTCCACAATGGCAACTGTGCCCAGCTCTGTGTGAATCAACCTGGTGGCTTTGCCTGCGCTTGCAATGCGGGATTCGAACTCGCTCCCGATGGCTTCAATTGCTTGGACATTGATGAGTGCTCTATTGAGTTTGGTAATTGTAGCGGGATTTGCATTAATCTTCTAGGTAGGAGTGTTCATATATCAACAATACATAGGAATATCCTTAATACTTTGAGGTGGTAAAATTGTAATTATTTTTTGATATATTTGAAACAAATATTTATTGATTATATCCATAATATCTACACTATTTTAAAAAATCATTATTATCGATAGATATTATTTTTACTCGATAGTTTTTCTTCAAAATGATCGATAATATAAATATTTAGGCCCTACTTCAAATTGATTGTGTTTCTAATAATATCAAAATCGATAATACTTTTACCTAATATATGTGTTTATCGATAATTTATCGATAATATAAAAAATATTAATACCGAGGTGCTACTCCAATATCAATCAAGCAAAACATATACATCGACATATGCCTCCCTGTTGACTATATCGATAATATCGATAACGATATATATCGATACATAAATATTTTATATTAACATAACCTCCACTTCTAGGCTCGCACACCTGCGCCTGCGACAAGGGCTACGAGCTGACCGCCGATGGTCGCACCTGCCAGGATGTGGATGAGTGTGCCGGACTCCTGGCAGGCGGCTGCACCCACGAGTGCATCAACCATCCGGGCAGCTACGAGTGCGGCTGTCCCCTAGGTTACCAGCTGCAGGAGGACGAGCACAGCTGTCAACCCGTCCTCGTGGGCTGTCCCCCCGGCACCCAACACACCGAGAAGGGATGTGAACCCATCGAGTGTGGCCTGGGAATGCTGATTGGCGTCGACGGAGGCTGTGTGGACATCGACGAGTGTCGGGTGAACAACGGCGGCTGCTCGCATCAGTGTGAGAACGCCAAGGGATCCTTCAAGTGCCTCTGCCCCGAGGGATACCAACTGGCAGCGAACTCACACGACTGCGAGGATGTCGATGAATGCTCTGTGGACAACGGCGGCTGCCAGGAGAGATGTATCAATGAGCCGGGAAACTTCAAGTGCCAGTGTGGTGAGGGCAAGACCTTGTCCTTTGATGATCGTAGCTGCATTGATTTAAAACCGCGGAAACAGCTGAAAACTCCGGTACAGTCGCCGCTCCCAGAGATTCCTTTGAGACCGCTGCCCCCACGGATTCCCGTAGCACCTGCTAGTCCCCTGATTCCTTCAGTGAACCCGGAAGTAGCTGCCAAGCCTTCGATTCCTCTAGCACCTCGTACACCTCTGCTCACCTTCAACCCGTCGGTGATTCCTCCAGCACGTCTTCCTCCTTTCACCCCATCAGTGATCTCTGGAACACCTGCTACGCCTAGAGATCAATGTGTGCGCTTCCAGGCGCCGGCTAATGGCCAGGCGCACTGCAACAAATATCGCCACAAGCGCAAGCTCTTCTACAACACCCGCTGCAAGGTGCGTTGCAATCCTGGCTATCAACTGATCGGATCGGAGATCAGAACCTGCGGGGAATCCGGCAACTGGGAGGGCGAGTCAAACAAGTGTGTGCGTAAGTATCTCAATTCTTCTTCACATTCATGCAACACTCCAATGACATAAGAAACGTTTGTTCTACGAGTTAAAAAAAACGCTCGTTTAGCGGGAAATAGCTAAAATTGACACCCCCACAGACTCCAAACGACAAAAGGTACAGATAAGTTCTATATATCGTTGGAAAGGTATTTCAAAGGGCTCTTAGGAGTATCTTTCAACTTTTTTTTGTACATTGAAACAATGGTTAAAGGTATTTGATACATTTTGGGGCATGGAAATGTTTTCGTCACTAGACTTTTAACTCTTAAGAGGTTTTTTTATTCTCAAAACTCTGTTCATTCTATTTCAGGAGTGACTCAATCTCGTCGTGTTTGGATGACAGATCCTTTTCCAGCGGTGTCCACTCATACGTCCAGCTGCCCGGCTTTGCCCGTGCCTCGTAATGGCGTCATCACCCCAGCGAGCTGTACTCGAGGTGCCTCCAAAATCGGTGACTCCTGTGCCTTGCAGTGCAACATGGGCTATGTGCCAGTTGGAGGCCTGTTAACTTCTTGCTGGAATGGACTTTGGTCCTTGGGCAGTGCTTTGGAGTGCAAACCATTTGGCTTTAGCTTCAACAACGACGTTACGACACGGATTCGGGCACCTTGGCAGAGTCAGTCCTTTGGCCAGCAATCCGCGTTGTTGCCTGTTCACAATCCATCCCAGCACATTAGGCCCTACATCAAGTGTCCTGAGAATGTGGTTATCGTGCTTAATCCGCTCCAGACCAAGGCTCATGTTGTTCTACAGAGACCGGCCACAAATGTGGACTATCGACATGTTGCCACGTCTCCCGCATGGGCCAAACAGTTGCAAGGACATCTGGGCGAGGGAACGCACAGGATCAGCTTCAAAGCCCACGATCCTGTGACACAAACGACCGTTGGCTGCCAAACAATCATCACCGTCAAGCGGACATCGCTGGCCGCGAGTCAGAATCCTTTTGCCTTGAAATCCTTTTCCCTGCCCGAGCGAAAAGTACCCGATTTCCAATTTAGAGCTGCGTCGGGGCCAACGCAATTCGAGAGCCTGATTGACGCATCCCCCGCGTCCCTGACGAGATCCGCTGAGAACCCCATTGAAGAGTCGCCATCATCTTCGAGGGCTGCGGAAAACACTCGCATTGACCTGGGCTCATCCAAGTCCAGCTACTGTCCCCCCTCCTTTGAGGTGCTACTGAAGGAGAATCAAAACCTGCGTTCCGTGCTCTGGGAAGAGCCTCGATTTGAGGGCAAGCTCCTCAAGATCTTCAAGTCACATGTGAGTATATTGAAAACATGAGTATAGATGTAAATTTATCACAACTGTTTTAACTGCATTTAGTTTCCTGGTGCTCTGTTCGGAGTGGGCGATCACACTGTGAAATATGAGGCAACCACCACAGATGGACACACTCTGCAATGCTCCTTCCGGATTCACGTTAAACGTAAGATTCCTATAGAATTCCTATTTATTTCCACTCAATAAACGATTCTTTCTCTGTCTGTCTCCCTTTCAGCTGGCACACCTTCATCCGCATCCGCGTCTGCTTCACTTCCCGCTGAGATTCCCTATTCTGGCCAGGAAACACACAGCAGCCTCGTTGTCGGGTTCGAATCGTACGTTGTTTGTCCCGGGAAGGAGCCCGTTAAAGTGACGCCCAAAGAATCTGTGAGTCACAACTGATTTAAGTCTCTGGTTGAACAGTATCCGTCATTCCAAGATCAATTCTAATGCCACTAAATGTAATCCGATCAATTCGGTGAAGGCAATCTGTATCTGTTGTCTCTATCTGTATCTGTATCCGAATCTGTTCTCTCTATCTGTATCTGTATCTCTGAGCATCTTTTACTCTTTGTGTCTCTATCTTTATCTCTATCTGTATCTCTAAGAATCCTTTACTCTTTGTATCTGTATCTATATCTATATCTGTATCTGTATCTTTGCAGGTCAACCTTCCCGTCGGCTGCACTCTGAGGAACGTTCGCCCCCAATCGAGTCAACGCACTGAGCCAAAACGCGGCCTGCTCACCTCGCTCTGGCGTCAATATGCTAATTTCTAACCAACTATTAGTTAGTTACCATTTGTGCTAGTTAAGTGTAACGAACTTTTATAAAACACTCAAACTCTTGATTGCATTTTTATCAATAATTGTTTATTAAATAAATATATTTTTTTTAATTTTATGTGTGCATTGTATTTAGAGTCTTAAAATTAGTTTTGGAGCATGAATGTTACGATTTATATATTTAAGGAATAAAAAGAGTTTAAAATTTAATTGAAATGAGTTTTTCATTAGGCGGCGGGCTAGAAAGAAGGAAAGAATTAGTCATAACTCATTAAAATCCTTGCGCATTTTGACAGGATATGTTTTATTAAGTTAATCAGGACTAACTCTATTGATCGGCATCTAAAAATTATAAGGAAAGGCATCATCAACTTGTGAAATTTTAGTCGGGTACTAACAATATCCCTACATCTGTGTATATTTCTTTAAATTTATTAATTTATTAAAATGCGTAATAAGCTTACACAATTTGTAAATAAGTTTGATGAATAGTAAAATAATGAATTTGGTGTAAAACTCACGCCATATTGCATCAGATTTGAATGAATGAGTTGTGAGTTAACACGACTAAGGAGCCCAAAAGTTGAATCTGAAGAGCTGCACAAAATACAGATACTAAAATACAGTTATACTTCAGTTAAGCTGTCGATCCATAAAACATAAATCAAAGCAAAACAAATCAAGTTCCACGCGTGCTAAGTGTAAAGAGGCCTCGTTGATTGAAAGCTGATTTTGCACACTTGCGAGTCGCTTGAATCTATTGAATTGATAAGCAGTAAAAACTGAAATGGATTTAAAATATAAAAACTATGTGCCACTTGCTGAAAAACTCTGGACAGGTTGTAGAATCGTATCTTGACAGCTGCTTCAACTGTAGGATTGTAGAACTGTAGAACTCGACTATAATGCCAGTTTTAGAAAGCTCAAAACCGGCAAATACTGAATTTTTAAAGTTTATTTACTTCCAATAATTGCCCAGAAATGCCGTTGAACTCGTTTGGTTAGAACTTGTTATTGTTATTAGAATTCATAGTAGAATTATTCCGCTATTTGTATTTTGATTTTTGATTTGATTTCGTTTCGTTTTGATTTGATTTGAAACTCTTTTGTTGTTGTACAATAATTTTGTGCAAATAAGTATTTATTTATAAGACTATCCAACATGGACCACAAGCAGCGTATGCGTGTGGCGATAAGAGTGAAATAAATAAATATATTCCAAATACAAAATACGTATTATATTCGAGACTGAGACTGTAATGAAAAAAGCCTATCAAGTCTATTGAGTTTGAGTTTATTGAGCTGATAACCCCCGAGATCGGTTTAGCATCGTTCGCGTTCTCGTTCTCGCTCTGGTTGCTTTCGATTTGTTGTGTATTTTGTTGTTGTTGTTGTTGCTATTATTACGTGTATTAATTTTCTATTATTTTTGTTATTGTCTCCAAGATTAGCTGCTGTTTCTGCTGCTGCTGAGCCAAGTCTATAAAAACGCTCGACTGACTAAAAAATCAATTCAGTTTAAAATCGTGAGCTGTGCGGTGCATTTGCATTGATTTCCTTTTTTAAGAGTATCTGTGAGTGACTGAAATATATATTCAGAAAATGTATCAACGTCAAGCTTCCTTCGATAAGGTTCGTACACTACGCAGCTGGTAATTTTGATATTAAAAAAAAAAATTATAAAAATTAAAAGCGCCATTAAGTGACACAAATAAATACAATGTGAGAAAATTACAATTATAAATTTATATAAATTTTAAGAATGAATTTTATTAAATTAACAACAAAAAAATATGACAAAAATATATTTAAACATAAAGAATAAAACTAAAAAAAAAACATTTTTTTCTCTTAAATTTCCACCAAACTCAAATGCGACCATTAAAAAACCTTGTTAACAGTTCAAAAAGTTTAAATTTACGGTGAAAAAAACTCAAGACTCTGGCCCTGCAATGGAATATTGCGGTTAGAAGCCTTTAAAATGAATCTTGAGCTGCTGTTGACCTTTGTCACACGAACTATCAATCAAGGCAGCAAGCAAAACATTGATGAGAATATCTGTTTACAATTAAATATAATAAATATTCAAATTCTGATGTGAATTTGATTATAAATAATTGTGAAATTGAATAATTCATGCTGATAACAATGTGGGCATATTATGCAAATTAATTTGAATTGAAGCGAATTTCTAAATATTTATTTTGATTTACTTTTTCCAGCCGACGCGTATCGAGGACTCGGCCTACATTGCCGAAGGAGTCGACGTCAAGGAGGCGAGTAATATTTGCTTGTTGTTCTCGCCCAAGGACTCGTCGTTGGCCAGCGGCACCTTGGCCAATATCTTGGCCATCTTCAAGCAGCACGACATCAACCTGGTGCACATCGAATCCCGCTCCTCTCTGCGTGTTCCTGGCTACGAGTTCTTCGTGGAATGCGACGGCAAGACTGGCGCCTTGGGCAAGGCCATTGAGGATCTGCGGGAGCAGTGCAACTACTTCAACATCATCTCGCGGGACTACAAGGACAACGAGACGGCAGTGCCGTGGTTCCCACGTCGTATACGTGACCTGGATAGGTTTGCCAATCAGATCTTAAGCTACGGCGCCGAGTTGGACTCGGATCATCCGGGATTCACAGACAGCGAGTATCGCAAGCGTCGCAAGTACTTTGCCGACATTGCCTACAACTACAAACACGGCGAGCCCTTGCCACATGTCGAGTACAGCAAGGAGGAGATCGAGACCTGGGGCATCATCTTCCGCAACCTGACCAAGCTGTACAAGACACACGCCTGCCGCGAGTACAACCACGTCTTTCCTTTATTGGTGGACAACTGCGGCTTCCGGGAGGACAACATTCCCCAGCTGGAGGATGTCTCCAACTTCCTAAGGGGTAAATACTCAAAAATTATTATTTATTTTGGTGATAGTAATTTATGATTTGCCTGATTATTTCTTTTAATTACTGACGTATTTAAATTGATTATTATTATGATTTTATTCAACTTTTTTTGATGTCAATAATTTTTTATTTTGTTGTTGGTTTACTTAAGTATTTTCTATTCATTTAAATATACAAATATTCGTATCTTCATTTTTCTTGTTGAAAGTAATTAATTATTTACCTTGTCAGCATATTCTAATATTCTGCTTATCTTAATGGTAAAAATGTATCATTTATTGGATAGGATACCTCCAATTTCCTAAGGGATAAATATAAGCAAACTCCTATCTTTGGATTATTCTTGAATGATATTTATTTAATTTATATTTTATTGATCCATTAATGATTTTATTTATTCATTCATTTAGTTTCAAAAGCTCTCAATATCTAATTATTCAACATTTCAAATCAAATTAGAAAATAAACTAAATATATTTTTTGAAAATTTATCCTATTAAATAAATTTGAAAATAATATTTTAATTTAAAAATTAAAATTTAATATAAACAAACTTAAATAAAGATTAAATTATAAAATAATGCAATTTTATTTATAACAATTCCTTAATTATTTGAACATTTTTTTAATTTATTGAATTGTTGTTTATTTTACTAGATTGCACTGGTTTCACTCTTCGTCCCGTTGCTGGTCTCCTGAGTTCCCGGGACTTCCTTGCCGGCCTCGCCTTCCGCGTCTTCCACTCCACCCAGTACATCCGGCATCCCAGCAAGCCGATGTACACCCCGGAACCGGATGTGTGCCATGAGCTGATGGGACACGTTCCCCTCTTTGCCGATCCGGCCTTTGCCCAGTTCAGCCAGGAGATTGGACTGGCTTCCCTGGGCGCACCCGATGATTACATCGAGAAGCTGTCCACTGTGAGTTCTAGATTGAATATTATAAATTGCTGAAATGTGTTAAATTTGTCAATCAATTGTTTAGATCTTCTGGTTCACTGTGGAGTACGGATTGTGTCGCCAGGGTGGTGAGTTGAAGGCCTTTGGCGCCGGTCTTCTCTCCTCGTATGGTGAGCTGGAATACTGTCTGACAGAGAAGCCGCAGCTAAAGGACTTTGAGCCAGAGGTAACAGGTGTTACCAAGTATCCCATAACACAGTTCCAGCCACTTTACTACGTGGCCGACAGCTTTGAAAGTGCCAAGGAGAAGACCATGTGAGTGTTATAAAAATCAAAATATCTTAAATATTTATTAATTATCTATCTATCTGTCTATCTACATAGTAAATTTGCCAACTCGATTCCCCGTCCGTTTGGTGTGCGGTACAATGCCTATACACAGAGCATCGAGGTTCTAGATTCGAAGCCTCAGATCAACAATCTGATGAACAACATCAACTGCGAGTTTCAGATACTTCAGAATGCGATCACCAAGCTGCGAGTTTAGTTTCCCTTTTTTAAATTATATCTGATATTGTACCTATTATATTATTTCATATTAAATAATAAATTCTATGCATTTATGTATGTTTTAAATATTTTGTCTTTTGTTTGTTTTTATTTGATTCGATCTAAATCAACCACATCAAATAATTATAATTTAATTATTTACAAGCTTAGTTACATTTGTATAGGTATGTACAGGTAATTCTTATCTTATGTCTAACTTATTCTTATTTAACATTTCATGTGTTTAAGTTTTAGGTTCTTAGCATTTGGCTCTCGTGAATTTCGAATGCTAATCATATTATTAGAAACACACACTTTTCTGAAGGAAGTTCAAGGCCCGATCAGAAGTCAAATCTCAAATAATAACTAATTAAAACGTATTAATAATAATTAATTAGTGTGTGCTTAACAGTCAAAGTGGATGTTTGAAAATGTTCACAGCAAATAATTCAGTTGCAATCTCAACCTGAGTTTCGACTTATGTACTATCTTACAATCCTAGACACAATTAAATACAGAATCAACAAATCATTTACAATAAACTCTATGACTTCAGTCTTTGAAATAATATACAACTATATGTATTTACAAGTAATTTTTAACAATTTAAATATATGTACATATCTTAAATTATCATAGTTTTTATACTTAAAATTAGGTTCGATTATATATCAGAGATCCCTGTTACTGGATAATTGTAACTAATATTTAGTAACGTTGGGCTGTTCTTATTTCTTAAACTTAAACACAACTACTAAAGACTTAACTTAGTATCTCTTTCTATTTATGAGAGCCCCCAAAAATGAAATTGAATTGAACTTAATTAGGGAGTAAAGAGTACAATCAGTCTGTTGAGATCTACAACTATGATAGTTAATTGGGCATTGGGCATATTCGATAAAGAGAGCCATAAGCAGAATCTTGAGTTTGGAATTGGAATTGGGTTTTAGCATAATACAAATTTTAGCTGCCTTTCTTAACACTATGCAATTTTCTACGCCACTAACGATGATTAAGTTTAAGGCAGGGACCGTAATGATTATAGTTTTTGAATAAACATACATATATCAATTCTAAAATATAAATTATTTTTGATTTTTATTAAAAAATAATCAAATAACAATTTGATATTTAATAATCATAGAATAGTTCTCATTTTCAATTTCGTAATACAATTAAAGATGTATGCTAAAAACTTAATACACATAAACAAAATTCCAAAATTTAATTTGGTATTTTTTAACTCAAGTTAATCAAGTTTTTATAATAAGCATAGCATATGAGAGTTTTCTTTTGATTTTTAAACAAAAGTTGATATTTTAATTATGATTTCATAAAAATAAAAAATTAAAATTAATTTTTATGATACAAAAAGGAATGAAGTAAAAGTTTATCCTGTTGCCAGGATATACCATTCACCTAGATATTTTTTCTGAGTTTTTGGTTTTTGGAATTTTAAGGAATATCAAGTCGCATGCCACGCCCCCTGATTGACCGTATACTATTGACCGCTGAACAGATTCTCCGATTGCTGCTCGGACATTTGATATGGCAATATCTCCAGATCGTTAGGCAATTGATTTTGGTTCTGAAATGGATTGCCGCTGAAAAAGTTGTTCGTTTGCTGTTGTTGTTGTTGTTGCTGCTGCAGTTGCTGTTGCTGTTGCATTTGTTGCTGCTGTTGTTGTTGCTGTTGCTGCTGTTGCTGTCGCTGCTGCTGCAATAAGTGTTGCTGCTGATGCAGTTGACTGGATGTTTGCATCATTTTGTTGTCCTCACTGTGCGTCTCGGAGCCGTCGTCGCTGATGCCCATGTGAAAGTTGAGCGATGGACTCGATTCTGTTGCCATTTGCATGTAGGAGAGCAATGAATCCTCATTTGTATTTTGGACATTGGTGCTGTTGTTGTTGTTGTTATTGTTGTTGCTATTGTTGCTATTATGATTGTTGTTGTTGTTGTTGTTCTGACTGCTGCTGTTGTTGAGATGCTGCAATGGCGACAGATTAAGAAACGCATCAATATCCTCGATATCCTCCCGCGACAACATGTTGCTGCTCGACTGTTGCTGCTGCTGCTGGTGTGATTGCTGCTGCTGTTGCTGCTGCTGCTGTAGCTGCAACTGTTGCTGTGCCAAGTGTTGCTGGTTCTGTGGCTGCTGCTGCTGCTGCATGTGATTGTTGTGCTGCTGATTAACCAGATTCTGTTGCTGCTGCATCATCATCTGTTGGTCCTGTTGATTCAACATCTGCTCCGAGTTCAAGGCGAAGCCATATTGATTGAACTGCGGCTCCACGGCATTGCTGCCGCTAAAGTTGAAGTTGCGCTGCACGCCAGCAACACCGGCAACACCAACAGCACCGGCAGCAGCAGCAGCTGCCGCAAAGCCCATCGGCATCATGGGCTGCAGATACGTGTAGCGCGCCAGCAACAGTTGCTCGGAGACAATGCGCAGCTCGTCCTGCTGCTGCATTATCAGCTTCTGCAGCTCGTCGTGCTTCCGCTGCAGCTGATCCTGCAGCTGGCTCTGCGTCGGCGTCATCAGCAGCTCCGCCGACGGCTGCTGCTGCTGCGGCGGCAGCGGCAACGGCGACAGCACGGGCGCAACCGGAAACGGCGCCATCACCGGCTGCATCGAGATCGCGGTCAGATATTGGGGGGGCTCCAGGAATCCGCCCGGTGCCACCAGCTGCGGATTCGACAGCGGATAGTTCGACTGCGGGAACTGCGCACACGCATTGCTCGTCGCCACAATCTGCGCCGGCGCCAGCGGCAAGATGGGCACCAATTTCGGTGGTCCCGTCGCCTGTTGCAGCTGCAGGTGATGATGATGATGGTGAAGCGGATGTTGCTGCTGATGCTGCTGCTGTTGCTGCTGCTGTTGCTGTTGCTGCTGCTGCTGTTGTTGTTGCTGCTGCTGTAGATGATGATGTTGCTGCTGTTGATGTTGACTGTGCTCCCGTCCATGATGATGATGACGCTGGGAGCGCTGGCGTTGACCTTGCTAAGGAAATACCACAGCATTTAAATAGGCATATCGATAGTATTTCGATAACAAAAGTATATATTATTTTTAATTGATATTTTTGACAAAAAAATATCGATAATATTTCGATAACAAACAATATTATTTTCAGTTGATCAAAAATATTATTTATACTTGATATTTTTGACAGCAAAATATCGATAATCTTTCGCTAACAAAACAATATTATTTGTACTCGATATTTTTGGCATAAAAATATCGACATCATTTCGATGACAACAACATAATATTTTTATTTGATATTTTTGACAACAAAATATCGATAACATTTCGATAACAACAATAAATATTATTCTTACTTGACATTTTTTATCACAAAATATCGATAATCTCAATATTATGACACGATATAAAATTAGAATTAAAAAAATATTCTTAAAAATATATTATCGTCAAAAATAGTTACCGATATATCAATATTTTATCATCAACCCATCATTGATCATTACTTATGCTATATTCCAAATATTTTTCGTATTTTTTAAATGTATATAATGAAATACAATATCAGGGGTGCCACAGAAATTGCTTTCGCTTGAATTTCACTGGAATTTGTTTGAAATTTAAGTGAAATTCAAGCGAAAGCGTTTTCTGTGGCACCTTCGTATATTTATATTAATAATATATTTTTTTAATAATTATAATAATAATTTTGAATATTAATGAATTGTTTTTTGAGCTGATTAACTGGTGCACTCACCGAACTGACGTGCGTCATCAAGGACTGTCGGCTGGTGACGGATTGGTCGGACATGGATGTGGAGTCGGACTCGTTGCCTCGGCCGTGGTGGCTGTAGAAGTAGCATTTGCGCTTGGCCTTTGGCGAGATGCCCGTGGAGCTGATGTTGCCGTAGCTGGACGCGGGTCGCGAGGTCTTCAGCGGATTGATGTGGCAGGAACTGGAGGCGGGAGTTGCCGCTGTGGCAGAGGCGGACCACATGGGCGATGAGTCCATGGTTGGTGATGTTGCAGCTGCAGCTGTTGTTGTTGTTGTTGCTGTGCCCTCATTGCTGAGAGTGCCCAGGGAATTCCCCAGCAACGGACTGTCCACATTCTGATTGTTCAGCTCAAAGTCACGCAATGTTGTTGTGGCCGAGGCGCATTTACTGTTGGAATTGCTATTGGAATTGGTGTTGGAATTGGAATTGGGATTGTGGGTGGACTTTTCACGCTCCTTGTTGCTCTGCCTGATGACCTCCGCGTGGCTGACGACCTTGTGTGTGCACACCACATAGTCGGGCTTCGAGTTGAACTGATGGTAGCTCACATAGTAGTCCGTCTGCAGCCAGATCCACTGCTGGCCCTTCGTCAGGAAGCGATAGTAGCAGGACTTTCCCTCTCCCGTCTGCCGCACTTCGGAATGGGCGAGAAAACAGATCAGATCAGATCAGATAATCTATCACTTTCCACTACACTCAGAAATATAATGATTAACCTCATTTTAGAAGCTCGCATTTGCTTTCAAATCGCCAAGTTAATTAGACTGTTGTTTAAATACCAGAAAATAGATTTTAATTAAAAAATAAACATTATTTTTTAAGAAATACATAAGTATCTTTTAAATAATATGATCATTTGGCGGTTCAGAAAAACGTTTCGATATTTTGTTAATTTTATTGTAGAGAATATAAAAAATAACAATTCGTTACACTGAAAATAGATTCGGATATCTAGAAAATTTTTTCGATTTTTATAGACTTAAGGGGGTATTGCTGGTTGACAGGCTGTTATTGGACCTTTTTAAAAAGAAACGTATTTGAAAACGGAAAAAGTAATTTAAATTCTGTTATTTTTTTTGTACGAGAGCTGTTTAAAAAGTTGTCGGCCTTTAAAGTTGGACGTCGAAAAATAAGGTATGCTGCTGGCGGCACGGATAACTCCACTTCGGATCATCAGAAATGGGAAAAGTAAACGGCGTTAGATTCAGTACAGATGTAATTCAGACCCCTACCTCAATCATAATTTTGCGATGAGAAATCGATTTTGGGCAATTTTCTTTGTAGTTTAGTGTAAAAAAAAATACTAAAAAAATTTAGGATGATATTTTCAAATATCCAAGCTATGAAAATATGCCAAAAAAAAATCGAAAAAAAAATTTGGCCAACCAGCAATACCCCCTTAAAACATTAAAAATAGTTGACAATTAATTTCTGGAATTTGGAAAAATGTTTTTTCATTCACAAAATATCTTTAAAAAATAAAAAAAAAATCATTATTCAGAAAATATTATTAAAAAACAACGGCATATATTTTAGAAAGGAAATCCAGATTTTTAAGAGAAATTTATTTTGCGTGGCGCAACAAATTCAAGTTTCGGGTATTCTAAACAAGATAGGGCTCGTGTTTTTTTCTGAGTGTAGAAGGCAGAGCTTACATACATTCCTCGTGGCAGGCCACAATGCTGTCCAGGTCGTCAAAGTGATAATAATCATAGCCGGAGGTGCCGAGAACCTCGAAGGGCATGTAACCAATGATGGGCGGAGCTCGATGGTCCAGAAATAGAAACTTCCATTCCATGCTGTGCTTCGAGGTGAACTCGTTGCTCGTCGGATCAATGATGCTCATCTCCCGAGTCAGCTGCGGTGTCTGGATGCGTCCCGTGCCCACAAACACCAGTTTGTTGTCCAGCTCGACACTGGGATTCATCTGGAAGATGCGAGGCAACTTTTGACTACTCTGACTCTGAAAATGACTGCTGTCCGCTTGAGTATTCGCATCGTTGCGAAAGTAGCCCACGAACTTAACCAGCTCATAGGAATTGCTCTCGACTTTCTCAAGTCCGCCCCGTTTGAGATGCGTGTAGAACGTGATCTGGTTTGATTGACTGATGTCCGTCTGATGGGGCTCGATCACTGGAGTGGGATTGAGGAAGATGTTGAGCAGTGCCTCGTGATCCGTCTCGTAGGCCAGATCGTAGATGCTCCTGTTGTACAGATCATGCTGTGCGAAGAAGAATAATTGTATAACTACTTAATTGACACACTCAGCGGAAATTGACATCCACATTTTAAAAATTTGGATTTTGATTTAACTAAATAGTCACTTTATACAAAAAATAATTTCGAATTTTATTGAATTAACTTCAAAGTAAATTAATAATTCCAACATGTTTAAATTAAATAATAAACTGCTTTTATTGTCTTGAATATTTAATATAAAGACTTAAATAAAGACTTAATATCCAATATCAAAATTTATGAACTTTAAAATATTTAAAATATTCAAGTCTTTATATTTAATATTAAAATATATGAACAATGAAATATTAAAGCAAAAAAGCATATTATTATTATTTATTATTTCGTTTAAAAATGTTGGAGTTGTATATTTTGTAAGTATAAAATGTTCTTGAAACTTATACTATGATACATAATCGATGTATAATCTAAATTGTTTTTAATTAAAAAATTGTAGTTAAAAACACTATCGTTTTTCAATATTTAATAGCTCAGATATTTCAATGCTAATTATTAAGTCTTTAAATTTAATATTTCAATATATAAACTATAAAATATTATTATGAACTTTAAATAAATGAATAAGAACTTTAAAAATCCTTGATTGTAAGTTGAATAAATTTTACTTGTAGCGATTATTATTTAAGTTAAAAGTGTTTTTCGCTTTTGTTGAACGTCACTAATTTAAGTTAAATCAAAGTGCTTTGTATTTAATTAAGTTTTTATTATAAAAATGGCTGTTGTTTTCTCTAGGTGTGTTTTAATTGTAATTTGGTTGGTGGCGCCACCTACCGGCAAATAGCCCAGCTGCGAGGTAATACTTTCGGATGCATAGAATATGGAGCCCAAGCTGCTGAAGACAATCATGAAGCCATCGAGAGACTCCAGCATTAAATGCGTAAACTCCTCATTCGTTAGAAATTTGGGCTTCCAGTCTTGTTGTATCTCAAAAACCTTGGAACGATCCGTTGCCTCTGCGAATGAGAGTTAATCAATCGATCAGACGGTGATCTATAAATGATAATACTTGAAGTCCATTTACCATTGTGATTCTTCAGAAATGCTATGGTCGACTTCAGCACCGTCGACTTGTCCATCTTTCGATTGGACGTTGATATCAGAGCACTCAAGTCATTCACCAGGGAGTTAAACTGATCCCGACGCTTCTTTTCGCTCAGGTTGCGGGATTTTCTGCAAAGAAGACTGCGAGTTACCAAAAGAAACGCTGATAAATTCAATAATTGGAAGGCAGGAAGCGTTGTTTACTTTATCTAAACATTTGTGTTTAATATTTAAAATTGTATATTACTTAGACATTAATATTTTAATTATTTTGAATATCAAATCGTACATTATAGTTTTATTAAAAATACTTGTTATTTTATATTTATTTTTTAAATAAATATAAAGCTTGTTCAAGTAAATAACGTAATTTTTTATTATAATCTATCATCTTACTTAATCGTAACAAGATTGGCCAAACAGAACGCTTGTAATGACTGAATTAAGTTTTAAAGCTATGCATGTGCCTAAGAGTATGCAATAATAAATAATTTATGTATATTTAAATAGGTAACGGATATCCTATAGTCTTGTTATTATTGCAATTAAATTTTAGATAGTACATAATTTTTCAATATTATTCTAAATGCTAATAAAAAAAATTGGTCGCCTGCTTTTGACGTCATGTAAAATTGGAGTGATAGACTTTCCAACCTTCCCCCACCCAAACACACACAGACACACACACATGCACAGTCACGCCCACACATGAATTTACAGATGAAAACGCACCCTAAAAACAGCTGCTTACCTCTGGCCCACGTGTGTCCTGCGATTGATGCTTTGTTTGGCGTTTATTAGACAAATCTGCCCACATGCTCACACACCCACCCCCCTTCTCCTTCTCCTTCCCCTTCCCCTTCCCCTCACCCCTAGCTACCCTATTAGCCAGAGATAAACTGATACGTACGTGGGGAAGGTGGGGGACAACATACAGTTTTCTTTTCCTTACTTTTCCTTTCAGTTGTCGCTCTTCATTTGTTGCGCTAGGACAAACATTTTTTTGGGCTTCGAGTTTTGCATTTGACATTTGCATGTCAAAAAATGGCATCGACTTCGCGAAAGAGAAAGCAACATAAGGTGAAAGAACGAAAGACAGAGTGAGAGAGAAGTGGGAAAAAAGATAGAGGTAGCATGATCTATTTATACTAGACTTTCATTAGAGAGTCAAAGTGTGTTGTTGGGCTAAAAATAAATGTATATTTAGTCAATGATAAAATATAGAAATTAGGAAAATAAGCAATTTAATGTCCTGCCAGATTGAAAAATGAATATATAATATGATCATCTATATAAAATGATCAATGATTCTTAAGGATATCTGTGTTTAATATATTCCTCATCAATTAACTTAGTATGCATCATTTTGGTCCATTTATTTTATTTTAACTTTAAACTATAGTAGTGATGTAAGAATACATCAAAAAATCGACAGCTCGATGTTATCAAACCATTTTCAAGTATTTTAACTCGATCAATTTTCATGAAAAATCGACAACTAATTGGAGTTTATTTATCACTGTATATTTGCAGAATAAAGCTCAATTAATGTTGACAGGAGTTTATTAATTGTTGAAGCTTGAGATTTAAAATTTGAATTCTCGAAAAAGTTAAGTTGCTTATAAAATGGACATCTTCAGACAAAAAAAAATTTGAACTAAAAATGACCAAAATGATATTCCGTTTGAAAATCATTTAAGTTTTGGAAAAGTAGGTGGAAAACTTTATAAAGCACTCGATTGAATTAATAAATACTGCATAGTTTGAAGCGCTAATATCAAATATTTTCATTAAGAGTTCCTTTAATGTTCACAATGAAAATATTCTTCAAATTGAAAATGATTTTACATACTGTATTTGCGGCATTTCATGGCATTTGGATTATTAATTTGATATATTCACTGCAATACGATCGCAGCGCTTTAACATAAAATATTATGCAATAACGAAAAAAGCCATAAGATATATAAAAGAAATCACAATATAGTGATATATAGTAAGTATGTATGTATGTATGTATCTGTATGAGACTTGGTCATCGGCGAAAAATCAAATTAGACTCGAATTACACCAAATTAATTAAGGTAGTGAATTGGATTCTCAGTCGACTTTGATTGCTTTTATTTTTGTGCTTTCCCCCTTCGGAGTGGTGTCTCTTACCAAATTTGCGAATTTGCGAACTTAAGCTTTTATTTTTCTTCTTCTTTTGCCTTGACAAGTCTTCCATGGAATTTTTTCCGAAATTCTTGTACTGTCATGGAAAGATTTCCAGCTAATTTCTTTACTAAATTTGTATGCGAATGAAATGTATCTTGTATCTTTTGCCTGCGCAAATTGGCCACAATATATTTTGCCTACGTATACTCATAACTGTCAATTGCAGTTAACCACCGCACATCATACCTCATTATGCAGTTGTGTGCGTACATGAACTACTGTATTTTAAACGCTGTTTGCACAAATAATAGAAACGATTATTTTCTTTTGTATTTTTTAAAATTTGATGTGGAAAAAATATTTTTTTTAGATGTGAAGTTTTTACTTATAACCTATATAGAAATATTTCAAAGTCGAGCTTCCGACTGAAAAAAATAAAATATTTTTTATTGCATACTTTTAGGCACTTTTATTGCTTAAAAACATAGAAGAGCCATTACCACCTTACTATATGTTGGATCTTCATATGATGAAATAGGATATTAGCTAACAATAATAGTTAATTAACAAAAAGAATCATTACATCTTAAAAACTGTGTGTGTGATTTTGTGGTTTTTGCACTGCAGCTTTTTATCATATTATTAAATAAATCGTTTTGAAATGCCAAAATTACGCTCGTTTCTAAGATTTTTTCCATCACTGTATGTATGTATATATTTCTATATATGTATATATGCTTATGCTTACCTTTTCGTATCATCCTTGTCATCGCTCTCGTCGTCCATCTTCGTATTTATTAAATAATCCACGTCCACTTCCAAGTTGATTATTTTCTCTTTTTGAAACGGATTCCCAAACAATTGTTTTTCGCTCGCACAAAATGATTTTACACGTTGCGTTGGGCAAATTGTGACCCAATTTTTTGTACTATTCACATTTAATAACTTGTATTTTACATAATTGTGATTTTTGTTTTAACTTGCAAATTGCAATTTGATTTTCATATTTTGCACTTCAGGTAACATTCACACGGCAGCTAATTTCAATATCTTTGAATGTCTGCCACATTTTGCAGTTGTTTCTTAGAGAGTTTAAGGCTGAATGAAGAAAATTTATATGTTTTTAAAAACAATTTTTCAGGGTTTCAATTACATTTCAACTGCGCACCGTTTGCACAAAATTTTTCCTGTATTCATATATATTTTTTTAATAAAATTGTTAAAATTTACTAAAACTTAGAAAATATTTAGTTTCACTTGGTTTAAAAATTAAATTTATATTTTTTCGATTCTTGGTCTTGTAAAGAAATAGAATTTCTATCTGTTAAATTATTAAGCAAACAATTTTAGTTTTGTTTTTGGTTGTCGGAAAACGAGAGGAAACTAATTTAAAATTTTATAATTTGTCAAACTAATTATTTGTTTAAATGTACATATTTTTAAACACTTTAAAAAATAATAGGAACATCTTTTTTTAAAATTTTTAATTTTGTCACAACAGTTACATGACTAAGTGTATATGTATATTTTTAAAACAATTTCTTCCCTATATTTTTAATTCAATTTTAGTGCGCAGCTTTTCGCGTACCGTCAGCAACAAGTTGAGTTTAGTTTCTGCGTCGCCTTTGCCTATCCATTTCACTGTCGACATTACACGCAGACACACACATAGACACACACACAATCAGACACACACACATAGACAGAGAGACACACAGATACATTGTGTGGTGCTGGCATCCTTAGGAAAGGAGTCGCTGTTGCTGCTGTTGCAGTTATGTAATAGAAGCGATTGCCACACTGTGCTGCGCCTGCGCATGTGCCCCACTATGCACAGTGGCCACCCAGTGGCGAATGTGCTGCAAGCAAGCGCCAATCGCGACAGGGGCAGGACAACAACAGAGATTAATGTGGTTGCACTTTTGCAACCCCTAAAAGTATGCTACGTTAGTTGTTTGTTGGCCCCTGTTACTAAATGCGACAGCGAATGCGAATGTCATAACAACACTTTTCGTAAGGCTTGATAAGCGTGTATGTGTGTGGGAGTGTGAGTACATACACACACGCACACACACACACACACACTTCCACACGAGAGCATTGAGCCAGCTGCTAACCAATTGCCTGGCTGCGTTTTTGTCTGGAAGCCTATTTTTAGCAGGCACTGTAACGATTATAAAATGTATAACAAAAATAAAAATTATAAAATATATGAATTATTTGCTTACTTTTATTAATACATTTAAAATCTTGAAAATAATAACTAAATTTCAAATTTTATTTAAATGACAGAATAACTCTGGTTTTTGATTCTTATTGAAAAATAACTTACGTCTTCAATTAATACATTAAAAATTAAGAAAATGGTTTAAAATATAATTTTAATATTTTTGTCGTTTTTCTTTTGATAATTAATTTTTTTTTTTACTTTTTTAGTTATTTGTATTTATGGAATTTCTGAAATTTACGATATTTCAGACATTTTTTTGTAATTTTTGGCTTTAAATAAATTTTAATTTGAACATCTTTAAATTACTTCCCTTAATAATTTAAACTATAAACACACATTGCATAATGTATAACTGTGTGTGTGTGTGTGTGTGCGTGCTACATTTTTCAACTGTTGATTTTTGCAATAATTGAATGTTAAACCATACGCATGCAATTTGCATATTTCATACTTCATATTCCACATAACAATCGCATGCTTAATTGCCAACTGAATGGCTTCAGGAAAAACTTTACCCATAACTTTGCTAAGGAAAGAAAATGTCAAAGAAAGTGCTGGAAAGTGACGATGAAAGCCACGCAAATGCACAACAAACTTGGCAAATTCCAATTCAAGCAAATCACAAGTCAAAATTCCAAATTCAAAGGTGTAAATTGCGCTCGTTTACCGTTCTTTAATTAAAACTGTTTTCAGCAGGCGGCGGCGGCTTTAAATATGCAGCTTATAAACGGAATACAAGCGGCTTACACACACACACGCACACACGCAGAGAGAGAGAGAGACACACACATTTGTAAATCTGTTTAATTAATCCGTTTAGTCGTTTGTCCAACGGTCAACAGTGAAGTGAAGCATTTAACGAGTCATAATTTCCCACATGTATTCAACAGATACAATCGCAAACAAACAAGTAAGAAATCTACACTCGACTATGAGATGCCCAGTACACGTATTGTAAATGTGTAAAACCATAAATATTTAAAAAAAATATATTAAAAATAAAGAAGAATTAGCAATTTTTCTTTTATATAAATAGTTTGATAAATAAGAAAAATTTTAATAATACAAAAGCAAAAAAGAATAATTAATATTGTTCAAACATAAATAAAGAATTTCAATACACCGAAAAATGCTGCTGTTAAAAAAAAAAAATAAAAAATATTTTTAGGTAGGTTAAAATCAAAGCTTAACTTCATCTGGTGACTCTAATTGTTATATGATAGATATGATAAATAAAAAAATTTAATATTTTAAAGCAAACCAAAATTATTAATATGGTTAAAAAAATTTATGAATTTAAGAAAAACAAAAAGAAGTTCAAATAAAAATTAAGTATCCTCAACGTAGATTAAATTCTAAGTTGAACTTGATCTGGCCACTCTAATTTTTGTAGTCTCTGAGATTGAGGTGTTTTTGGAGACAGACAGACAGTGTCACAAACCCATCAGTCTGTATACTGGGCTAATACAAGCAACATTTTAAATACACATCAAAGCCAAAATGTCGACAGCATCCCCCCCTCTCCCCACTTTCCATACGATTTTAGCCCTTTTGTGGCCAAGATGTTGTTGTTGATGTTGTTGTTACTCTTGCCAAGTGTTGCTGGTTAACCGTAAGTAGCTGTTGTTGTTGTTTTTGTTAGCTGGTTAGATTGGCGCACTGACTGTGGCTTTAAAAAGTAGCTGCTGATAATTGCCAACAACTCGAGTCGAGTTGTTGGTTAAATGGCTCGTGTTGTAATTAGTGTGGTTTTATTTGCCGCCAATTTGCCAATTGCAAGAATATTGAACCTTGGCAAGCAAGCAACACAGAGAGAGAGAAAGAGTGAGAGTCAGAGTGAGAGTGAGTGAGAGAGAGATAAAGAAGCTTAGAATCAGATATCAAGTTTATCTGGAAATTCTAGTTCAAAATCATTTATTTGATATTATATGCAGAATTATTACTAAATAGCTGTCAAGTTAATTTCTTAAAGTATATATACATACATATGTATTCTTACATCTTACATCAGGTACAAACTAAACTAAAAGACAGAGTTATTTCATTTCAATTATCTAATAAGTTTTCATACTTTGACATAATAATGCCGCATAATAAATTATATCAAATACGGGCAAATGTAAACAAAACAAATACAAATGATTTTGCCAGCTATGAAGCTCTCTCTCTCTCTGTCTCTCCAAGTCAACCCCGTCGAATATTTTATTTCTCTCTCATTTGGCATTGATAAAAGTTTATTGCAATGCGGAAGCAAAAGCTTTAAAAGCCGGTTGCCAATTGCAGCAGCAGCAACAAAAGCAACAACAACAACTACAGGCAGACAGTTTACTCAACTCAACGCGAAGATCGTTGACTGACCTACTCATGCCAAGAGAGCGGCAAAGCTCGCTCTCTCCCATCACTTGCACTCTCCCGCACTCTCCCGCTCTCTTCCACTCTCGCGTTGTCTATCGTTTGCTGGCTGTGAAGCTAACGTCATTTGATTGCATTTATAAAGCTTCGCTCACTTTGCAAATTATCGCATAGCTTTCAATGTGTCTGTGTGTGTGTATGTGTGTGTGTCTGTGTGTGTGTGTTGCGTCCGTGTTTGATTTCTTTGTCAGTGAACTTGAGCTTTTGCTGGCAACGCTAATTGCATTGCGATTACAGCATAGCGCAATCGTCTATGTGTGTGTGTGTGTGTTTGTGTGATAATACCAAACACACCAACACTTGTGCACTCTCCCTCTCTCTGTCTCTGTCGCTCTTGCTGGCTTGCCACTCTTACGTTTCGTTTCGCATTTAACAAAGCTTTGTAATATTTTTTGTCACACTCAAACTGCTGCACTCTTCACTCATTTTTTTTTGTACTGTACCCACGCTTACCCCCTCTCTCTCTCTCTCTTGCTCGCTCTCGCTCTCTGCTTGCGTATTTCTGCCGTGTGCATTGTATTTGTGTTGTTGTTGTTGTTGCTTTAAACTTGACTTAATTAAATTTTTCACTATTATTTTGTCGAGTCTATTTATATTTGTATCTTTTGCCAATTGTCTGTTATTCATTGATTTATTTGTTGTTTTCCACTTTGTTTATTCCCTTTTCCCTATTTCCGTTTTATGCGCTGAGAAACCGCTAGTTGGACCTAATATGTATCTATGTATCTTGTATCTACAATTTACGTATGCATACATATGTATGTATGTATATAAATTATATGGATTTAGGTTTAATTGCTGACCCCACTTAAATGAAATTTACATCTCTAACGTATGAATACACTGTTCAAAAACATTTCTAATATTCTCAAGAATTCTCAATGAACATCATTTCTGTATTTTTGTGATGTCCTAATTTCTTTTTATCTCTAAAAGTTTGATTTAAAACAAAATTAAATTATTTAAGACGAATTTTCTTGATTTCAATACCCGCACATTATTTTATTATTATTAAAGTTTTCTCACTAAATTTGCCACACAAATCTCAACAGTTTCACAAAAAAATAATCGGTCTATAAACACTTAGATACTTAGATACTTCATCTTTAGTGCGCTCATCTCATCTATCAGATTAACTGTCGATCGATGGGGCAGAATCGAAAGCGGATGTTGCATTTGTTAATTACTCGTTAATTACATTTGCCTTTTTTGCCCATTATTAGTTTTGATTACTTTAGTTCTTTCTGCTCATGTACATTTGTAAGCGTGCTTCTGACTGAGCTCTTCAATAATTGAATGGAAATATAAAAAAATAATAAAAATGAAAAGTAATCAGTTCATAAATAAAACTAAATCAATCCCTTGAAGTCAATTTTGAAGCAAATATAATTGGGATTTTTTAGGATTTTTATATTTTTCTTACTTAATTAAGCCGTAAATCATTTAATATTAAAAATTTTATATTAATTTAACAACGATTAAAATATTTGTGTAATGTAACTTAAAAACATTTTTAAAATTACATTACACAGGTATTTATTTTCAAACTGTTTTAGCTACAATCTTTTTTGAAATTTTATTTTAATCAATGCTTACAATTGTATAATATTCAGATTTTAATTAGCAAATTCATTTTGATAGTTTCAATTTTTCAATTCAATTTCAAGTTGAATCTTAAATCGCAAGTCTCATTTTCCATGTTACGAATTACTTGGTTTATTAATTTGTCAATTGTAAGTATTTTATGTGGAATATTATTTATTTGTTCACATTTTTGTTGACTTGTTTCAATGAAATGAATAAATTGCCATCTAAAAGCGACGATCGAGAGGCCTTAAAGAGAGAAATACTTTAATTTTATTGTGTCATGTTCTATGTATGATTAATTAAAGGTATTGCCTCTCATCATAGATATTTTAACATATTTTGTTTATAATTTACTTTACTAAGTAAATTGTCAATTGAAATACAAATTGATCTGGCGTCTCCAACTCTTGTTGGCGCATGATCATATACACAAACACACACACACACACATGCAGAATGCACACGCGTACTTATACCAAGAAATTCCCGGTTAATATATACACACACAGATACACACACACACACACACACACACACACACTCGCACACAGAGACAGAGAGGGAGAATCAACCAATCGACTCGACTTGGCGCTCAAACGCTGGCGATGATGACGTTTCATTTCATTTCAAAAAGACGCTGCCCAGATCCCAGAACAGACCCCAAAAATCTCAGGAGTTACCCTAACCCTCCCCCTGCACCCCTCTAACCACTAACCAAAGCCAACAAACGACTTTGACAATGAAAATTAACAAAACACAACAAAAAAAAGAAAAGAAAAGAAAACATACATACATTCATATATATAAAGAATAAACAAGTGAATAGAACAAATGACTAAAAAGGTAGTGGGTAAAAAACAGAAAACTAAAGAGTCCAACATTGTAATATTTTACATTTTATTTTATATTTTGTTTCATTTATTTAGTCTTTTCGTTTTAAGCTCAAGTTTTGTGCACTCTCTTGTTAATAAATATACTTATTTTTACACGTTTTTTGTCATTTTACATTTTCTTTTTATTTGTTTATTTCTTCCATTTTGAGCTTAAGTTTTGTGCACTCTCTTTTTGCACTGCATACGTACATATGTAAGAATGTAAATAGATAATTTTTGGTTGAATGCACTTTTGATTAGTTCACATTTCCCTTTCCCCCTTCGCTATCCCCGCAGTTTAATAGATTCTTAGATTAAATTCTCTCTCTTTATTTATATAAATTGAATTGATTGTTTCTTTTATTTTTGATTTCGTTAATTTATTGCAGAACGATTAAAAAATTTATCTTTTTGGGAGAAAATAAATATATATTATAATTTATTTTTTGTAAGCACTTGAACATATTTAAATATTACATAATTATAATTATAATTATAATTAAATGTTATTTTATTTTTACTATTTTATTAGCACACCTTAAGTATCAAATAATTTATCTTTGTTACCAAGCAAATCAATTTTCATTATATACATTTTTAGCTATTTGCGCACACTTTAATTATTTTTCTTAAATTGCATAATATTGTTAACTTGGTCACTTAATTGAGATTTTTGTATTCTTGGTTTTTTTGTTGTATTTATAACAATAAGCGTGCACGATTATTAATTAAATTTGTGCAAATTTGCAATTTATTTTTTACTTAAATTTTCGCACACGTTTTTAGTTTTTTTATTTTGTTTTTTGCTTAAATTCTTCTTTTTTTTGTATTTTGACAAGTTCAGCAAATTTGCCAAATACTCGTGCAGGAAGAAAACAAAAAAAAAGAGCCAAGAAGCGCGCACAAAAAAACAACACACACACAAAACTAATCACACAAATACACTCAATGTGTGTGTGTGTTTGTGTGTGTGTGTGTGGAGAGAGAGCACAACGAAAGCGTGTAATTTACGATCGAGTTACAGCTGAAAGTTAAAGTCAGTTAGATACAACGACTAGCGAAAATTTGACGAGTATAAATATATATACATATATTTTATTATTATTTTTTTTTTTAAATAAAAAAGTGACTTTACTTTATATAAAGAAGTTTTGTTGAAAAGAAGCTCAACTCGCTGAATTGTAACTGCAATTTGCATTTGAAATTGAGGAAAGCTGTAACGCGGTTTTGTCGCAGCGCGCGTCAAAATAAAACTGAAAACTGCAGCTGAAAAACTGTAAGAAAAGGCCCCAAAAAAGCAGCAAAAAAGCAGCGAGCGAGAATTGCAATTTGCAATTGTGAATTGGAATTGAAAGTGGAATTTTCTAAGCTGCGACGCTCGCTGCTCACAAAAGTGTGTTCTGTGCTTTTGTGCAATGGATAAACGAGCGTTGAGCGAGCGAAATGTGAGTACAAAATAAATATAGATGCATATGTTCTCATCACTCACAGCTTGAGTAGCTTGCACTCACACACACACTCACACAGACTATTGCCGCTTTTGCTTTGACATTCGATTCGCTTAGCCGGTCGCGTTTGCAGCGTCGCACGGGGCGTATACGCGATATGCAATGAGCGATGAGCGCTCTCAACGGTTACCTGACATTTGTGAGCCTCCTCGACCGCCGGCTATTATTTAATATTACATTGCAACAATAACTCACTCAAGTCAACTCCCACTCAATTCTAACTGTTGTCTGCGTCTGCGTCGACGGCGACAGCGACGCTTTGCTTGAGTCAACTGCACATGACGTTGACTTTATCTCCCACTTTTTTATGTTTTTGTTGTTTTTCGCTTATCAGCTATCACAATTGCCCAGGGTCTCGACTCACTGCCTAGACTCTTTCTGGCCAAAGAGACAACTTCGAGTTGGACACTTGTCGATCCCTTGCACATCATTTATTTATTTGTTTATTTCAACAAAAAATTGTTGATTTGAAATTATTATAAATTATATGTAAATTTAAATTGATGTTAAATTCTTTTTTATGTTAAATTTTTATATATAAATTTAAATTTATATTAAATTATTATGAATTATATATAAACATAAATTTAAACTATTGCACACGGTTTCATTTCCCTTTCTCTTTGCTCGGCATTTGTTTGTCTCCATTTGTTTTTTTTTTTTACTGTTTTTAATGGTTCAAGGTCTGCAAGGTTTTGTTGTCTTGGCGTTGGCTAAGGCTAAAGACTGCTTCTAATAGATCTCCCTGATCCGAAATAATTATGGAGATTAACTTAACCCTACAACAAACATATCATATTTACAATATCTTCTAATGTTAAAAAAATAATAATATTAAACTAAAATATGACCAATTTAAATTGTATTTTCTTTACTACATATAAATTAAAATAAATGATAAAATGTAAAATATTTTAAGTTTAAAGTGTTGTTGATTAAAAAGATGAAATATAATAATAAAATATATTTAAAAAAAGTGAACAAGAATTAAATTAAATCTTTAAAAATTATTGCCCAGTATAGGCAGTGTATCTGTTATTCGAACACTGCCCAGATTCAGCTAAAACTGAATCTTTTATCTTTTGTATACTTTGTTTCATACGCAAAATTGTTGCTATGAATATTTCATATGCAAAGTTCAGAGTTGTTGTTATCTCAAAGACAATGAAGTTGAGTACTAGAAGAACTCTTCTAAGAACTGCCTTCAACTCTGGAAATCTTACATCGAAGTTGAGCATATCAAATAATCGATTCAAATTCAAATCCAAATACAAATGTAGCTCAACTCTATTTTTCTATTTTGTTGTCGTATTTATAATATGCTTACGTAATTCCAGAGACATTTACATAGTGCAGTCGAGTTGTTGTTGTTGGGCTCGTTTCATTTGATTGCTAGGTTTTAGAAGTTGTTTTGAAGTTTTATGCATTTTTATGCAACACAGGATATATTGAAATTGTATATAGCGCAGTAACCTATCAGATATCGGATGGTGTTGAATATTTATGGACCAATCCATAGTAAATAGTATGCCTCGACTCAACTGATTGTTTCTTTGAGCTCGTTTTCAATTTTCAATTGATTTTTCGTAGCGTTGAACCCAAAGTGCAACTGAAGGCCATACGACAAAAACAAATGCTATCACTGCGGACGGCAGTCTGCGCTAGTGACGAAAGCAGCACGAAGGGTGCGAAGGCGACTAGCATATATACACAGGAAGAATGGAAAATTTGCTTTGACTGTCCGATCAGGTCGAGTTATATACCGATCGAAAGGTATCAATTTAACTTACAAATGTGCATACTAAGTCTTTTGGATAAACAGGTGTAAGTGGGAGGTGCAACATTTTAATGATTTGAGCTAATGGGGTATCATAAGACCCAAAAACTGTACGAAGTGTATTTGAATTTGATTTTGACGAAATGCGTAACGCAAAAGCATCTTAGCTTTGTTGCAGCTCAAAATATCTTAAACAAACTCACAAGTTGTGTATTTAATGATATTCAGGACATCCCTATAAAATTTGACTTAAATCGCACTAGTATTTCGTATATAACGATCGATCCAAAAACAAAGTTTACTGTCACTCAAAATTATAATTCATTACTATTCAAAATAGAAATTATAAAACATTTTTTTAATTGATTTTTGAAAATATGTAAGAAATATTTGTGAATTAAAAATGTTGTTTTACATTTATTATAACTTTAGGAGTTAACTAAACTTAAGAATTGAAATTTAGAATCTTTTTAAAAATCGATTTTTATAGTTAAAAAATTAACTAAACTTAAATCAGAATGAATGTAGATGCTAAACTATGATCAAAATGACATTCCGCTTAGAAAATGGATAACATTTGACAAAGTTTTGTAAGTTTTTGATCCAGCAACTTAACAAGTCAAAACTGTTGTTAAATTTTTACAAAAAAAAAAATTGAAACGTTTCAGAATCAACACCAGGTTTTAATACCTGTAAAAGGAAAGAGATTCAAAGAATTTACACATCATTTCAGTTTGTTTTCATATTTTATATATTTATTGATTTTTTAAATGTTTTCGGTATAAATTAGACACAAAAAACGTTTACAAATTATGTCGAATATTCAAACTTAGTTGCAAATAATTTGTTATTTGTATAAAATTACATAGCTATGTGCACATTATGTTTGTGTGTGTGTGTGTGTTGTGTGTGTTTTTATCTGCATGCACTAAATTAAATTCGTGATCGTATAAGAAAAAGATGCTGTTTTTATGCTTGATAAGGCGTAGTTTCAACATAGTCCTAACTAATTTATTTGTATATATACAACATAGGGTATATATTTGCAAGTAATGGGTATACTCGACTCGTACTTAAATGAGCTGAATGTATGGCTAAGCAAATTGTTGTTTTTAAAATTGATTTGCTTAACAAAATATTGAATTGTGTTGAGGCATGAGGCTTAAAAGCTAATTAAATTAATTAATTAATTAAATTACAATATTTAAAGTTTTCTTCTGTATGTGTGTGTGTGTGTGGGTGTGTGTGTGTGTGAGTGTTTTATATAGGAATGCGGACTTTAGATACATATACAGTTAAAGTTGTTTACAGATACAGATACAGAAATACAGAAAAAGAGCATTTAGCCGGTTAGCGTTTTTATCTTTTGTTTTATCGCTTTCAATTTTTTTTGTCAATTGGCATAATAAGTATTTAGGTAGATGTGAATATAACTTGATTATTATTTTCGCTATCATAAGCTTAATTAAAACCTGTACAAAGAGAGACAGTTAGTTTTGGTTGAAGAAGACTGAGAGTTGGGCGCTTTAAAAAAAACTAGAGAATTGAAATTGAAAATTGTTGTATAAATGAATTTCTAACTATAAACTAGTATTAAGAGCTCTCTCTCTCTCTCTCTTACTTCCGATTTCGATCTATATATGTATGTGTATATTATGGTATATATAGTAGTTCAGTATAGTTATAGTATATATAAAAAAATGTTGCAGATTGTCTTATAGTTCCAGCCGCTTATACTAAAAAATCAGGACAAACTCCACTTGAGTTTTCTCTGCTCTTTTTCTTCTTTATCTCCAGATGTTGGTGAAAAATCGTTTCAAGTAAAAATGTTTTTGGATTTGCATTGAATTATTGAATTAACGTGAATATTTTCATTGGCCATTAAATTGTTTAGTTTTACTTTTATTTATTTATATTTTGTGTATGTTAAAATTTGTGTGTTTTATTTCTTGTTTGTTTTGTAGAAACCATGAATTTTTTAGTTGTTTGCTGTTGTTTTCATTTGTGTGGAATGTGGATTGTTAAATGTTGTAATGTTTTGAGGTTTAAACAAGGACAGCGGGCTCTCTTTCTAATTGTTAAGGACTTTTGATTGTATGTGAATTTATATAATTTTCTCTTATGTTTTGTTTTGTTGCAAAACTTTCTACACATCGATCAATATCAATTTTCAACGTTTACACACATTTAGTTTACAGTTTACAGATTATAGTTACAGATTACAGTTCTAAGATTACAGTTTAAAGTTTACAGTTTACAGTTTTCAACTACTGATAATTTGGTTCTGCTAATTTTTTTTTTATATATCTTTCGTTTTGGCCCCTAGGATAACGTGTAACGTGTAATACAAATGGCTTAGACACAGAATTTACATGTTTGTTTGTTTCACACTGAGAAATGTTTGACATTCAACTAGAACTACAGCTACTAAATGGAGATGAAGATGAAGTTGGAGATGAAGATGGAAATGGAGTTGAAGTTGGAGTTGCAGTTGTAGTTGGATTCCGAGTACAACAACTAGACGAGCAGCTCCTCATCGGTGTGAGGTTCCGCATAGAGGCAACATTCGTCGACAACAACAACAACATTGTTAACATTATTAACATTGTTGTTGGCTGCCTCGACAGCTTCCTGCTCCTCGCAGTCCAAACTGAGATCTGAGATCGGCTGCTGCGGCGACTGCGGCGCCTTTTGTTGCTGACGTTGTTGCTGCTGCTGCTGCGGCTGACTGAGCTCCCGCAGCCAGTCCAGGGTCTTCTCGATCGCCCGCAGACGCTTCTTCAGCGACGTGGTGGCCAGAATATCCACCTAAAAACAAAAAGACAAATATATTAGTTTCCAGTTATTGATTTACACTAAAAACTGTGACAAACTTATCATTATCATTAGATATACAAAACTAAGAACAATTTAATTAGGAATAAACTAAAAAATAAACAATAAAATAAATGCTATGAATACGATTAAAATTACAATTAGAAACACAAATCTAACTAGTTAAAATAAAAAAAAAAAACACAAAAAATTAAGAAAATTTAATACGGTTTTTCAATGAGAAAAATATATTGCGAAATCAGAATAAAAATAAAATTGGTATATATATTTTAATAAAAATAGTTAGGCATAGAAAAAAAGGCGAAAAATTTAAATAGAAAAAAGCTAGAAAGGCAAAAAAAAAAATATATATATTATGAATGCAACATTTCGAAAAAGCTAAAATTAGAAACTCAAAACTAGAAACTTTGTAACTAGATAAAATAAATTAAATTAATATTAATGAATGAGATTTTGTATTAGAATCTTCTAGAGTTTGATTTGTTATAATTTTTTATCTTTATATAAATATATAATAACGATTTCTGATATGTCTAATATTTTACTTCTAACTGCGTTTTTTAATTATTATTTGTTTATTAAATAATAAAGTGGGATATAAAAATAAAATTATTGGGAAAATTACAATACAATAAATTAATTACAACTTGTTAAATAAAAATGAAAGATTATTTACACAGTAAAATATTAGGAATCTTAGAGATCTTTATTAAACTTTGTCCACATTATTTCTAGAATTATTTCAGATTATTCTAGAAAATATTGTGTCAAACTTGGCACTTCTAAGAAAAATTTAACAATGAAAAAACTAAAAAATAAACAATAAAATATATTGGGAAATCAGAATAAAAATAAAATTTGAATATACATATTTTAACAAAAATAAATGGCATAGAAAAAAAGAAGAAAAATTTAAATAGAAAAAAGCTAGAGAGGCAAACAAAAATGAAATAAAATGTATACTATAAAAACAGCATTTGGAAAAAGTTTTAATTAGAAACTCAAAACTAGAATCTTTGTAACTTGATAAAATAAATAGAATTAATATGTAAAAATAAATGAATGAGATTTTGCCTAATTTATGTATTTGAATCTCCTAGCGTTTATTTGTTTAGATTTATTTCTTAGCTTTTTTAATCTTTATATAAATTTTGAATAAAGATTTCTAATATGTCTAATATTTTACTTCCAACTGCGTTTTTCTTGGGAGATCTTTATTCAACTCCGTCCAGATATCGAATAAGCTTATAAAATGTTTAGGATTCTAAATTCTTTAAATTCAGTCAAAGCAGTCAAGCATACTGGGAATCGAGAGTAAACAGTTAAGAAGAGTAAGAAGAATAAAAAAGACTCACCTTGAGCTGCTGTGAGAGTGGCAGCAGAGCGATGATCCACCAGGCCCAGGCGGGTCCGTCCGTGATCAGCTGCCAGCTGTGCTCCAGCTCGGGCATCTGGCCATAGCTCTGAAGGATCTCGTGCTTCTGGTCGCTGCTCAGACTGTCGAACCAGTCGGTGGCCTTGGCCAGCACTGTGGACTGCATGCTGGACAACGATTGCACCTGATCGTGGGCAATGGGCTCATCCGAAATGTACTCCACATTGGCCGTCTCATAGCCATCTTTTTCACTGCGTGCCAAGATCTTGAAGCGCTTGCAGCCAATGGTGCTCAGAATGGAGCAACCGTCGCCGAGTAAAACACAATCCCTAATGTCCAGAATGGTGCCCACATCATAGTATCGCGACTTGCCACTGTGTGGCTGGACAATCCCGAAGGTTTTGTCCCCGCCCGATTCAAGGGCGCGTCTAACCATCAATCGATATCGAGGATCACAGACGAACAAGGGACACGGCACCGAGGGGAAGGCGGTGGTGCAGATGAAGACGGGCACCGCTGGCTCCTGATCGATCTCCTGCCGGAAACGGGCCTCGTAGTGGTCTGGAATGAATCGTTTCATTGCGGCTTCCAGGAATTTCGTGACTGGCCGCTTGGCCAGCGCAAAAGGAACTGGCGAACTGGAACTGGATGAACTGGAGCCCTGATACACGTTGTTATTCATATGATTATTATAGTTATTATTCAGATTATTACTGCTATTCAGATTGTGGTTGCTATTCTGATTCTGTAACTGATTCTGTGTCTGATTCGGATTCGGATTATTGACATTGATTGATTCCACAAGTGGTGACATGCACAATGGACACGAGGAGTTGTAATCCATGCAACGATCCAAGCATACCAAGCAATATGTGTGTCCACACGGCGTCACCACCGGCTTCCACATCGTCCTGCAGCACAGCACGCAGTCAAAGTCGCTCGCGTCGATCAGTTGACCCGACACCGCCGTCACCTGACTGTTACTGTTACTGTGACTGTAACTGTGACCACTGTGACTCTGACCCGACCTCTGACCCGATGCATCGAGCTCTGCAACAGAAGAGAAAGTTGACGAGTAAGTAAGCAATACAACAACTTGTTCAAGTTATGTATATTAAATAAGAAAATATGTATGTGATTAGCTTTTAAATCAGTGGTATCCAAAATGACAAATTCTGCCGGCGTCGCAGTCGTCGCACGTGTAGAAAAAGAGAATGCGTGTGTTCTATAAATAGCACATTCGGCGGCTTGTGCTCTCACGACGCATGTGTTCGGCTTTTTATTCTCTCACGTGTTTCGCTGTTACGCACACGTGCGCAATATTTTATTGTGTGCGTTTGGACACCACTGTTTTAAATGCATATATTAATGTTGTGTGAAAATTTCAGCCTCTTAGCTCTTTCCGTTTTATCTCTACAATAATCAGTCAGTACTTTTGTCACCACAACTACTTTTTCATATATATTTTAGCCTAACGAAATTCTATTAAAATTATTTTGAAAATCTTTAAGCGGCCGGACGGATCGTTCGTATGACAGCTTTACAATATAGATGAAAGTGAAATATGGGAAACTCGATTAATCGACATATCGATTTATTGTATTGATACTTCTTAAAATGGATGACTTAGCTTAATATAAAACGAACGATGGAACTTATTCAGTCAATTTAACTATCCATCCAAATTTTACTTATTTTTAGATTGATTTGATGGGAACATAGATTAATCGATTTATCGATTTTAATATCTTCACTCAACACTCACTTCTTAGTCGCTGCATCTCGAGTCGAGTGCGTTCCAGAATTCCGCTCAGCAATCGACTGCAACGTCGATTATCGAAGTTATCGAAGCGATCGCAATCGAAATCGACTCTCGAGGAGTCAAGGAGGGGCAGATGATGCGATGCTTGCAACATCGCTGGCCATTTTCTGCGGCAAGGTTTGAGGTTGTTCTGATGATGACGCCTCGATTGCAACTCGAACTGTTTGGCGCTGTGCAACTGATCGTAGACACTGTGCTGATCGATATAATCGAGTGCGCTGGGAAACAGAAAATCCCCATCCATATGCACCTCATCCTCTCCGTCCACTTCCTCCTCCTCCTCCCCATCCACTTCCTCTTCTTCCCCATCCATGATGTAGTTGTCATCATAATGCTGATCGCAACTCATGCCAAATTCATCCTCCACATCGTCCAGACGCACATGATGATGATGATGATGGTGGTGTTGGGGATGATGATGCTGCTGGTGTTTTCTGCGTCGTCGCAGCTGCTCCCACAACAACACGTACGGCGTCTTTGCAGCGGCGTAGCTGCGCTGCTGCTGCGCCGCCGACGGCGACAGCGATGCGATCGCTCCGCGACTTTTGGGCGTTTGGGCCAGGAGACGTTGCAGTATCTGAAAAAAAAAAAAAAAAACAAATTTATTTTCATTAGTATTTACAGCATTTCAATTAAGTATAAATATAAGTAATATAGGTACATTTATAATTTTAAATTAAAAACTCAAGAAATACAAAAAAAAGACAATAATAACACAAATAAAATATAAATAAAACGGTACAGGTATTTGTTCAAAAATAATTAAAAAAATTAATTTAAAAACTCAAGAAATATAAAAAAAATTATATGACAAATAATAGTTTTATATTTGTTGGGCAATTAAAGAAATGTACAACAATTTAAGTATATAAGATTAAATGTCCACAAACTACAACAATTATTCTATGTAATCCAAATCTTCATTTTAAATAATGCACTTAAACTGACCATTTAAATTTAACTTAAATTAAATGTATAATGATTTTTGTTTTTTTATATTATTTTGTTTTGTATTTAAATTGTTTTTTAACCTTTCAGTTTAAGTTTAGATTTATAGTAAATTTTACCATCATATTAAGTTTTTAATTTTATTATAAGCTTTAATCGTCATTTTGGTCAACTGCTCTTAGCTGACATTTAATAAATAAATAAATAATAAGGTATTTTTAGCACTCACCTTGGCGAGATCATGTTGAAATATTTCCGAATTGCTGAGATTTGTGTTCTTGTCCAGGCAAATGGCCAGAAAGCCATTGTAAAGAGCCTCCTCCAATCGGCCCAAGCCGCTGAGCGCCAAAGCCCTCAAATAATGTGCCTGTTTAAGGTATTAATATACACATTAGTGAGTGTTTACTGTACTCTATCAATATCTAACTCACCTTGGGCGATGTGCAGCGCGTTTTCAGCGCATTCTCAATATCCGCTAGAGAGCTTTGATAATGGCTTAATTTGAGCAGAACTTCGGCTCGCAGGCAAAGGCTTTTAAAGTTGCTCGGCGCTGAAATTAGAGAGGAGAGAAAAACGTGTAAAAACAACTGCATTTATTTGAATTATAAATTGTATAATAAAAATGATTGATTATCATAAAAAAAAGAAACTAGAAAAAGTCTCTTTACTTGTTAAAATTTAATTAACTGATATAAATTGAAAACAAGAATTTTACTCAATTTTCCAAATAACAATTGATCTTTAAGTTAATTGTTATTTAATGGATGCTAAACGAGAGTGTGAGGTGACGTTCGTTTGTGAAAATTATGAAAATCGTGCAAATCATGAGAATCATGAAAATCACACTAAATGTCAACTTCTGTAAATGAAAATGTCAAAATAATGCAGCTCGTCATTATCTTTTGGAGGGGATCTCTCACTTGCCAACATTTTACGCTTGCCAATTATATATGTTTACCTCATACACCCACCCACCCGATTTAACCCTCTTCCGATCCACCCACCGATTCACCCGATTCGGAGACGTTCAACACGCGCGCAAATTCGACAATTTGTTTGATGTCGACGTTGACGTTGACGTCGCTTTCTCGCTGTTGTTGCAATCGCCCACGCGACGCACAGTGGTCAAACTGGCTAATTTTTAGAGACATGAAAATCATTACTTTTAATATAATAAAATTATCTACTCAATAATCGTTTTCTAGAATTTGAACTAGAAAGCATTATTTCCATTATTTTTAAGCCGGGTATCCAGCACGGCGGAAAACGTATGTTTGTTTGCATATTTTATCTTTTAATTTTTAATTCAATTACGCTAAATCAAAAAACTTGTCCACTGAAATTTTTTAATGAAAAACCTTCTATTTTTTTAATTTTTTTATTTTATTTAAGCAAAGTTTTCTAAATTTTAATTTTGTTACGCTAAATGAGCAAATCGCCCACTGTGCAGCGTTTTTCGTTCGCCTCGTTTAACAGCGCTTTAACACTAACATTATAGCTTAACAGTCGCTGCTCGGCACGCGCCGTCAATTAGCATGTGAAAAACATTTTCTGAATGTTTGCCAATTTTGTAAACTTCTTTCTATTCAACACACGGTTGCCACACATTGGCGCTTTTGCACACAACAATTCGGCTCCGGTTTTCCTTGATCAGTTCAGAATTAGGTATTTGTATGTTTTTTCTTGTCGCTTGATTTCTTACGTCGCTGCGACGCGAGCTCACGTTCGTGCTCGTCTGCTGTCTGCAAGAGTTGAAAGTCACTTTGCAAATTGAAAATATTGCACGATCTTGCACCGATTTGTTTGGTAACTACCAATTAATTATTTAAATTCATTTATATTCGTTGGCATTTATTACACAAAGTCGGATTTAATTTCTTTCACTCACGGTTGCCACAATTGTTTACTACAACATGCATGCGGTTCTCTGAGAAATATTCTGCTTTGCACGTTTTTCTCTCGTCCGCGCTTTCCGCTCGGTCCGCGCACGTCACGCAACTTTTTCTACTAAAACTCATTGTCAGAAAACAAACAGCTGGTAAAGGCGGCCATTAAAACTCAGCACACCAAGATAGCTAGCCGCATCAGTCACTCCAGTGTGCTGTAAAGCGCGCTCTCTCGCTCCCGCTAAACGCAAAACGTTTTCTGTGTATCTACTTGCTACTGTTTTGACTGGTTCTGGGCTCCTGGGACACCAGAATAAATTCTCCAGCAAATTCATGTAAAATTCTTCACAAAGCCAAAAAAGTGAAGTTTTTTGTTTTTTGAGCTAGAGCTTTGAAATTAGTGTCAGAGAATTTGTTGAATTTTTCTCGAATTATTGATATTTCTTGTTTCTCAAATTTCCTGTTATTTCTCAATTTTTTTGGGGTTTTTCTCAATTTTGCCACCAAAACCAATTTCTAAATAAAGTTAATTATTTTACCTAATTTTGGATTTTGTTGTTTTTTTGAAATTAATTCTCAGCTTTTTTAAATTAATTTTAGAAAATTTCACGTCAACATTTTATTTTAACATATAGACAAAAATGTTGCTAACGATTGCAGCCTTAGCATGTTGCCAGCAAATCGGGTTGTCAACATTGGCGCGCGACTGTTAAATGACATTGGGCAACAACTTAACATAACGAGTTAACAGAGCTGTGCTCACAACATTTAAGAGCTGCAATTGTTTACATTTTAAGAGTGAGTCACTTGCATGCTCTTTTTAATTATAATTGCTCTGCCGCTCTTGCGCTGTTAACTGCTAAGAGTGCAAAGAGCAGCTGCTGACGCGTCTGTTAAAAATCGCGATTAACATTACGCAACATAAAAAAAAACCATGAAACAGCGCAACACGTCGATATGAGAGCATGTTGTTGTTGTTTTTGATGCTGTTGCAATTGTTATACAAAACTGATTACATATCAGCCAAAAACGGTTATCGGCCAAAAGTACACAAAAAATAAGCATAATTTGCATTTTTCACATATATAATTTAAAATGACGTCCAAGTATTTTGTTTATTTGATTATGTAAACTAGCACTCGAAATTGTTTGTCAAAAAAATATTTTATCCCCAAATTGATGTCAAGTGTGTGTGAGTGGGTGCGAGATAATAGAGTGAGATAGATAGACATAGATAATGCTAATAATATGTGTAAATAAGTGTGCGTTGAAAGCTAATAAACAAAAAAGAATTGTTTCATATTTGGCATAAATAAATTAGTTAGATATCGTTATCTTGAATTTTATTCCACAGATAGACTAAATTGAATTAATTTATTATGTAATCTATAGCTTTTTTCTTGCAAATTTTTAAGTTTAAAATATTCGTGTTCATGTTTTTTATATTATTTTCAAATTAAAAAAAATTATGTATTTGTTCAGATTTGTATTAAATATTCAATTTGTTGCTATTTAAATTACATTGATAGCTTAATTTCCAATCGCCAGTTGATTAGCGGAAAACGTGCTGAGCCAAGACAATTCAATTGGCTACAGTATCTATAAGATGCATGTCTACTTTAGACACAGATACAAGTTGTGCTTGATATACATATACATATTTATGCATATTTACCCAACTTATTGCTAAAGCTGACATGTTCTCAGTACAACTTCCCGTTTGATAAATAACAACAACAACAAAAAACAAGCATACGTAGCGTATACAGGCAGGTAATTGTTTACAACAACAACTCGAAATTTAATTAAAATGCAAAGCCAATTGTCAATCGAGTTTATTCTCATTTATTACTGTTGTTGTTCAATTTGCACTTATTAGACAACTTAACACCAACAACAAACACAAGAACATAGCAACAACAACTACACTCCTCCGCAATTTTATTTTCCTACTTTTTTCATATTTAATTTTGTTTTTTGATAATTTTTCCGTAACGTTGCAGACAATTAAAGCCCAACTGTTGATAAATTGCATTTGGCTGCAGATAATCTTCCTATATATAAATCCAAATACACACACAGTCAGTCAAGTAATTATTTTGACAAACTAAAGAATAACTGTTTTATTTAGTCAAAAAAAAAAAACAAATCAATTTGCTTGTTTATTTTATTTATTGCTTTATTTTCTCGTTTTATTATGCTTGCTTAAATGACGTACAGAAAATAACTAAAAAAGTAAAACAATAATCATAAACTAATAAAATAAAATAAAAAACTAATAAAGTATAAAAATAAAATAAAAACTAATAAAAAATGTAGAAAAGAAATAAATACAAAAAATGTTATATAAAAATTAATATGTATACTAAAAAATTGTAAATCAAAATTATCGAAAAATCTAAAAATATATGCTTATTTTTTAAGCTGATTAAAAATATTCATATGAACACCAGTTTTCTTTGTCAAAAAAATTACTTGACTAACTGTATATCTGTTAAAAATAAATAAATAAATATTTAACTAAAAATTTGTGTTTTAATATGCATTAATAATTTTTTTTATTATAATTTTTATATAAACAATTTTTGTATTAAAAACTTTTAAATAAAAATTATCAAACGCTTAAAAATGAATTTGTGTTCTTTGTCAAAATAATTACTTAACCAACTGTATATGTGTATGAATTCGTCTATCTGTATGCATGTACATATGATTATTATTTCTTGGCCATATGCTTTGGGGTCTTGCATTGAAATCAGATTTCGTCACGTACATTAAAAATCATTCGCGAATTTCGCGCAATTCGCAATTTGTTGATTCGCGAATCGTTGAATCGTTGACAAGTGTCCGCCACTTGCAGCTTCTTGCATAATAATAAACGAAACGAAACGAAAGCAAAGCAGGAAAAGTATAATAAAGAGAATCAGAATCAGAAACAGAATCAGTTCAAAATGCACAACAATGAGTTGAGGACACTATTCAATTTCAATTTCAATTTTCAGGGTTATTCAATCAAACAAACGCATGATTCATGAGTATATTCATTTCGCAATTGAAATCATAAATTGCAAGGCCACCAAAAAATGGCCAAACAAAACCTTAAACTATTTTTTCTTTCTTTCAGTCTTCATTTTAATTGCTAATCTTAAAATTTGAGTTTCTTATTTTATTAAAATAAACATTTTAAATTTGGTGGGTCATCTTCATTATCCGAATCATCATCATCATCATGATCATGATCAAGAGTGTCGTTATATTCGCTATTCTCCATCCAAACTTAATTGTGCCTAAACTGAGAAAAGTCGTTAAACAATTTGTCTATAAATAAACGTTGCGTATACGCCGCGTGGTCCGCCTTGGACTGCCTGTGATTATTATGCTCACAGTGTGTGCAAATTGTGTGTTCGCACAATGTAAGTACACACACACAGATCTAGTTTATGTAAAAAGCACATGCAAACTGCTGGAAATGGCGCAAAACAAGCAGAAAACTGACCCAAATAACCAAATGAATGCCCATAAACTGGGAATGTGCCGCAATTTAAACTGAATGGGGGGATGTGGAATGGAAGGGGAGAGGGCGGACAAGGGTTGGCTAAGAAGAAGGGGAGTTAAGGATGCCAACAAAGAGAGAGAGACAATAGGCAATAGAAAAGAACGCCAACAAGTTGAAGCTGCATTTGTTTGCGTTTTAGTATTCTGTTTTCTATTTAATATTTGTCTTACTGAAGCTTCACTGTGTGTGGTTTATGCCACAAACTAAATGTTAGAACTGTTCTAAAAATTTCAAAAACAAAGACAAAAAACTAATTTGTAAAGTTTGAATCAAAAGATTTATTATTATTATTTTTGGAGTTTTTGTTGCTATTAAAAACTTTTGCTCTTTGAGAATTTTATCACACATTTGAAAATTTCGTTTAAATTTGTTTTTATTTCTTAAATTTTCTAGTTATTTCTAAAATGTTAGTTACTAGGAAAAAAAAAATATAAAAGTAAAACGGCAATTTAAACAAGTAAATATTTTTTTCTTTTGTTTTTTTTTTTTAATTGTTTCCGCACATTAAAATATCTCAGTTTAATTTCATTTTATTTCTTAAATTCATAGTGCAATTTTAATATTCATTAAATTCGTTGAATATGTAAGTCCAAGTTAATAAAAGTATTAATTTATTGTTAATTACTCAACTAGAATATTTATAGCCAATTGTCGTTTCCCCTTATTTTGTGTAGACTCGACTCATTATGAAACAATCTTTGATGATCTTTGAGCTAATTTTGTTGCAATTTAATGTGTTATTTATTTGCAATTTGCATATTCAAGAGTCAAAAGCCAAAAGCAAAAGCAAAAACAGACAACAAAACATTGTTGAGGCAGGAAATGCGACGCTTTGTTTGTTATTTGTTATTGTCGAGCTATTTAACGTTTAATTTGCAGCAAAATTCAAATTTCAAAAGTCCATTAATTATGTTTTGTTTTTTGTTTGCCGGCACTCGACCAAATGTGAAATGCAGAGAGAAAAGCCAGAAGTGGGAAATGAGAAATGGGAAATGGAAAATGTGTAATGCAGTGAATGACAGGCATTTTTTTATTGCTGCACTTGAAAAAAATTTAATTTCGTTTGCAGCGCACGTGGCGTATGCGTAATATTTATATTTATTTATTATATCTATTTCCCTCTGATTAGACACAGTTTTCGTAATTCAATATAGTTCTTAAAGCGTTGTCAAAAAAAATAAAGTTTCTTCTCTTCCGTTGCGTCATATTGTGATATTGTAACATGTTTGCCATGTGGGCGTGGCGCCGCCCACAAAAAGCTGTTAAATGTCAACGAAAAACAACAAAAAACAACGAGAAGCGACAAACGCAGCAAATACTGTAACAAATTTCTCTCTATCTCTATTTCTTTGCTCACATACCCTACAATAAAAAGCATATCAGTTTTATAAGTAAAACTTATTGAATTAATTGCAAGTATTCAAAAGAAATATTCTATAAATATTTATACACATGTATTGTACTGTAAGTATATTCATTTAAATAAATTTAAATAATTGAATACAGTCGAACTTTCCTAACTCGAATCACCATTATCCAAAGAAAAGGTTCGAGCTATGGAGATATTCGACTTATAGAGTTCTTTTCATCTTTTTTTTAAAATTATTAATTGTACTGCCTCTCATTTAGCTCGAGCTAGAGAGAAATTCGACTTATAGAAGTTCGAGTTATGGAAGTTCAACTGTAATTTTCAACTATTTAGAAAAATGTCTAATTAATGTAAATGAATTTATTTATTAAATTTGTTTATTTATACGCATAAATTCAACTGAAAAATATTTTTGTTTAAGTTCTATCTCTATTTTATCGAAGTTTTTTTTAATTATAATTATTTAATAAATTTCAACTAATTTTAAATATATCTATTTATTAAATTTGTGTATTCTTAAAAATTCTGGTATTTTTATAAATATTTATATCTATCTCTATTTCATATTTTAATAATTTTTAACTATTAAGAAAAGTTTCTAATTGATTTCATTGTATTTATTTATTACGTTTGTATACTCTTGTATTTATACATATTTATTCTAATGAAAACTTTAATATTCTATAAATATTTATTTTTGTTTTTTAAAACAGAAATAAATAACTTAATTAATTTCAATATTTTTAAAATAGTTTGTTAGGGTATCTGAATTTCGACTCGTTTTCTGAGCTTCTTTTCTCGTGTTCAACAAAGTGTAAAAGATTGTAACTGCTGGCCAAATGTCAACTCGTCGCCTGTGGGTTCATTGCAAGGTCAAAGGGGAAGCTGTGGCCAATGGAAATGGGCAAGGGAGTGGGAATCGGAACTGGAATGGGTTAAATGCGTGGCTCATAAAGCTGTCAATTGCGTGGGCCAAAAGCAAACAGGGCTAAAACGTCATTAAAGCTACTTCTGTTTTTGGGACTCAATTATTTTGCAGGGTCTGATTTGCGTTTTCCTTTGATTTTCTACATTTCTTCATCTTTTGTAGGTGATTGACCTATAAGCAACACTGCCAAATTCAGATTTTCACTTTGTTTTTCACTTTTTTTATGTTTTTGGTGTCTTGCGACAATTGCGACGCAATTTTCTAGTCGAGTTTCGGGTACAACGCGGCGTATGCGTCATTTGGCTTATCTGTGTACTGCGTTCTGTCCTATTTCGACGAATTCGAGTGCTACCCACACCCAAAATAAGCACAACAACAACACGCGCACACACTCACACAACAACTGGCAAACATTATTTATTTATAGTACGCTTTAAGCTCAGTTTCGAAATGATTTCAAGGTAAACGCAACTCAAAAGCGAACAAAAAATAAAAACAATCTCTATCCAGATACAGATATTATTATATAAGGCGTCATTTCATTTTGTATCTTTATTTTTTGCGTGCAACCTTCGAGTAAATGTGGAGCACAAACAACATAAATGAACTTATAACATTTGTAAATAAAAAAAAATGAAAAATGGAAAGCCATAACAATTTCGTTAATTTGAATAAATAAAATAACTTTTCATTTTATAAAAAAAAAATAATTTAATTTATTGGGTTCAAGTATTTTTAGAAACAATAAATAATAATAATTTAACAAATAAATAATAATTTAAATAAAAACCAAAAAATTAACAGATTTTTTATCTTTTTATAATAAAGAAAATAAATAATTTAATTTACTGCCTTCAAGTAAATGTGTTATTTTTTATTTTGTCGAAAAAATTACTTTGAAAATACATTGTATTTTACTGACTTATTTTTATATTTTTTTTATACATTCTCCTCATCATAAATGAACCTTACACTTTTAGCAAATGAAAAATGAAAATTGCAAACATTTTACAACAATCGAACATTTGTTATTAATATTGTTTTAAAATGTTCAATTGCATGTGCAAATTTAAAAATTTATGAAGCGCACAAATTGTGAGTTGCCAAATGAGCGTGCAATAAACACAACAAAAACAAGAGCAATAACAACAGCAGCAACAACAACCGCACCAACAATAACAATAACTGCAAAATTCGCATCAATGAACAGCTTAAGCAGCGACGCCGTCGCCACGTCGCAGTCGGCTTCGCTGTCGAAGCATTGGCTGCGTTCAAGGTTAACCAGACAGTGAGATCTTTCTTGTAAGATGGGAAGAGAGGCAGAGAGAAAGGACTGAGCGGACATTGAAGTAATATTATTATTGCTTCCTTTTCACACATTCCGTTCTTTTGTTGTTGCTGGAACTACAGCTAGTCAAGTAATTGTTTTGACAAAGTAAAAAATTCACATTAAATAAATTTTTAATTTATAAATAAATAAGTTAAAATATAAAAATTATGTGTGATGTTTTCCCCGATATTAACATCGATAATATCTACAAAATTACTCTTCTGTATACACAATTGTAAGCTGCCCGTCTCACTCACACTCCCTGCTCACACACACACACACACACACACACAGTTTGTTTGGCCATATGTTGTATATTGACTTTACTTTGTCCGTTCATTCGCCATATGTTGACGTTGACATTTGATAAATGTTCTCCATGTTTGCGTGTGTGCGTCTGTGTACATAGACACAGACTTCCACTTCCACTTCCGGTCGCTGGCAATTTTGACGCGTAGTTAATTGATTTGTGAGACCCCTCAAACCTAAACTAAACCATGGACACTTGTCGTCCATAATCCATTTAAAATAAATAATAAGGAAAAAGGGCGAAAAGTGGTTTAATTCTTTTTGAGCAGTGCTATTTATACGTCTGAACTATTTTTGGGGCAGCTGCAAAAGAGACTCAGACGGCAAGAGAGTGTGAGCGTGTGCGTAACATAAGAGAGAGGGGAATAGCTGCTGCTTGCTGCTTATATAACGTAAGACAAAGGCGCAAACAGCCCCTAATAACGATGCCAAAGAGTCGCAACAAAAAGAAATAAAAGAAACAAAAAAAACTGACAACGAAACCGGCTTTTTATGCAAAGCTGCCAAAAATGAGGCACTCGGTACTTGAAGGAGAGCTAAAAGGGGAAGAGAGCATTCATTGCGTGAGCGTCAGCTTGTGCAACAACAGCTCAAGACACTAAAAGAGCGCAAGAGAGCACAGCTTACGAAACGTAAATATCCATGAAATAGACGAAAACCAAAAACAAAACTACGACGACCCCGTCATAGACAACAGCAACAGGGCCAAAGAGCAAACCATGCGCAAAAGAGAGAGCATAATCAAAGAGTGCGGGAGAGCGCGCCAAAGTTATGCTGTGAGCAGAGAGCGCAAGCTTGGCTTATGTCAAAATTTAACTGTCGCTCTCTTTTTTTTCATGTATTTTAACTGCGACGGTTGGCAAAGCCAAAAAAGTATGTCAAAGTCAAACGTTGCTGCCGCAGTTGACGTCGACGTTGTCGCATTACTAAACATTGTGGTTGTGTCTTTATTGTTATTGTTGTTGTTGTTGCTGCTGCTGTTGTCGACGTCACTTTTATTATGTTTGTTTGGTAAGTGGAGCTCTGGTTATGTAAGCCCAGCAGGCAGACAGCAGACGGACGACAGCAGCCAACTGTTGGCCATCGTCATCGTTACGTTAAGCCCAAGCATAAGCACAAGCCAAAGCCTAAAGCTCTCTTCATCAGTGTTGCCAGAAGGGCCAAAAAAGATTATTAGAGATATAAAAATATAGCTATAAATATATATACATATATATGATCCAGCGTCAATTTTTTTTTAATCTTGTGTCAAAAATAACCATATTTTTATCGATGTCTACTTTACTTAAAATTGTATGGCTAAAAATTATTGTACTCAGGTCCGTTTTTTTCAATGTACATATAAAGTGTATTTAACAAATTTGACATTAATTTCTATACATTTTACGTCAAATTTTCTTTTCAATAGTTACCAAATACCTTATTTATACATTGAAAAAAACGGGCTCATACTATTTGGAATTTTAAGCGCTGAGGTTTAAAATTATTGCTTAAAGTTTTATTTTTATTTAAATTGTCAAAAATGATTTTGACTTATTCCTTATATAAGTCTAGCCATTAAATAGCTAAAGTGGCAGTACTGCCCCCTCATCATCATCATCGTCATCTTCTCTCAGCCAACCGTTCGTCTTAGCCTTTTGTCTTTTCACGCCGCTTTAACCCCCTCCGCATTTGTATCTTATTTGTTTGTTGCCAATTTCAACGCTTGACTTTTTGCGTCGGCGTCTGCCTGAAAATTAAATCGTGATTTGTAAATGCGCTCAATTTTTCTCTTGTCTCGCTCGCCTTTTATGCATGGTAAGGGCTTCATGGAAAAGGGGGCAGGGGGACAGCAAATTTGGCAATTTTGTAATAAGTTTTGGTTTTGTTTTCAGACTTCAGTTTTCGGCTTGCTGCGATTAAATAATCAACAATGTGGCAACAAGAGGCGAACACAGTTTGAAAGTGATTGTTGATATCTTGTGTCATTCTTCGGTTTTAGTTTATATAACTCCCAGTTTTTATTATTCCATTTATCCCCTGTATCTATTAGCTTTGTGTTTAAGCAAATTAATTAAGCAACTTCAATTTCATTCTTTGTAAATAATTAAATAAAAATTAGCAAAAAAAACATGAAATTAATCTTAAATTTAAGTTTAAAATAGGATTAAATTTAATATTAAAAATTTCAAGTTCGTTATTAGAATTCTTAGAATCTTACGAACGAACTAATTTCCCTTTAGTTACTCAGGTGTTAAGGCATTTACAGAAGTTGTGATATAATTGCATGTGTCATGTGCAAAATTAACATGTTCTCAATGAATACGTAAAGAGCTTTGTCAACCACTTTGCAAAGCTAAAAGCTTTATGAACTTTTCACTTAATTTGCGGCATTTTGCCAACTCTGCTTCTTTATCTTCCACTTTATCAGCGGATTCGTCATGGGCTTAGCAACTGTTGCATAACTTGCGGCTCTAACGACCCTTACACAATGGGACACACATATACATACATACATACATATACTTACATATGTGATTCCCCCATGAGGGATAGATTTAGACAATGTGATAGCTCAATTGTGCGACAAATTGAAATGCTTCGATTTGGCCCATTGTTTAATGCTATTTTACTGAGCTTTACTTTAAAAGGGATTCCCGTTGGCTAGTAATCAGTGTTGACACATTTTAAGAAGCTAAAAAAGCTGACAATTATTGTGAAAAAGGTCAAAATAAAATACAAAAATTATAGAAAATTCCAAGTTTCCAACAAAATAAAATCTGAAAATGATTATTGTCAGATCATTCTACCTAAATAATACACACATTATTTATACATTAAAATAAGGCGGAAAAAAGCTAGAAAATAGCTTTTAAAAAACTGCCAGATTTTCCGCATAGAAAAATCTCCAAATTGACGGGAATAAGCTGTTCTGGCAACACTGTTCCGAATTGAAGCTTCCCCTTCGATCCCCTTTTTCTTGGTGACTTGTACAAATGTAAATGTCGGATTTTTATATTTGATTGCTTAACAATTGTTAGAGTAGCGCGAACTTTAAGTTTTCAGATAAAGCTTTCAAATGTATTGCAGATCTGATCTCAGGTAACAGTCCACCTACACACACACACACACCAATCAATGTCTGTCTGTCTCTTTCTGCCCACTTGGCCCAGTCGTGCCGATTACTCAATAGACGCAAATGATTGTTGCAATTGCCGTCAAATCGCTTATACAGTTACAACAGCAGATAAAGTGAACACGAGCGACAACAACAATAACAATAACAACAACAGCTGCATCGCCATCGCTTACGAGAGCTACGTTCTATGACATAACTGTAATTCAAACGCGCTCTCGAGAGAGAGCCGCTCACATTGCAGCAGCACCCAGAGAGTAAACTCAAGAGAGCGAGTGAGTTGCAGTGCAGTTGTTGTTGTTGTTGTTTGTGCGAGTGAGCGAACGACTTAGTTTTGATTTTGATTTGTTTTTGTTTTATTTGTTGCTGCTGCCGTTGCATTCAATTGAGTAATCGCATGTTGCGGTTGTTGTTGTTGTTGCTGTCGTCGTCTTTTGTTTACGATTGTTGAAAGTGAATTTTGAATAGCAGTTCACAATTTACAATAGAATATTATTACTTAATAGGCAATAGGCGCAAATCTGACAGCAAGTGTGACTCACAGCTAGCGTACAGCGTTGCCAGACTGCTCACATTACAACAGCCGTTACTTTTGCTTTGGTTTTGTTTGTGTTTTTGTGCTTTTTGGCTAATGAGGACAACAATTGCAGTTGCAGTTGCTGTTGTTGCTGCAACTTTGTTGCAATCCCGTTCAGTTGCCATTTGGTTTTTTTTTTTTGTATGTTTTTTTATTTGTTGCGCCCGTCGGGCCTCATTATGCAATTACAAAGCGAATTTTGCAAAATATTTTTACTAAGCGACCCAAAAGACTTAAAACGCCCGCACGAGCATTTTACATACATACGAGGGATAGCACAGGAGCGGAGTGCGGGGAGCGGCTGCGGGCAGGTTATGCGGGCAATAAAACGTGGGGCGACTACAATACAATACAGTTCCATAATGTGCTGTCGTTTAGTTTTAATTAAGACAAAGCGCTCGAAAGTGCAACAAGAAATGCCGCAGTATGCGTACATGTGTGTGTGTGTGTAGCATACAGTAGGTCAACTAATTATTTGAACAAACGAAAAATTGCAAATCAATTTTTGTGACTCTTAAAATATTATATGTAATAAAAAACCCAATGTAAATAAAAAAAAGCATCTGACATTTAAGGAACAGAGGCAATTCTCTTTAAAATCTCTAGTGGTTTCTTGACCACACCTATTAACTATTTTTTAGCTATTTTTTTTAGCTATTTTTTTATTAAAGTGGCTTGTGACTCTTAAAAAAAAAAAAAAATACATACAGTTTGTCAACTAATTCTTTGCACTCCCTTAAAAATGTAATATTTTGACTTGAAATAAGAAAATAATAGCTTATTATATATATTTGGAAAGGTCGTTTAAATTCCGTTTGAATGATGCAAAAATTTCCTTAACCCATTAAGTACCCTTCGAAAATTTCGAATTTATGTAAAAGTCACTTTTCAAAACTTTTTTCCTCGATTTTTTTCAAAAAATGTTGGGATGCAAAAAAATTCTTGGAACAATTCTAAGAGTAACTGCAAAAAAAAAAAATTTTCAAAAATATTTTTGCTAGTATTTTTTAAAACTTTTTGAAAACTGCAAAAAAGGCACTTTTTGCATGAAAATGAGGAAAAATGGGTTAAAATGGTCATTTTTAGGATTTTCAAACAATTTTAAAAAATACTAACAAAAATATTTTTTTGCAGTCACTCCTTAAATTGTTTAAAGAATTTTTTTGCATCCCAACATTTTTTGGAAAAAATCAAGGAAAAAAGTTTTGAAAAGTGACTTTTACATAAATTCGAAATTTTCGAAGGGTACTTAATGGGTTAAGGAAATTTTTGCATCATTCAAACGGAATTTAAACGACCTTTCCAAATATATATAATAAGCTATTATTTTCTTATTTCAAGTCAAAATATTACATTTTTAAGGGAGTGCAAAGAATTAGTTGACAAACTGTATGTGAATTTTGTGCTTTGTCAAAACAATTACTGAATATACTGTATGCAAGTACTGCATATCAGTAGCATACAATTACATGTACATATAAATAAAGATACATTTTTGTGTTTGGGACACAAAGAGCAGCCAACTGAATATTACATCATTCTGCTTGGCCAGACAGAAGAAGTTTGCATCGGGGCATTGTGGGCGTGGCACTTGCGCCCCCAGTTTTATGGTAAATTCGGTGACGATGAGTTATTTACTGAATTGTATGCTGGTGTGTTTTATGATTATGATTATGATTATTATGGTTGTGGTTGTGGTTATGCATTCATTAGTTGTTACGACTTCTTAAAAGGGGCTACGTTATCATTCTACGAATATGAATAACATGCGAAACAATACGAAACAAATGAGGTTCATATATAAACACTCATAGAGAATTCTACCCGAGGCCATTACAAAAGGAACTTGTATTCAAAGTATTTCACTAAAAGAAGTTCTTAGAAAATATCTAAAGAATTTAATAAATGATTTCCATTTAAATAATTTAGAGTAATGAGTTTTAAAAAATACAATTTGAAAAAAAAGAAAAAGTTAATAATAGGAACTATATATAAATTGAATTTAATGAAAAGAGGAGGTTTTATTTTGAGCTTTTATCAATAAATTATTTAAACTCTTGTTTATGATCTTGGTTTACAAAACTCTGAAATAATACTTAAGTTTTAACTTAATTTTCCTATAATTTATATTTTCAAAATTAAAACTGATAAGCTCCCAGATTAATTTAGTTATAATAATTTAAAGATTATCAAGTAAATACCCAAAGAATTCAATAAATGATTTCCACTTTTCACAAGTTTCAATTACATTGGGCTGCATTGTGGGTATTCCCCTCCCCCCACCCTCGCACACTTGTCGCACAGAAAACACGTAAATATTTGAGCTGAACAATTTCTGGGCCACAAGTCTCATTTCAATCGTATTGTCAAGAATTTCTGCATTGCCTTTTGCATTTCTCAACTGTGAAGAAAGTACGCAAAAATGTGCGAGGGAATTTTAGAAATGTGCGCCAGACTTGAGCATTTGCTGAGAGGGAGACAGAGACAGAGGCAGGGGAGAGGGGGAGAGAGAGAGTGAGAAGGTGTGACAACTGGCAACTGGCAAATAAATAGCAATGAGACACATGTTTAGATACAGATACACACAGAGTGGCTAAGGCGTCGCATGCCACAGCGCAAGCATCTGAAAGATACATTCGGGGAATGCCGGCAATGTAGCGTATGTTAAGCTAAAAGTTAAATCCAAAGTGGCGTCTAGTCAACGTCAAATCAATAACAAATGAAACAACAAATAAAAGAGTCCAAACAAAAAATTAACACAATATTTTTTTATACTATATTTCGATTCAACGAACTCAAGGCCATGTCCATCTATTGGTCATTAAACTTTCCCCGAGTCTCGAGTCTCTCTCGACTCTCTTTGTTCGCTTTCATCACAAAGAACGTTTATTATTAATTCTTCTATCTTTTTTTTTATTGCCTCAAATGCGCATTAAGTACCCAAAAAAAGAAAATAAATAACTGCAAAGTCGGTTAATATATATATCGCAACAAGTCCATCCCTCACATCCCCTTTATACAGTAAGTCGGGTAAGTCTTTGAACAACATTTAATGATGATATTATTTTCAACTCTTTTCTCACTATTTTATTTTTGATTTGATATTTTTTATAAGGATAAAAAATAAGTTTTATTTATCCAAATAATTACTTGACTAACTTTATATAGCTCGCCCAGTTGCCTAATTAAAAATCGGCAATAAGTATGAATGCCAGAAACAAATGTTAATTAGTGCACTCACTTTGAATGATTGCCGAGGGTGGAGACGGGGAAGGGAAGAATTCAGGGGGCGCCAGTCACAAAAGAACAAGAAAAAGAACAAAAAATATATGTATATGCATATGTATATACAATTTCTAAAGAGTTGAGAGACCTCAATGCAAATACATATGCACGCACGTATGTGGGCATAAAAATAGGTACGAACTTGTAGTCGTATATTATACATAGAAGTTTGGTAGCCGCTTTTTATCAGCTGTTTTTTTTTTTAAGTGACTCAGCTGACAGGCAACAAAAGTCACATGGATGTTGTTTGTTGTTGATTGCGATACGATTATCGGTCATATCTGTATGTCATGAATTTGGCTTATATTCATACGAAGTCAGCAGAAAAGAAGGAGAAAAGTAATAAAATTTAATACATCAATAAAATAGAAACATTCTTAGGTGAAGGAATTATGAAAACATTGAATTAGCTGCTAGAATCAATTGCTAATCATAGCGATTAACTACCAAACATTTGACTAATGAATAAGTCATAATAATTATACCCTATATAACCACTGAAAATAAGCATAAGATTATTCGCATGTTTTTTTTTAGACTACTTTTATATATAGCATACTTTTATATACTACAAAATATATACAGCATCGAATAAGAGACCAAACTTTGATAAAAATTACCTTCCATTTGTAAATCGGTTTAGTTTTGCCAAAGTAATGAAATTTGGAAGTTTACAAGTCAAAATATTTGTTCATTTTTGACAGCAAATAAATGAAACGACACAGAATCAAATTTAAAATGTTGTTTTATACTTTTTGATTAAATGTTAAAATTATAAATACAAAATTTTTAATTTAAAAAAAAAAATCAAATTCTTTGAATTAAAAAAATGACGTTCTGCATTAAAATCTGATAATTTTTGGCAAAGCTATGCAAATTTAAAATGAGAACTGAATACAGGATATCTGTAGTGTGACAAACTTGAGTTTTCTGTTTGTATTTCTGTTTCCTTTGAATTGGTTTGACCTCATTAGCGAAATGAGTTCCATGAAAGTACAAATATCACTTCAGTTAGCTGCTAATTAAACATGGCCCGTTACTTTAATCCATAAAATCGGGTTATTGAAGGGAAGTGGACTGGAAGGGTGAGGGGTGAGAGGGGTTAACCCCCGCCCACAAGTTGCTAGTAAAAATAATTGCATGGCGCGTGCTAAATTCTTGCGGCCGTTTCAACATTTAATGCACATTTTGGCCAGGCTAAAAGCACACGCCATCAAATTATACGATCTACGATACGCAATATAAGTATATTATTTTTTTATTTTTTTTTTATACACATAAATTACAAGGGAGCTGCGTGTGGCGAGCACACAAAAACAAAAAAAAAGGCCACATTGCATGACATACGAGCATTTCCAGTTGCAGCGACACACAGAAACTCCTCATCCCACCCTCTCTTTCACTGTCCTGGTGAAATGTATTCAGGCCAAGTCCTCGTGGCGATTTAACAACTCTTTACACTTAGCCAAGCTAAAATGGCAAGCGTAGAAATAATTTTTTGCACTTTTCACATACCCTGTAATCATGGAAGTAGATTTAAAAAGGCAAAAATCCTAATGATTACAAAAATAACATTTATGAAATTTAGCTGAATTGTAGATTTATGTCACCTAACTAAATGAGTAATTATTAGTTTTGTTTTGAATAGTAAAAAAAAAAATTGTATTACTATTTAGAAATGGTTTTTTAACTCTGTTTATCATTATTTTTTGTAATATTTTATTTAGTTATAAATATTTACTTTAAGCTATTTTCTAAGTACATGCATAATTATTTGAAACTACAATTATTATTTATCTAATAATAATTATATTTATTATAGTCTATTTCTTGAAAAGTTGTCGAAAAATATCTATCAATATTTCCCAAAACCGAGTAGATTTTAAAATGCATATACAGCTCATTTATAAATTGTACTGAGCATAAAAGTCGAGCACTCCCTGTACTTAAATAGCTACTTTTTTATTGCATTTTGGTTGTAATTGCAAATATTGCATGAGACATGTGAAAACGTTGCACGAGGTCGATGGCTACATTACCAGTTCAAGTATCTAAGTATGTATCTATGTATCTTTGTATCTTTGTGTGGGTGCTGTTGGTAATCTCCTTCATGTCTGGCACGTGTTGTGGCTCATTTAGTGTTGGCTGTTAAGTGCCTTTGCCTAAGCAAACCTCAACCTAACCCGAACCTAAACAAAGAAGACAACAGCAACAATAACAACAACAACAACAACTGTTGTGATGTGTTGTCTAGCCTGATTTAAATGCTGCCACTTGATGTGTCTTGTGTTGTGTCTCTATTTATTCTGCTGCCTCAACGTCATTGTCAACGTCAAGTGGCCTGTGATATATGTACATACATAAGTATCAACACTTTATCTGGCAACACTGCGTATGTGTTATATACAGTTAGTCAAGTAATTGTTTTGACAACGCAAAAAACTGCACACATTTGTTTTAAATTAAAAAAAAAATAAACAGCTTGCAGTTTTTCTTGTTTGTTAACTTGTTCCAAAAGTAATTTAAATAAAATAAAAAACCAAGATATATTTTTCTCAAAATACAGTTGGTCAAGTAACTGTTTTGACAACGAAAAAAAATCACACAATTGTTTTAAATTTTTAAAAATCATTAAAACGCAATATATTGCATTTATTTTTGTTGTTTGTTAACTTGCATTATGTTCCATAGGTTATTATAATAAAACTAAAAAAAAACCAAGAGGTATTTTTCTTAAAATAAAATAAAAATATCTATTAATAACTAAACTTTGTCCGACTACACTGCGTATGCGAAATTTACTACATTAAATACTGAGCACAATTTATTCCCATTTGTTTGTTCGTCTAAATTGGCTTTTGAGTTTGAACTTCAACTAACCGCAATGACTTGCCAATTTTGTATTTGTTATCAACAAAGAACAAAACCATATAAATATTTATTCCCAGCTTATTTTCAACGCATTTTTTCTTCATTTCTTTTTCGCCCTGATTTCGATAGTGCTTTTATTTTTATTATTTTCATTTTTTATTTCGGCTGTTGTTGTTTATCAGCACAAAAGTCAATAACTGATTATGAGAGAGAACCTCAGAAAAAAAAACACAAAAAAATAACAAACAATGCTTATTAATAGCATAAGATTGTCCAAGTTAAAATGTGTGTGTACAAGTGTGTGTGTGTGGTGTGCGTGTGTGTGTGTGTGTGTGTGTGTCTGATTACGTGTGCTCCAAATTATCGCTGCTGTTTTCTGTTTCTCTCTGCTTTCTCAATTGCATTTGGCCCAGGTAAACAAATTCCGAAATGAAAAAAACTTTGCCCAATCAATACTCAGAACTGAATCACAAATTGTAAAAACAAAAAACCACAACAATAATAATTATAATGATTGTAATTAGAAAAGCAACAAAGCAAGTGACAATCGTTTAAAGTCACGCAACGAATTTGGAATTCGGCATTAGTCACAGAAAAACAGAAATTCCCCACTTTAAGTATATAATATTTCAGCATATGGCAAAAAGAACACCTGAAAAGGGCTTCAAGCATATACAGTATTGGTGCAAATAATAGAAACGACACTCATTTTGATACTTCAAACTAATTTTTAATAATAGTAAATTTCGAAACATTGCTAAATTGTTGAGTAAAAATTATAAAGCTAAAAAGAATTAAAAATTTAAAAAAAATTCTTCTATTATTCTTTCCATCATAGTATATATTTTTATTTATTTGTTATTTTATTTATGTAATTTTTGTACTCTGCATATTTGTTTTTTTTTTAGTTAAATTTCCCAATTCCCATTAATTATTTTTTCCAAAGCAATTTAAAAAATAAGTGATTATATTATTCTTGCCATCATAGTATAGTTTTTTTTTATTTGTGTGATTTTTGTACTTTAAATATATTTTTTGTAGATTTATTTCCCAATTTGTGCCTAATTTTTCCCAATCTATTCACGGTTTGTCTGTTTAATTTTATTCCGAGCTCTTAAAAAAAAAACCATCAAACAAACTTGTATCTGAGAATTTCCAAGTGGCGTTCGTTGTAGATATATTTCCAACAAGTTCAAACTAAAAAAACTCTTTGAAAATGATCTGTTAGAGATTGAGAAAAGAACTTAAATTTGGAATTGGAATGGGAAACAGCAGCTAAGTACTTTTCAATTGCTATGAATCGGGTTAATTTTAATGCTAATCATTATCAGCTGCTATTCGCTTTTCTTTTTGGTTTTCCCGACAGAGACAGACAGACAACCAAGTGTCTGGCCTGGTATTTATTTCTCAACATGTTTGATGGATTTCTAAGTGCGTGGATCGCTGTGATTTTTCAAACAAAACAAAAAATATTACGTATACGTATAAGATAAAAGCTTTGCCAAACTATTTGACGTTGAGACGCAGGCGACAAAAACGTCGGGCTAAAAATGATTAATTAGCTGTTATTTTGGTATACTTTTAAGTGTGTGTGTGTGTGTGACAGGGAAAAGCCTCCAATGAGTTGACTCAGCGCCTCAATTATTCAATTATTCATACTCAACGATTTCATTTGTCTGCAATCCAAAATAGAGATGTGAATTCAAATGATTTTTAGCTTCAAATTGAATATAAAGCCTTGCCAAAAAAACATCGAGTGTTCGATTTATCCGTAAAAATAAAAACAGATGCATCTATTTATCGATAAATGTTAAAAATATGGAAAAAAAAAAGTGGTTCTAAATTCTTGGATATTATTTATAAGCAATTTGTAAGACACAAAAGATTTAAATTGATATTCAAAGGAAACATTGAAAATAAAAATATCGAGTGTTATATTTATCGGTGAAAATTAAACAGATTTATCTACTTATCGATTTTTGCAATAAATCTTAAAAATATGGAAACAAAAAAAGTGGTACTAAATTCTTGGATATTATTTATAAGCAATTTCTAGATTGAAATTGATACTCAAAGTAAAAAACGTATGTAGAATTTATAGTATTTAGTTAAAATCAGTTTCGATTCATGCTTTGTAATTTTTTTACAATATTTAAATGGTTTCTTTGACGACTGCTTTAAAAAGATGTTGAATAAATGAGAATAAAGTACAATAAAAAAAAATATCGGTAACCATTTCAATTATTTACACTTCACTAATTTAAAGTGAGGTCGATTCAAAGTGAAGTCAAGAGTTTTTGAGTCTTTTCATGTGTCCCTTAAATAGACATTTTAGTTTGCTTTGCTGTTCCCAAATGAACTTGCCACTTGATTGTGGCTTGGTTTATTTACTTTGAGTTTGCCACATAAATATTTAATAATCAAGTCCTTGACACGCAGTGCAAAAGAGAAGAGAAAAGTGCAAAGTGAGAACAAAAACAATTATATATAAGATGTTGCACAGTTGACAAATGATGCTAAGGCTATTCCCTCACTCCCCACTACCCTTCCTCCTTTTAAATGTCGTACTCCTCGGCTTGACTCCCATTACGCATACGACCTGTGGGCCAAGGCAAAACGAGTCCTTGACAGCACCACCAAAGGGTTAAACGAAGCGTTTCTCCATTTTTTTTTTATTAGAAAACTTGTTGCGCAGTTGTTGCTGACGTCAGCCTGAAGTTTAGCTGTGTGTGTGGGCGTGTCGACGCCTCTCTTATTGATTTTTAGAGCGCACTCCACACTGAACAGGGCCAAAAGGGGCAGAAAAAACCATAGATAAAACATATTGTCAAACAAAATATATATTTATTTGTAAGGGAAATATTTGTGTACTGTGATGGAAAAAATAGTAGAAACGAAAATTTATTTATGTGTTGCTAAAATTACTTAAGTTTCATAATTTTCATTTAATATCAATATAGAAATGCTTAGAAATCATAGTGAAAATTTATATAGATTATCCTTCAAAAAGACTTTTGCTATATTTCTGGCTCTCTCAAAGTAAATTTATTCAGTTAATTTAAACAAATAAATAATGTAGGCCAAACGGTTAAAGCTAGAAAGCTTAAATTTTCACACAACATAGCTGAGACAATCGTAAAATAGACGGCGTTTTGCGAAACTGGACCTATAAGTGGGTCAAATACAAATTCAACAAAACTCACAGATTAGCTCTACTTGCCAAATCTGGACTCTCGCTAGATTTTGCGGAAAAATCTGACCGCCAAATCTGACTTTCATTGTGTTTTTCCCCGGTTATGGACTCACCTTTTTCGAGGCTGGCATTGCAGAACTTGAGAGCGTCGTCGAGTCGATTTGAGTGCATGCAGCTGTTGGCCCGCTCGATGATCTTGTTGGCCAGGAGCTCGGCTCCCCACCACTTCTCGACCAGACGTCGCACCAAAACATCTGGCATGAATTTCATGGCCGTGGACACGCCCAGCGCATAGCCGCCGCCCATTCCGGATGCGGATGCAGATGCGGAGCTGGTGGACGCCATTGTGGTGGTCGCAGTTGCCGTCGTCGAGGCCACCGTTGTGGTGGTCACGGTGGTGGGGGCTGGAGAGAGGGCGGGCACCGTTAGACTGCGCACTGCGAGTCCAACTGGCGCCGAGGGGATTCCCTCCGTCATGAAGCGCAAGGATGCGGATGCGGATGCGGATGCAGAAGCGGATGCGGAACTGATGGAAACACTGTTGAAATTGGTAGAGGAAGTGTTTCTGTTGCTGTTGCCGCTGCTGCTGCTGGTGGTGCTGGTGATTGCCCCGGCACCTTGTGGCACACGCGGAAACTTGACCAAACAAATGTTGCACTGCGTAATCGTTTCACAGCACTGGCCACAAAAAGTGTGACCACAGTTTGTGGTAACCGGCGCACGCAACAAGTCCCTACAAAGTGGACACAGCAGCGGATCCAAATCGTCATTTAATGATGTTGGACTCGAGACGCGATCCTTGGCAACATCTGCGCCCTTGTCCGCTTTGCCTTGTGGCGGCAGCAACAAATCAAAATCCAGTTCCAATGTATGTTGATGTCGCGTCTTTAGAGTCGGCAACATTGTGTCTGCAACATTGATGTTACCCGCCAACTGACGTACGCGTGCCGTTAGCGCGCTCGCCAGCGCTGCCAATTTGTCCAGGGGCACGTGTCCATCCAGCTGGCGACTTGCAATCAACTCGTAAACATCAAAAGCTTGCGGCAAGCTGCCCAATCGGGCAAATGATTCGCCCAACAAATACGACAAATGCTGCGAGCTGTTGTTGTTACTGTTACTGTTACTGTTATTGTGATTGCTTTGCAACAGCGCCTGCAGCGTATGCGTTGAGCTGGCTGCGCTGCCTGGATGCATCTGCGTGTGCTGCGACTGCGACTGCTGTTGTTGTTGTTGCTGCTGCTGCTGTTGACTCTCCTTGCGCAGCGCTTTAAGAGCGCGTTTGGTGGCCACTGACGGCTTCACATAATATCCCTGAGAGAGCGGCATTTTGACAGCTGTTGCTGCTGCTCCGCTCTTTCTATTACTTCTTCTTGTTCTTGTTGTTGTGTAGCTGGCCGTGGTCACGTATGCGACGACGACGTCAACGTCGACGCAGCTGCCGACGCTACTCTCACCAACGTCGCAGTAATTCACGCTGCTAATAAACTTTTTTTTTGGTTTTGGATTTCAATATGCGTTATTTTATTTATGATAGCGTTTTGATCAAGTTAAATTATCTATTATTATTATTTAATTTTATTATATATATTTTATGCACTTTGCTATGGCTCCATTATCACTTGGCACCTTTTGTTTATTAATTCATTTAATTTAATTTATTCACCATTATATGCAAAGCTTTAATTATATAATAATTTATTTTGCTTTGTTGCGTTGACTTCAGAACTTTATCAAAGTAAAATTATAGTTGTTGTTTTCTTGTTGTTGTTGTTGTTGCTGCTGGGTGAGCGGAAGCGACGAAGCGCTCAGTTGGGCATCTGAAAACAGAAGACGAGACGAAAATGTGAAATGAAATCAAACTGTATGTATGAATTTTACGTAACGTACAAAATGCCGTTTTGCGTTTTGTCTCTGATTCTCTCTGTCGCTATCGCAGCTTTTGATTCTGTTTTATAATTCACACGCACACACACACACATAGACGCACACACTTGAAGAGCAACAGAGCGCCGCTAAAGAGCGCACGCGAGAGAGAGAGCCTATCTAAACGTGCGCTTCTCTTTGATTTAATTTTCGTTTTATTGCCTGCCTATTTTATGACAGCTCCAAAATAAAACAACAACAACACTGAGACAAGCAGCGCTGGCAGTTTAGCTTATTTAAGCTAGCTAGCATATTTTGGAATTATTAGAATTTCTATACAGTAATATATTTTGTAATTTTGTTAGAAAAAACACTTTTTTATAATAAACAACTTTAATATAATAAAACACAAACATAATTAGTACGAATTTTTCTTTTAGTTATATTATTCTTTTGTCTGCTTTTATTGTTTTTATTTTTAAATCTAGCTTTTATATCAGGTGTCTAGTAATCAACCTGCAACTGGTAGCAACTGGTCAGTTTAGCAAATTTAATGCTAGATTTAGATTATTTTTCGATGTCTCTTTTTTATTTCTAAATCTAGCTTATTTCAATTGTCAAATTGTTGGCAACACTGGCACTGGAGACATGCTGACAAAAAATACCGTATCTATTACTCAACCTGTGCGAGGTCTGCTATCTCTTCTTGTTACTTGCATCACTCTCTCTCTCTCTCTGTTTTTGCCCACTCGCAACTCGCCACTCTCTTTGTGCAGAGTGACGTGACATTTGTCGCGTATGCTGTCAATTGACAGTCCTAAAATTCTGAGCTTTGCAGCAGACTTTGAGACTTTGGCGCGTTACATAAACGAACGCAACGCAACGGTCAACGAACCTGCAGCAGCAGCAGTCGAAGCAGCAGCAGCTAAAGTCAAAAAGGAACCGACAACTGAGCAAACGATTAACTGATGTTGTAAATGATATTGTTTTTCTTTTTTTTTGTTTGAATTCTACTTTAGACTAATCCCAACATTTTTCTATTTAATTCTCTTTTGCTTCAATTGCCAGCTGGCCGCACATGTTGTTACATAATATTATGAAAATTAACACTGAATCACGAACGCGAACTGACGCTGACGCGGACGCTGGCGCAAGTAACGAAATCAAAATCACACACACACACGTATGAGCAGAGAGCACAACAAAAACAAAAGCAAAACTGTTGCCCTCCTCTTAATAAAAAGCAACAAGAACAACACATGCTCAAACAACGCGTGCACAGAGTCAAAGTAACAAAAGAGCGCCGAAATGCGCTCTTCGAGTTTGTGCGCGCTCTCTGACTCTTACTGAACTGTTTTCTCTCTTCAGAACTGTTCTCGTGGCTGCTTGTGTGTGTGAGTGAGTGTGTTTGTGAGTGATTCAAACTTATCTGTTTTTCTGTGCTGTTTTTATGCGCACGTTTTTCCTTTGACTTTCAGTTTTTTTTTGTATCTTAAAGATAAACAATGCCGGCACAACACACACACACACACGCGCACACACACACATACGACACACGATTAAAGAGCGTCGTGGCCATTGGCAACGCTGAAATGTTTTTGGTTTTGTTATGTAAACAATCAGTTTTTTTTTTGTTTTTGATTATAATTTGTTTACATCTCGCACAAAATATATAGATAAAAAGGTACATAGATACATTTTGAATCAAAGTGTGCCACAAATAAAAGCAATTTATTTATCTATTTATCTTTCTCTAATTTTTTTATTATTTGATTTTCTCATGAGTATCTGTATCTGAGTCGTCTGATTATTATGTACGCATTTGGCCCAGTTGCTTAAAACCCGCAAATATATTTTGCATAAATTTCATGTTAAGTAATGCCGAAATTTCTAATGTGGTCTATTGGTAGTTAGCCAAGAAAAGAAAAAAGAAAATGTATAGCACAGATATATGAATGTATATTTATAAAGATATTGCTTGAACGAAGGTTTTTATATACATATATACTCGTATTCCGACTTTATTTATATAAATTTGATTTCTTTTCGACTCGCCCAGACACTGAAAACTGAATGATTTTTTATTCAATATTCAATATTAGATTCTACAATCGTTGTTCACACAAAAGATACACACGTGTTGAACAACTTGGCGAACTCAAGAGCAATGCTTTGATTGTTATCAATAGTTTGCTGATAAGACCATTGATTCTTGTTTCATAATTCGAAAAAAAAAATATATAAACAAATAAACCAACAACTATTTTTTATCAGAATTCGTGATGGTATTAATTTTTTAAAATATTTAGTATTTTTTGAACAAGTTACTTAATTTTTTATTAATATTTGATGTTAATTAAAATGTTATAAATTAATTATAATAATTAATTATAATTATTATATAAAAATAGGAAAAAACAAACAATTATTTGAAGCAGAAATTGTGATGATATTCATTTTAAAAACATACTTATTTGTTGTTCATTATTATTTGATCTGAATTAAAATGTTAATATATTTATATTTATTTATTTATTTTTGTATTTATATTTTTATTTATTTTTGTATTTATATTTATATTTATTTTTGATTTACTGACCTTCAACTACTTGAGACTAGACTAATGGTCTAATGCTTGTAAACACGTTAACACAATCAGTTAATTGGCGGATGTAACTTTGTATTTATTGTATTGTTGTTATTACACAATTTTCTTACAGACATTCAGTCAACAAGTGACGCATTTGTTGTTGTTATGTCTCGAAAAAGTTGGTAAACAACTTTCCTGTTAGCCTGATTCTAAGTTGAGATACTTTTGCTTTTTTTATTTGGTTGTTGTTGTTAAGTCTGCGTTAAGTATGTAACAAAATTATGTATACGACTCATGTAACAACACGTGTGTATCTCAATGTGTAATTGCATAACAACAACAATAACAATGAGTGATAAACGTTTTTAAATGCACAGCAAATATTTCAAGTTGTTGTTGTTTCCTTATGCAAACATTCTCAGTATTTTTTATGCGGTTTTATTTTATACTCTCGTATTATTATGTAATGTCAATCATATTTTGCGATTGCATTTATCGTTTGTTGTTGCCTTGGCAGCTGTTGTTGTTGTTGTTACTGTTGTTGCCGTCAGACGACATGGCTGCAAAATGGCGACAACATTCTGAGTCCGAGTCTCGAGTCGGAGACTGGAACCGAGACAAAAACCAATTACAACGACGACAACAACTACTTACATGGCATATACCCTGTACTTTTTAGTTGCAGCTCAAGTGGCATATTAGTTAGTTTTTCTGTCAGCCAATAATTTACTTTTACTCTTTGTGTTATTTTATTCATCGACTTTTTATTTTTAAATCATATTAATTAAAATATTGGAAATAAAATAAATCTTTTTTTTTCCAATTTGCATCTTCAACTGTTTTTTTAACATTTAAACTTTGTCTAAATTAAAAAAAAAATATAAACTTATATTTAGATTTTAGTTTTTATTTAAAATTCTCAGAACAAATTCTTATTAATTTTTATAACAATTAAAAAAAAAATACCAAATAAATCTTTTGCACTTTAAAAAATTATTTTAACTTCTAATTTTGTCTAAATTAAAAATTATGCATGTATATATGAAATTAAATTTCAATTTTCTAATAAAAATACTCAGAATAAACTCTTATCATTTTTTAATACAATCAACAAAATACAAATACCAAAATAATTTTCAGAATTAACTTACTATTAATTATACTTTTTGTATTCTATGATTTTAAAATAAAAATTCAATTTTCATAATTATTTCATACGTTTTTTTTACTTTAAATTTAAGACAACAAATTATTTAATTTATACAATAAAATTGATATTTTGATAAGTATTAATGTGGTTTGTTTATCCCCTAATTTCCAGTCTGCCGTTCTCTAATTTATTTTATTTGATTTACAGGGTATCTGCGAGTCCAGCTGCTGCTCAGCTGCATATAAATTTATACTGCTTGCTTATTATTACTTAAGTCAATTGTCAATTGCTGTGTTGTGTGTTTGTTGTGGGTGGCGACAAGAACAAATTGCCATGAAATGCAAATGGGCAAAGGCAAAAGGTTTTCCTTTCCAATTTTCCGCTTTTCTTTGGCTCCACAAGTGTGTGTGTGAGTGCATGTGTGCGTGTGTGTGAAAGGCTAAAACTGGCGCAAGTGTTTTTTGGGCCTCTAATGAAATTACATAATTGCTGTGCCGTGATTGCCATTCAATTCAATAAGTGCGAACGAGGCTCGTTATGAAATCGCCTTCAACTTATACAATACAATTTTCATGAACAATTTCTGCCTGTGTTTCTGTTTTTTGTGAGTGATTTTTGGTTGCTCTGATATTTGTTTTATTGGCTTTTCATTTGTTTTGTTTTTTATTGCCCCCTTTTTATGACTTGCGACGATAAACGACATCAAAAAAGAAATAGAAAAAATGGTAAAACAACAACAAAAAAAAGCTGCAAGAATTATTATTTGGGTCTTTTTGGAATTTTTGGTCAAAAGAATTTTTTAGGGCTTTTTATGATTTCTCTTTGGTTTTTTTGTTTTTTGTGGCATTTGATTTGGCTGTGATTACATAATGTCACAACGATTAAACTTACTGTCGATTCTCTGACTAATTGCAATGTATTTACATAAAGGTCATGACTCACAAGCGGGCGGAGGATAGGAGGAGGGGTGAGGGGAGGGGGGTGTGGTAATTTTTGCATAATAATAGCTAAGGAAATATTTTTGCCATTTCCAGTTAAAGGTTTTACAGCTTAACAGTCAGTTTTTACATTTCATAGCTCAAGTGGCTGTTGTTGTTGTTGTTGCAGTTGGTCGCATAATGCGTCGCGTGTCGTAACGTCAACGTCAGCGTCGCCGTCGACGTCAATGGGGCGACAACGCTGCCAGCGTCACGTAAACTGCAACGAACGCCGGCAAAAATTCCCCTTCCCCTCATATCCATGCACTGAAGCGAAGAAAGGTGCGGGGGGGAGGAGTAAAGAGAGGGTGTAACTGTTAATTTGACAAGCGTTTTGTTGTTGTTGACTTTTCAATAAAGTTCGAATTGTCAAATGCTAGGCATAATTTGCATTTTAAAACATTTTAGTTGTATAATCCCTGCTATTATATTATATGTTTAATTTATGCATAATTGTAAAACATACAGTTAGTCTAGTAATTATGTTGACAAATCAAAATTTACATTTTATTTTAGTATTATTGGGTCTTTTGGAATTTGGTATGTGCATACATTTTTAAATATAAATACATACAATATTACGACGGTTTTTAAATTAAATATTTCATGATTATTAGAAATTGAATAAAGAAATAAAAGCTCAATTTTAATTTTTATAAGACAAATTTAATAGAAAAGTTCATGTTCTGAAAATAAAATATGTATCTAATTTATTCCCAGTTCATCTAGATACTTTTCTCCAGGTTTCAGTTTTTTAAGCTCATAACTTTGAATTGCGATGCCTGGTGAAATGATTTACTTGACCTACTGTATTATGTATGTATGTATGTATGTTTGTATGTATGATGAGCACTTGTAAATTTGCTTTGTTATGCATTTGTTTATTTTTGTCATTGAATCACTTAAATAAATTTCTAATTAAATTCAATTTAAATTTGAATTAATCATGCACTTTACTCAGAATTCTGCATGTCTTTTCTTTTTATCACAAATAACGAATTATATATAAATTATTATCAAGTGCTGCCAATTTGATTCGCTAGAATCAACAACAACACGTACATACGTTGAAAAGAGAAACAACAAACAAAACAGAACAGAACAGAAAAAATCGCTTAGTAATGCCGTTAAAAATATGGCAACACGTAAGCGGTGCAAAACGTATCCCCCCGCCACCCCCACACCCTTTGGCAGCTCATTTGTTGTGCAGCGCATTTTGTTTTCACAATCAATTCACAGAACCACCAACAACAACAAAGCAAAACACAAATGAAAACTGTTTTCGCTGTCATTGCTGCTGCGCTGCCACTGCGCTGCTTAGCAGCTGCTGCTGCTGTAGTTGTTTTTGTTGCTCAAAGAGCAATGCAACTTTGTCGAGCGTGAGTTGCGTTCATTCACATTGCATACACACACACAAATGCACTTGCACTCGCTCTCGCCCTCACTCACACACACACACACTTGCTCAACAGCAGACGGCGTGTGGCCTGATGTCGTAACTTAAGCACAAGAGAGCGCTGCTGTGCGCGCTCTTAGCGCCAGCTCTCTCTCTCTCTCTCATTTCAACTTTACCTGTCGGACTCTCGGCTGCTGCTTCCTCTTCTTTAGTATGCTTCTTGTTTTCTTGTTGTACAACACGACCGACCGCGCCTCCTGTTCTAATAAGAAGCAAACACACACACTCAACCACACACACAATAAATTCTTTTGTGTCAAAATTTATTGCCACACGCGAAAAAAGCAAACGAGACACTGCAGAATTCTTTGCTCGCTTTATAATTATTTATTTTATTTTTTATATTTTTTATTGTGTTGTGCCTTTTGTGCGCGTAACGTTTTTTCACTCTTTTTTCTTTTTTTTTCGCTGTGTGTTTTGTAAGAACTGCGGCTTTACGTAACCTGCAGACGGGTTTAACACATTTTTGCGGCGCGCGGGGCAAATAACAACAACTACACAACGTACGACACTCCACTTGACTTAACTAATTGAAAATTTATGCTGCTGCCTTGGCAAATTAAACGCAAACACACATACACATACAAATACACTCACAGCAGTAAACGCGCTTGTTACGTTAACAAAAATCAGCAAAGCGTTTGTTTTGTAACGCGCTTACGTTATATATGATTACGCGACGAGCGAGCGGGGACGACGCGTTGTTTGTCGTAAGGCGGCGACTTCGCCTGTTTCTTTCTTTTTGCTGTACTTGCCACGGCCGCTGTTCGACAGCAAATGAACGCAGCGTCGCGTCGCTGTGAGCGACAACCAAAAAGCATTCAAGAGCCCCCAGAGCCAAAGAGCACAACAGAAATATGAAAACACACACATAGAGCGGAGCGACATGCTATTATGTCATAGCTCTCTTAAGCAGGCAACAGCGTCTGTTGCGTCATCAGTTTGTGCGCTCTCTTCAGTGCAAAACTGCCGCTGTTGTTGTTTTTGCTGCTGCTGCTGCTTCAGATTTGCCGGCAAAAACGTCAACTATTAAACAAGGTGACGCCAAACTTAGGCAATGTGTGATGATAGGTGCTATATGTGTGTGTGTGTGTGTGTGTTTCGCCCACGCTAGCTCATCATTTATCGTATGTTGTGTGTGTGCTTCCGGCGCCACTCAAACTATAATAATCGAGAGTGAGTGAGAGGTGGCAGAAATCAGGGATCGCGCAATTAAACGTTACGAGTCAAATTTAAAATATAATATAGGGATGATTACATGTTAAAAGTTGAGATATAAGATATTCAATTTTTGAATTGCTTTGCATTTTAATTATTATTTCATAACTGACTTGTATCTTTAAAAGTCATGAAATACATTTTATTCTATAATTTTTATCTTCAAAAATTTATGAACGTTACGTTGCCTGTTAAATATGTTCATATTTGTTGTCTTGTCTTTGGTTTCATAAGATTTGTCATTTAGCGCGTGTTACGTGTGTGTGACGCGCTGACCTCATTTGCCGATCAAAAGAGAGTGCACAGCAAACAACGGCAATGGCAATTAAAGCTGCACGCAGCAATGCAGCGCTGCTGCTGCTACTGTACTGCAGTCAGCCATGCAAAGAGAAAGAGAGGAAGAGAAAGAGATTTCAATGCTTCGCCGCTCACATTTCAAGCTCAAGTTCAACGTTGCTGCATATTTCCAGTTTTATCGCTTGATGTTGTTATTAACATTTTAAGTGGCGGTTGTTGTTATTGCTTTTGTTATTGCCGTTTACTATTTTCGTAATTTGGTAATTTGTTGCGTCTGGTTTAATACACATCAACATGCATAGATACATATGTATGGATTCACAACACATGTTTATTCATATATGGATCCCATGTGCCTAACATTGCTCGCATTTCTTGCAACATTTGCCACGCACGTTTTCTCTTCATAGGAAGTAATCGACAAATATGTTATGCAGCTATTTTATTTTGTGTTTTATTTTCTTGTTGTTAATCAACGGAAATTGCTAGCGAGTTTTGAAAAATATGTATGAGGAAATTCGTTTATGTTTTGCATAAGTTAATGGCCAAGAGAGAGGTGTGTCGATCGATTTATTTGGTAATTAGTGCAAAGTGTTGATTTTTGATTTTGTTTCACGCCATGTTGCAAAAATCATAAATAGCTTGTCAACAATGCTGCTAGCAACATGATAGTAGTTAGCTTAGCTAAGCTCTTGAAATTTAAGAGAACTCAGCTATGGTAGCAAGACTCAGCAGATTCCTAAGCTCTGCCGCTCTTCTAACTTAAGAGAACACAACAATATTAAGGCAAACAGAATTTTTGCCTCATTACACAACATAAAAAGGCTAGGCAACAATGAGGCTGGCAATATGTCGCAGCAGATTCCTAAGCTGTGCTTCTTATGTAACTTAACAGCTATGTTAAAGCAAACAGAATGTAGTGGCGCCTTCTAGTGGCATGGCGTGGTACTATGCAACATTTTGTGCAACATAATTTTACGGATGCCGAAAAGTATGCAATACTATTGAATTAAATAACATTTCACATTTTTGGGCGCGCAAATTTGAAATGGAATTTTAAAAAATCAATTAAAAATTAAATAAAAACAAAATGCAAAATTCGGTAAATTAATTAACTTTATTTTAAAATTAGTTTGGTGTCGAAACTGAAAAAAAAGCCAAAAAAAAATTGAGAAATAAAAATAAAATTGAGAATCAAAAGATTTCGGAAATTCGAGAAAAATTCAACAAAATGTCTGGTATTTTTTTCAATTTTCTAGCTCAAAAAACAAAAAAGTTGATTTTTTCGGCCGGAAAAATTGTTCTCAAAAATTTCAGAAGAATTTGGCCCGTTTTTGCGTTTTTGCGGACCACTTTTATCACTTGGATCAGGCGCGCAGTTGTGGCGCCATCTATGTGTGCGCTATGGTGCGCCATCTATTGTTTTTTGTGACAATGACAATGTGAGAGAGGAGGAGAGAGAGAGAGAGAGAGAGGTGACAAATGCTCGCTCGCGCATCGTTCCCACTTTTTAGTTTAAGTAGAAAAATGGCGGACGAGAAAACTTTATTTTATTTTTTGAAGAAGAAGAAGAAGAAGAGAGCACAGAAAAAATAAAGGAGCATAACAGTAGTAGGAACAGAGTACAGATTTGAAAGGGAACAGAATAGTTATCAGTAGGTTAGGTTAGGTTAGGGCGGGTGTCTTTTATGACGCACCTAGGCCTGGATAGGCCCATTGTGATCCCGCTGGATCCAAAAGATCCCTTCTGCCCACTTGGGAACCTAAAACTGACTTAGTAGGGAGTCCAGTTTGATGACTGGACAAATTTAGCAATTTTACGTGGTGTTAAAGTTGCAAGTTCACCTAGGCCGTCTAGGAAGGGTTTACCCAGAAAGCGGAGTCTTCTGCTGCTTAGGGCTGGGCAGGAGCAGAAGAAGTGCTCAGGGGATTCTTCTTCTTCTTCGTCTCTACAACTCCTGCAGAAGTCGTTGTAAGGGGATTTCAGTATAGTTATCAGTATAGCGACATATAGTTATCAGTATAGCGACATATTTTTGACTTCAACTTGACGAACAGCAGTATTATAATGAAACGATAGCTTGATTAGTGGGTAAGTCTAACCATAGAGTTGAGCTTAAAGGGCGCAACTGTACCTCGGGTTAGGTTTAAAACACAAAGAAAGTCACAGTTTAAGATCAAGGAAAACCTTTTAGGAACATTTTTTAAAGCCATATACACAGCCCAATTAAGAAACGCATATAACTTTAATAATACACATTATAAACATATAGGACCCTACACACAAAAACAATTTTGCATTTTATCGTTTCAAAATTTGTATCTAAACCTTTATTGTTTTTGCAGTTTTCAATAAATCATATTTATCGCCTTCGATTAATAATAATGCCGTCAATTATGCCTATGAATAATTCTTCAGCTTATTGGTTTCTTATAGAATTTATCGCATATCGAAAGAAATGAAAAATAAAATTAGTTATAAATAACATGGTGAATTTTACAATATTCCATAATATTTAAAAACATAGATAAACAATTGGTTTAAGAAACTTGAAAACATGTACAAAATTTAACAAATTATTTGGTTAAAATTTAAACTAATTAGAACTAATTAATCTGCAGCATTAGCGCCATTTTGTCGAGCACTTGTGTTTAGTTTTTTTTTTTTTTTTAGCATTTTTCTTTTTTCAATTTTATATTGTAGATCTTTAAGTACGTTTTGTTTTTGTTTTCATTTCTCTTGTTTTTTTTTTTTATATTTTTGTATATATCTAGGTACATGTTAGTGTCCTTGCATAGGCTGTTTTAAATTTACTCGAATTAGTTTTTATGAAATTTAAATTTAAGTTTTATGCTGCCAACAACAACTAGGCGCAGTTTATTTCTTTTTCAAATTTTTATTTCATTTTTTTTGCATTGCTTTCTATTGCCGCAAGCGAATTTTTGGTTTTCTCTTCATTTTCTTATTTTTTGTTACTAATACAAACGCTTTACAAATTTTTTAGTTCTAAATTATTTTTAGCTGCAGCTTTAGCCATTTTTATATTTTTATCATTCCATTTTTTTTTATTTTTTTTTTTGAGATTTTTTCATATAAAATTATTTGCATTTGTTTCAATCGCAAAATTCTCAAAATATAAGTAAAGGCTCTAAAACGCATGTGTGTGTGTGTGTGTGTGTGGGGGGTGTTTAATTCATTTTGTTTAATTTCGGGATTTTTAGCTTCATTTTTTGCAACAACTAACAATTTTTTGGTTTTTTATTTCTGATTTGTTTTTCTACATTTATTTATCATTTTTGTTATTTATGTTTCTTATTGATTTTAAAATTCAACAACATTTTTTGTCTTTAATAATATGTAAGAATATATATATGTATATATAAGTATATTTATATTTATGTGTATATGTATATAATGTTATATAATAATATATATAGCATTTTAATATGTTTGCATAGCCGACGTTTTTCTCCACTTTCTTCACACTTTCTTCACTTTCTCCACAGTTGACTTAAAAACTAAAAACACTCAGCATTTGCTTCACTGTACTTGACTGTCTGTCTGTCTGTCTCTCTAGGCCTAGTTACATATTCATACATATCATCTAGATACACTCTAGATAACTCTAGATACTTCTAGATACTTCTTTGCTTTGCACTGCAACAATTTGTGTCTTTAGTTACTATATTTTAACCCTGCCTACGATTTACGCTGCGGTATATACTATATGGTATATATATATATACTAAATACACTAAATATGTATGTATGTAAAAAATCATCAGCTACAATATTGAATTTATCTACAGAATTTACTTCAACTAATTGTAATTATAATCATTAATCATTATAATTCATGTAATTTTTAATAATATATTTCGTATTGTGTATATATTAAATATATATTTATGTATATATTTATTGTATATTAGATCTTATTGTGTTATTATATTAACAAAAGGTTTTACTTTCAGTGTTTTTTATCGTCTTCTGTTTGTTTCTAAAGTCTACATTTTATGTTACGGAACATTCTTATATCAGAAAAAATACATATTAATAATAATACATATTCTCATTTCTTCTCATTTTCTCAATACAAATTGAAAACCTAAATTTATTCAATCACTAACAAAATAAATCTGAATCTACAACAAACTCTCGTTGCATAAAACTTGTGTATAAATTTTTATTTATATTGTGAGCTTTTTTATTATTTTCTTATTTTTTGTTTTTGATGTTTATTTTTGCTCGCTTTTTGGCTGTGCGAGGCAACAAAATATCAACGCCTGAAAGTATGCTATAATAAAAATAAACGATAATTGAAAATCATTTTCCAACATTTATTGCAATTCAGGAAAAAGCTACAATCTACGAGAAACAAATACAAATAAAAAAGTAAGAAATAAAGTGGTTTTTAATTTTTTGTTGAGAAAATAACTAACAACTATTTATCAAATCTGTAAAAATAATGTATTAAGGATCGTAAATACAAATTATTTTTTGATTTTTAACAGAGCTAAAACTTCTTTTTTTGATCGGAATAAAATATGGTTAAGAAATAAAATGTAATTTAAATTTTGGCTTAGAAAATATCAAAAATCGTTTTTTTTGTAATCTGTAAAAATTATGTAGTAATTTTAATTCTTTAAATACAAAATGTTTGTTGATTTTAAACAAGAAAAAAACTTTATGTGCTGGTGTGGTCACACTTTTTCGCTACCTGTTTTAGGGTCACACTCGCCAGCCGCTGAGCGCGCAAAATAAACTCAACTACTTTCACCTCTATGCGCATTTAAACTTTAATGTATCTTGTATCTTGTATGTTTTTATCTAATATCTTTATATAAATATAACACGATTTGTTTTGTTAATTGATTTTTATACAAATAGTTTAGCAATTGCTTAGTTTGTGGAGTTTATTTTTGGGCTAAATCAACTACAGTAGTAAACTTTATCGTTATCATTAATCGTTATCGTTATCATTACAATTATAGTTATCGTATAATTTCTGTGTCACTTTACAAAACAACCGAAGCTCAAACATTGACTCAACGTTTTCTTTTTTCCAATGATACCGATATATATATAAGATATTAAATGTTATTTTCTTTTTCATTTAGTTTTCATTAGTTTTTCGTATAGGTTTTAGGTTTTCTCTAGGTGGTTTCTTAGCAGTGCAAAAGGCTTTAGGTTAATTTCTAGTTGGGGACTTTTTTCTGTATCGTTTTTTTTAGAGAACTCTTGAATTTGTATAAGACTCGCAATTTGTTTTTGACCAGGAATTGTAACGTTAATAATTTTCAAAATGTTAAAATTGTAAAATGTTTTCATTATCCTTTGCTGCTTTGCCTGAGTGTGAGTTTGTTTTTCTTGATGTCTCTGCAAAGATTTTGATTGAAGAAAACTAACTTTTAATTTTAAATTTGTATGGTAAAAAAGCCTTTTTGGATAGTCAAAATAATTTATTTTAATTTTTTATGAGTGTATTTGGTTTTTTTTTTGTGTTTATGCAAAGAGCAACGACAATTGAAGGTTCGAAAATAAAAGAAAGTTTTTTCAAATTTTTATTTTTTTTTTTTAAATTTTCAACTTTGGATTAAAACCGAAACAAGTATCGGATTCAGTGACGGTTTCGGTTATGTTCGCATTTATTTAAAATGTTAAAGACATGTACATTTTAAAACAAATATTCAAAAACTTCAATTAGGATCTTTTTATTGAGATCAAATATTCAAATTAGAAATAAAAATAAATTTTGGTTTCAAAAATCGATTATTACACCTAAACAACAAATTTAAATTTTATGCTTGACCGGACCGAAGTTAACCGTTATGCTTGAATCGGTTACCAAACGGTTATTTCGGTTTAAATTACAGTTTCAGTTACGGTTACTAGTTTCAATCGGTTACGGTTACGGTTACGGTTTTAATCCCTTCTCGCAACTTTTGTCTGCAATTTCTGGTTTCGACTATTTGCCAAGTGCTCAAATGTCCCGATGCTCTTCTTTTCTTCTTTGTCTCTTTTTCCAATTTTGTCTAGTGGTTAAACATCTAATTAGTTAGCAAGATAATTATATAATTATCTATATAAATGTAAATGTCTGTGTAATTGCCTTTTTTTTTTTAATTATCGTTAGGGTTAGTTTCGGGTAATTGTTGTTGTTGTTGTTGTTGTGTCTTTTTCTACTTGCTATTGGCATTTTCTAACTGTATTTGCTGTGAGATCCTTGCATTGTATTCTAGTTTAAGTTTTGTGGGCTGTTTCAAAGGTAAAACAAAATAGAGAAATTATAAATAATATAGAACCAAGTTCATTTTTTTCAATATGTGAAAGCAACGTTCTGATTTTTATTATTACTCTTTCTTGTTCTCTCATTGTCTCTCATTCTTTTATTTTCGAATGGTTTTCCTAAAAACCTATTGAAATTTGTAAACTCGCTTCGTTAAAAATATTTATAACTTGTAAATGATAAATGAATTTCTCTCAGTGTTTTCGTATAAAATTTATTTGATTTTTTCTTTCTTTCTTTATTTTTTTCACTTTATTCTTTTTTTTATGTTTGTTGTTTATTTTGTTAACTTAGAATAGATATGCAGGTAAATGTAACTCAATGTTTAACAAATAAAATTATTAAAACTTAACTAAAGCTGTAAACAGTAATGATAATAATAATAATAATATAATTATAATAAGATTATAATAAGATTTAAGATCTTGCAAATCACACCAAACAAATTAAAACAAATCGAAAAAAAGCAACTAATAGAATAGAATAGAAATAGAATATAAGATTAGATTAAAGAATAGAGTGAAAAAATGTAGTGAAATTTAAAATATCATAGTAAGAAAAGGATCGAAGCATGTTCTAAATTTGTATTCTCATTTCTCATATGTTAAAATAATAGCATGTTAACATAATAATATATTAATATTTTATTTTATTTGATTTGATTTATTCTTCTCTCTTCATATTATTATTTAAGTTATCAACAAATATAACAAAAAACTATAAAATAATAGTGAATATTTTTTTCTTCTTTTATCGTTATCGTTATCGCTTCTTTTATAGCTCTTTATAGTATATACTATATAAAAAATCATAGCTCACTTAATCTAACAGCTGCCTAGCGCGCAGGCAACTGAGGAGGGAAGTTCTTTGCTCATTTCTAAATGGTTATTTTTTTTTTTTTGTTATTTTTAGTATTTGTTTTTTTTTAAATTTTTTTTTGGGTTTGGGATTTTTATTTTCCGTTTTTTATTTGCTTTGATTTTATCGTATTGTTGTTTTTTTTTTTTTTTGAGTCAAATTGAAAAAGGCAACGAAATTATTTACAATATGTGTGCAGACAAAAAGTTATCGGCTAAAATTTACTAAATTAAGAAAACTTAACAAAAATTAAGAAAAATATCAGAAATTGTTTTTTGAATGCGAAAATAATGATTGAACGCGTTTAAAAACTAGTAACAAAACACACTAGGTTCAAAAATTTCAACAACTCTAGAGTCCAGACAACAGGCTGTTCAAGTAATCGATAATTATCGATTATATGTATGATCGGTTATCGATTTCTCAGCTAGTTTGATGCGGTTTAAAGAATATGCCACTATTTTTTGTTTTGTAGTTTAGTTTGAAGGCAGAGCGGGTTGCACTTTCGATAAATATATCGATAGATATCGATTTGATGATGTGTGTGTGTGGGGTTTTTTTTTAGCTACACTAAAAATGTAAAGTTAAATGTTTTTTTAGTTAATTTGCATTTAGTTTAACGTTAAGTTTAAAATAAATAGGCGCTGCTTACAGATGTGTGTTTTTTTTTGCCCTTAGCAGTGTGTGTGTGTGTGTGTATGTGTGTATGTGTCTGCTTATCATATATATATATGTATTAACTTTTATTTATAAGCAAGCATACATATGTACATACATATAGGTTTAAACTATATATATATACACATATGTGCATTGCATGTATAGTGTAGTACTTTTCATGTCTGTTTACTAAAAGGTTTCTTTTTTTTTAGTATTATCAATTATCAATTATTATTACAATTATTATTATTATTATTATTATAATGTAGTTGTTGTTGTGGTTTCGTCACATATATTTCATTACACATCCTGGAATTTCGATAGACGTGCACGCAAGTCCATGTTCTCCTGTTTAAGCTGCTCAACCTCCTGATGTAGTGTTGCGTTCTGGATGAAAGTGATGGAAACAAATTAGCAACTAGTTAAGAAAAAGAGGAATAACAACACTCGGAAAAATAATGAACCCTTTATTGCTCTCAAAATCAGAAATTCACCTTTGTTATGTTTCCAAAATCTTACTTTAAAATATGCATTTTCTTGTCTAATTTGTAGTCCCTATCACAAAAAACTATTTAATATGAAGCAGACATTGTTTTCTTATTGAAAATTTATTTATTTTTATTAATTTTTACAGTTCCTGTCTTCTAAAGAGCTTCTTTGTTCTGTCTTCAAAATGATACTATAAAATATGAATTTTCATTTCAAAATTATTTTTTTTTTCTTTGAAACTGTGTGTATTTATTTTAAAAAACTTTTCTGCCACCTTTACTGGTAAATTAATCAAGTTTTACATGAGAATTTTCCACTACAAATTTTTCTAAAAAAAAAAGAAAACAATTAAATAAATTCTAGAATAGTAAAAATGACTTAAAGAAACAATTGGTTTATCTTTCTAACAATAAATAAGAGCTTGTCAAGGGCGAATTTCGAAAATGAGGGTTTTTACAAAGTTATATGTTGTTTTTCCGAGTGTGTTGGGGTGTTTTTTGTGTTGGGGTTAGGGTTACTCACTTCCTTTTCCAAGTAGCGTGCTCGCATCGCAATTTGATTCTCCTTTTGTCGACGGGCATCCCTCGATCGTTTGGCGGCGATGTTGTTCTTTCGGCGACGGGCCCAGTACTTGTCGTCCTTGAGCTCATCTGGAACAAATTGTTTGCGTGACTTTTTAATCATCGGCTGCGGTTTGAGCTCTTCATCGGAGAATGCTCTGGTGCGCGGATCAAAGTCACGCCCCGACGATGCGAATGAAAATGCTGGAATATCAAATACTAAATGTTAACAATGTTTCACAGACTGTTCGTGCTATAAATCAAATCATAATCACAAAATGCAGCACAACTTTCAAGACAAAAAAAATTAGACAGATAAACTCATAAGTTTCAAATTAAAAAAGTAGACAAAAAAAAATAAATGAAGTAGAAAAATAGAAATAGAAATAGAAAAAGAATAATGTAATAAAAGGAAGACAAAAATTTGCCTCGAAATTGCACAAATTGGAATGTAATCAGCCTTTAACATTTAGCATTTGATAAGACATGAGCAAAAACATTTTTTTTGTAATATTTTGATTTGTTTTTGTTTCAATTTTTTTGTATTGTTTTTTTTTTTTGGAAGGATGAACTCGCTAGATGGAAAATTGTATATATGGTATAATTAATGATAATCAATTATGTAAATGTGTGTATATTAAAATCATATTCAAATTCATGTTAATTTTAGGCGCAATGTCCATTCCATTTGTGTTTTTTTTTTTTTTTAATATTGAGTAACAAATCAAAAAGTTATGATAGGGTTGCTCTAGAGGATTTTAGTTTGATTTAATTTTTTTTCATTTTTTTTTTTTTTGGATAAATCCCAGAGATTTGAACTCACTTGATTCGGCCGGCGATGGCGGATTTAGCGTATCGGGACTAATGCAATCCGAAGGCGATGGAGACCGCTCGCGTTTTGTGGTTATATGGCCCAAGCCGAGCGACAATCCCGCCGCATGGCTCAATGAATCGGAGCGATGGCCCAAACCACTCGAGTGGCCCAAATGTGTTCCGGGCAGTCCATCAGGTATGTTGTTTTCCGACAAGAACTCATCCAAGTCCGCATACTGTGAGAAAAAATAAGTTGTAATTTCGAAATTCGTAAGATTTAAATTTTTGGTTGCAGTCAAAAGCTCTCAAAATGTCAAAAGAAAAACAACCAAACAAATAACAAGCCAACTTATTAGGTGTATGTGTGTGTGTGCGATTTCACATTACTTCCAATACCATTTTTAATATATTAATTTAATATGGTAATAATAATAATTACTTTTAATAAAAACTTTAAAAAAAGAAAATAACTAAAAAATACACTTGTAATCTTATATGTATGTTATTGCAATAATACAAGTTTTAGAAATTACTATTTCTTCACATAATTTCTCTCGTAATCCGATAAAATAACAAGCGGAACAGACTATAGTCGAGTTACCGACCATAGGATACCCGTTACTTATTAAAATAAAAATTGTATTGCATACTTTCAGGCATTTACATAGCTTAAAAACTAAAATCATCCATTACTACAGTTCTATTTGTCCGATCTTGTTGAGATTTAGTATATTACATTTCTACGTACTATACTATACTATATTGTACTATATACCCTTTTACTAATATTTTAAGTAGAGGGTATAAAAATAAAAGTCAAAAATAAATTAAATTATTAGTAGTCAAAAAAAATATTTAAGAATTGATTTTTTCTATAGGAATTATAAATAAATAAAGTCAATTTATTTTCAAGTATTTTTTATTTTAATTTTAATCGGTAATTGGTAGTAGTTGAAAGTAGTGTATAACCACAGTTAATTGGTATTAGTCAAATTGTGAGTCACACAAAACTGTACAGAATATAGATATTTAAAATATACGATTTACGATATGATGAGAATACAATTCTCGCACTAATTAAGCACCAGATTCAGGTTAATTTAGTTTAATTAATTGTGATTGCTGTATTTGTTTGTGTGTATTTGTTTCATTTGCAAATTGGTTTCTTTTGGGGTTGTAAGGTGTAAGGTGTAAGGTGTAAGGGAAGGGTGTAAGGGGAGAGGGTGTAAAACAAGACGCAGCCACTACGCAGCGATGATAAGATGATACTAACTTGTGTTACCTTGAGGTCAGCATCGTAGGGCAACGTTTTATCCCACAAATTGGGGCCGAGAAATGCCGTTTGCGCCTCAACATTCCAAATGTCGCCCTCCTCTTTGTATTTATCATCCGGACAGATGATTTCTTTGCTATTCGATGTGGATTTGCCTGCAAAATAGATAAAAGATATACATATTATAGCAGGAATATGGAATTAAAGATAATTATCGCTTATTTTCATCTCACTGTTACACGTAAACAGCAGCATAACATACACTGTCAATAACATAACATACGAATATAACATACTCTGTAAACATAAGAATAACATGGGCTAAGCATAGAAGAGTAGAACATTCTGTATTTGGCTGGCATAAATATGTACTGAACACAATATATCTATTAAATTAAATAAGGAAATCAAGGGCAATGCATATATGTATCTTTAGTATAAATATTGTTTTTTAAGTAGTTGTTTGTTTTTCCCCTTAACCAGTTGACAGTTTTACAAGTTATTATCAATCACAAGTAGACGTCGCCAATTTGCTGATAACAGGCGCCTAAGTTTCTATATATTTTTTTTTGTCTTTTCTTGTTTTTTATTAGAATTTATTTTGCTGTAAATTGTGTTGTTGTGTCAAGTGCAAATAGTAGTAGTATTTGATAAGGGCCTGGAGCACTACTTGGGCCATTAAAGTGGGTCAAATTGCGTTTTACACATGAGAGTACTTGCCACTTACAGTATCTCATATAATTGCTTTGACAAAATTAAGAAATTCAAACATTTTAAATTTATTTTGAAAAAACAATTTTGCTTAAACTTTAAATGGACAGAATTATTAAGTTGTATTCAAAATCAAAATTTATAGAACACAAATGTGTTAAAAAACTGTTAAATGTTCAGCTCTAAGTTAAGCAACACACATGTTCCAACATTACGAAATAGTTCGCAACATTGTTGTCTTCAGCAACAGCAACAACGATCCTCAGGTTGACAGTCGCGATAATAGCCTGGCAACATTTTGTTGCTTTCATAATTTGATTAGCACGCATTGAATGTTGCTAAAACTCTCTCTGTATTGTTGCACTTTCTGAAGTGCTGTGCGTGGTTAAAATCAGTATAAAACATAACGTAAAAAAATTATATTTAAACTGTGGTCTTATTTCGAGCCTGGATTTTCGACAAAAACAATTTAAAAAATAAATAAATATATAAAAAACTAGGCAATTCTTTTGGCACAAATGGGCTAAAAATTGCATGCGAACCGAAACAATTTCCGCATGCGCCCCAAAATGGCCTAAAAGCAAACAAAGCTAATACACCGCAAAACACTATAACATGCTGTGTGTAAGAGCGAGCGAGAGAGTGTAAGTGTAAGAGAGAGAGAGAGAGAGAGAGGCGGCAAACAAAGCAAACAAAGAGGAAGCGCAGCGAGCAGCTGAAAAGCGAAAGTGAAATTTCAGCTTTCAACGGATTTTCAATCGTGTTGTGCTCTGCCTCCGCTTTTTGCGCCTTGTCACTCTCACTCTCTCACTCTGTCACTCTCACTCAAAAAGCTTCTTGCGCTTGACGCTGCGCAGGCGCTGCTGAGCGTGCTTCTGCTGCTGTCGACTGCGCTGTCGGCGGCGCTGCTTTATCTGTTATCCCATCAAGCGACGCGCTCTTTGATTTCTTGCATATTTCACAGAGAAACGAGTTTGCCGCCGGCATCGCAGCTGACGTCGTCGTCGACGTCGACAGCAATAACCGGTTTGCGTCGTGCAGAGAGTTTTTAGTTGTTGCTGTTGTTGTTGTAGGTTTCGCTTGCATTAGTTTCCGCTTTCTTATTCACTCTCACTTTCATTTGCGATTTTTTTTTATTTTACTGTTGCTTTTTAGGCGATTTACCAACTATTGCGAAATTTTATGCCGACAACGACGACGACGACGACCACATTTCTGGTCTGGTCTCTGGTCTCTGGTCTCGTCTGTGGCAGTGAAGTGAAGTAATATTTTCTTTGCTTTTTCTCTGCTTTTCTTTCCTCTTTGCCGTTGGCAGCGAAGCGTAAGTAAAAAGAAAAAAGTGTTTTGTTGCATGTTGACTGTGAAGTAATAGCAAGTACAGTGAGTGCAAAACGCATGCATGCACATACATACAAACACATGCTAATAAAATTAGGACTCACACGGCGTATGAGCAACTTTTCATTTGGCTTTTTAATTAAGCAGTTTTCAGTCTGATTTAAGCGGCGAATATTTAATGCTAGGATTTATGCTTGGGAAATTTTTCTTTAAACGTTAGTTTTTGCTTAACTGATGCGGGTTTTGTGTTTGTCACGAAACAAAGAAAGACAGAGACAGCGAAAGAGATGAAAGCGACAGATGATCAATGAAGATGGATTTTTCAAGTAAAGATTCAGGCAATTTTATATATTATATATTATTATATAATTTAATAATATAATATAAAATATAATCAATTAACGATCAACATTCGCAAAGCATTTAAAATAATTTTAAAAAACTTTTAAAAAGAAAACAATAAAAAAAAACGAAAAATTTACCGTTTGCTTTGCAAATAAAACCCAAAAATGGAGATTTCCTGCCTGTAAAATAGAAGAGAAATTGAAAGAAGATAGTAGATAGCAAAATACACAAAAAAAAAACAAATTCAATATTTAAGGATTCATACGAAACGAAACAAAATGGAAATGAAACAGAACGAAACGAAACAAAACAAAACGAAGCGAAGCGAATGAAGCATTAAAAATAAAAGTAGATAACAGATATAAGAAGATAATTCATATGAATGCCTCAACTAAGAAACATATGAGCTAAGCCAGTGTTGCGAACGTTACAAAAAATTAAAGTCCACTATGCATTTTCACAATTTTAGGAGAATTTAGCATAGTAAACAAAAAAATATGCAAATACAAAAAATTCAATGCAATATATGACCATATCAATCCAGATTTAAAAATAATGATACGTAGTATCGTTCAACCATTTATAACTATTTTTACATCAAATTATTAATATGTATTGAATATCCTATCATTTATTTATTTATCTTAAAGAGAAAAAAAAAGAAACAATAAGGATCAGATCAGTTCCTAAAAGATGCGATGTATTCGTCAGATACTCGTACTTGTATCTCTTTTTGTGTGGTGTCTTCCTCTTTGTTTTGCTGTCACTTTCACACGCACTGAAGAGATGAGAATCTGGCGCAGGGTTTATTTTTAGACACAACAACAACCATAACAACAACAACGGCGATGACTTAAGTCGTTTTCGGGATTGAAACTCGACTTGGCTTTTTTTTTTGGTTACAGTTTCTCTTCTTGCCATTTTAAGTAGGTCAACTCATTGTTGTTGTTGCTTTTGTCTTTTTACCTTTTTTTTTGGGCCAAAAAAGCGCGTCATTTTATGGGCATTTTTTTTTTGTGTTCGCAGTTTCTTATTTGTAATTAATTTAATTTGCATAATTTTCGTGACTATTTTGCATTTAGTTTCCGCTCTTTTTTTGTAGACTTGTATCTATTTTTTATCTGTTTCTGTTTTACTTTCCTTACACATTTGTATAAAAAGTTGAGCGCTTTCTTACTTGGGCCTACGACAACACAAAATTTATGGTGTTTCTGGGGTGAAAATGAAACGCGGAATGCGTTGATATTTTTTTTTTGGGCATAATTTGTCTCTCTTTCTTGGACTCTATTATTATTGTATTATGATTTTGTTTTTATTTTAAATTGTTAGCCTCTGGCCTGGGCTTTTGTTGTGTTAATGGTCAGTGGAATTGGAGTTGGTCACAATTTTTAGTTGGTTTTTTCTTTTTTAGTTTTTTATTATTGTTATTTTAATGCCGCATTAAACTTTCACTTTTGGCTGTTTCCATTTTTTGACTGAGCTTCGGTTAATATGTGACAACATCTTTTCTTGGCAGATTTTGTTAATTCAAGTAGCTAAATTTAAAATTCTATAGAAAGCATTGAGCAGAAGATGAAACAAGTTTGGGTCAAAAGATACAGTTATGCAATTAATTGTTTTGACAAAGAAAGAAATGCAGAAAGTGGGCAAAAATGAATAAAAATAATTTAAGAAATCAAGAAAATTGATTTCTAGCATTTTATTTTCTAAATTTCAATTTCTAGAGAAAATAAAATTAAAAGCCAAGAACATTTATTTTGTTCTTCTTTGTCAAAACAATTACTTGACCCATTGTAAGCTCATTATTGAGTTGCTTAAACTGAATCCAAATCACAGTTAAATATTCATCAATTAAAATTCAGACTTGTATCTCAATCACATCCGTTTTAAGACCGTAAAATCAACTGTCATTTCCCTTTTCCTCTTCCCCCGCGAGTGCATTTTAAATCACGCCTCGTATTAAAATGAAAGTGAGAGTGAAAACTCCTGCAAACAACAACAACAGCAACAACAGCCCAAACAAGTCACTACGGATGAAGAGTAAGAAAAAGAAATAAAAAACCCGAAAAAAACCCAAATTGAATGAAATTCAAAACCTGTTTTCTATATGAGAAAAAAAGATTAAAAAAAACGACATTCTATGCACAAAGTAGAACAGAAAAAAAATAAAATAAAATAAAAGAGCGACCGCGACATTGACATCAGGTGTATTACGTATAGAAATAAAAAAACTCATGTTAGAATACATTATAACTAAGGCATTTATAAACAATTTTGAATTAAAGTTGCACGATCTTTAATATTTTGCCTAAGTTTCAGGAAGAACCAAGTAGAAAACATAAGAATTTGCTATTATTATTTTATATAAATTAAATTTTTAGTTTTTTTTTGTTTTTTCTTGTAAAAATATATGAAATTTGTATAAGCTGCTGACTTTTTCAGCACATTTTCAGCTATATGTTCAGCACTCTCAAAATAAAGCCAGCAGAAAACTTAAAAATTTATATTTTTATATATTTTATATCGTCTATAAGCTGCTGACTTTTTCAGCACATTTTCAGCGACATTTTCAGCAGCAGTTTTGCGGTAGCTGGCAACCAAAAAAATTATGCAATGTAACAAGTTTGATTTTTCATGGTGTGCAGAGCGAGCTCAACAATTGTGGCATTGTCGGGCACGTACGTTGTTGCTATCGTTGCTGTTGCACGCCCCTTTCACCTGACTGTCTCAGTCGCAGTCGCGAACGCAGTCGTTGCTGGCGTCGCTGCTAGCGTCGCTGTTGCTGTTTGCGCATGTGTCGCGTCGCGTCGCTTTTGAGTCGATGGCGCAATTGCCGCAATTTTTAGCTGCATTATTGTTGTTGTTACTGTTACTTGTTGTTGTTGTTGCTGTTGTTGTTGTTGTTACTGTTACTTGTTGTATTACATGGCACTCGTTTTTATGGCTCTGTTGGCTCTTGTTTTGTTGTTTTGTTTTGTATTGTTTCACTGCCTTTTGCTGAAGTGCAGAAAGTGTAACACTTTCGATTGTTGTCGTTGTTGTTGTTGTTGCTGTGATTGTTGTTCATGTTGTTGCTGGTGTGCATTGCATTCATTCCGCATTTGCAAACTCATTTGCATAGTCTTTTTTTTCTTCTTTTTTTATATGTAGCACTTTTTATGCTTAATTTTACGTTTTTTTGTATGTTTGTTTTTCTTCTTTTATTTTTGTTGAGTGTAAAATTAATTATGTGTGGGAAAATGTGTTGGGCTTTTGATTTCCGGGTTGTTAGCATATCAAAATGAACAAAAACAAAAAAAAAGAAGTACCAAAATATTGCAGTTAAACTTATTTAAAACTCTATAAATTTCACAAGCAATTTGCAATTTAAATTTAAAATTAACTTTTTGGAATTTACAAAATATGCTTATTACATTTTTTTAAATTTTGAACTTATTCAATATTATTTATTTATATTTAATATTTATTCAACTTTTATAAATTTTAAAGTTATTCAATTAATTTTAAAAATTGACTTTAAGGAATTTAAAAATTATATTTATACAATTTTTTTATATAAAGTTAAAAAACTTATATTATCAATTGCTTTAAATGCAAATGAGATTTAAGTGTTTGCTAATATTGTATTATTAATAGTTTCGATAAGACTTGAATATATTTAAAGTTTTTGGAAATCTTTTTAAATGTTATTTGTACAACAATTTGAATTCATTTTTTTTTTATTAATTATTGATTTATATATTTTTTTAATTTAACTTAAATTAGTTAAAATTCCATTAAAATTCAGTTTACAGTGCTGAAAGTGATTTTGCAATCATTTAATTGCTGGAAAACTGTTACGAAGCGAAAGTGAAAATAATATGAAAACTGTAACATATCTGAGACAAAGATGGAGAAAGATCAAGAGAGAAAGAGAGCGGGGGAAGGAGAGAGGGAGAGGGGAAGAGGCCCAACTTTGCTGTTGTTGAGTGAAAGAAAGCCGTTGGCGCCGTGCAGTTAATTAGCTAAAATAAGGAAGCAGACAATGATAATCATAATCATAATGATAATGATAATGATAATGACAATCATACTAGTCACAGTCATAGTTCCAGTAACGTGGCCGCTATAAAATTACAGAGCCATAAAACGCGCGGAAAACAACACAACAAAAAACAGACACCGAAACCTAAATAACAAATAAAATTGGCTGCCGAGTATGCCGAGCACGCCGAGAGGCGTGTTTGGGGGCGTGGTCAGGCTGCGAATTTAAAACGTAATCAAACACAGAAGAAAAAAGATAGGTAAGAGCTGCTCGACTCTTAGATGCCCAGTAGTCGTAAATGATACGAAAATTGAGTTATAAAAAATGCGTAAGTATATTTACGAACAAAAAGAAATAAACAAAAAAATAATATTATAAGTTAAAAAAAAAAAGAATAATAAATACCAATTTTTATGAAAAATAAACTATGAAATTGAAGTTATTTCTGAATTCTTTTAAAAAATATTGAAATTCGACGATTGTTTTGTAATTTTTATAATTGAAAATTGAAAATAAAACTTATTATTTTTATAATTTTTATAATACAAATAATATTTGAAGTGCAAAATTCAATAATTTTCATTATGTTTTATTTTTTTAATAAAAATTTAAAATAAAACATCAAATTTTAATTAAAAGTTAAGCAATAACTCATATTTGCAATCGTTAAAATAAAAATTAATAATAAATCTAATTTTCCAATTTTTATAATAAAAATGGCAAATAAATGAAAAATTGAAAATTTTATCAGTCTTTGTAGCATTTTTGATACTGGGCTTTATAAATTCAATCAACATCAACGTACAAGACTATAAAAGTGCTTCTGGTCTTTGGCAGGCGCAGCGTCGACGACGACGACGACGACGACGACGACGACGACGACGACGTGTGAAACACAGTAACAGTAAGAGTAACAATTAAAAGATTGCTCATACGCCGCGTGGTGCGAACAACGGCATTTCGGGCCACTTTCACTGATATTTTATGTTCACCTCAGCACTCAAGACTCAACACTGAAACTCAACTAAACGATGTCGCATTTTGCACGTTTTACAGTTGTTCCAACTAGTTGTTGTTGTTGTTGTCGTCGATTGCGCAACACGAGTTGAGTTGCTGAGGGGCAACAACAACAGCAATCAGTGCAACAGCAACAATCAGTGCTCCCGTGTTGGCTTTAACTCGAACTAACTGTATTACGTTGCATTTGCAATTTCTGCTCATATCTGGGTGACTGTGTGACGGCAGCGACTGCGCAGTCAGCGTCGCTGTCAACGTCAACGTCGTCGTTCGTCAATTTGTCGTTTTTGTCATGCGCAAAATGCAATTTTTCAACTTTGAATTGGATAAACGTTTTATGGCCAAAAGCACGAAAGGAAGCCAACACAACGTACTTTTGACTTCAATTCAATTCAATTGCCAACATTGGGCGATAAACAGCAACAGCATTGGTAACAGAACACGGCCAAAACCGACACTTGAGACACTGAACGATGAGCTGCAAGTGGCTGAAGTTGATAAAAAGTCACTGAATTTTGTGAACTTAAAACGAATAGACATAATTAAAAATTGACAACTGAAAAACAAAATGTGTTCAAAGTCAACTGATTGATTGACTGACTAACTGAATGATTGACTGATTGAGTGCGAGAGCCAGGAAGTTGAAATCAACGAGTTGATTTTATTTATTGGGAGATTCTATATATATTTACATACATACAAAAAAATTATTTGTCATTTAAAAAAATCAAACACGAGTTTCAAAAATTCGCAGAATATTTTCTGGATTACTCGAGATTTTAGGAACAAAAGTTGAATATAAATTGTATACATTTTTAATATCTAATAATAAAAGTTAAGCTGGTTTTTATCCATGTTTCAACAGTTTTTACTATAATAACTCCGAGATCGCTAGATTAATTCAGCATAAAATTAAAAATAATACCACTAAAAAATTATTAATCTACATTTTATTTAAATATATTATAAAAAATTTTAAATAATTATTTTATTAAAATATTTATTAGAAATTTCAAATACGGCAAATTGTCAATACTTAAAACTTTCCAAATAAATTGTACATTTTTGGTATGAATAAAAATTATACGAGTATTTCCCAAAATGAAGAAGCAGCAGCAACAACAACAACAACAGCAACAACAACAACAACACACAAAATTTGTTGCCAAGAGACCAAAAAGACCAAAAATGCCACAAAAATATCAAAAAAAAAAAAAAAACCGAAAAAGAAAGAAATGAATTTAAAAACTGCCGAAAAAGTGAAAGTTAATTTTTGTTGGTTGTCTGTTGCGAGCAGAGCAGCGCAGCGCAGTCGCGGCGACGCGCAGCGCGTCGAAGTCGCTCAATGAAAGTAAAAACGCATTTTCGGTAAAGTCAAATGAATATTTTGGATATTGTTACTTGGACACATATTAATTATGCGGCAATGTCACACAAGAAAAGACAGAGAAGGCAATAGACAGAGAGAGAGAGAGGGTGGAGAGAGACAGAGAGAGAGAGAGAGAGGGAACAGAAGAGAAGTGAGTGCCAAAATTGCCCTTTTGTTGCGATTGTTTATTGTTTTGTTGTATTTGTTATTGTTGGCCAGTCTGTAAAAGCCGGTCTTTTATCTTGGCCATAAAGTCAAGTCAAAAGACACAAGCGGCGAACGCGCCGATAAAAGTTGTGATAACAAAATGGCCAGCACAAAAGGCCAACAACAACTGTTGTCGAGGCTTAGCCAAAGTCAAAACTGAACCCAACGGCAAAAAACACTTTTTTTTTTTTTCGATTTTTTAGCCCAGTCCGCGAAATGGAAGAAAGGCTTTTAAATTTGTGATTTCTTATAATTCTTTTTATGTAAAAATTTTAATGTTAATTTTTAAATTTTTTCACGATGATTTTTTTTTGTATTTCTATAACTAGTAAAAATTAGGTCGATTTGTTGCTTTGTTTCTTTTAATTTGTAAATTTATTTATCTTTTTTTCTTTTTTTTTAATTTTTAATAGAAATTATTTTTTAACAGAAACCATTTTTTTTTGTACTTCTAAAATTATTTCGGAAAGAATAATTTATTATAATTTTATAATTTGTACTTAATATTTATGTTATATATTATATTCAAGCGCAGCTTTTTTTCAAATAATTTATTCGAAATGTCAAAATGACTCTCGTTTCTATTCGTTTTTTCATCAATAAAATATTATTTTATCACATTTTTTTAGGTACATTTATTTTATAATATTATATTAACAAAAACGCTGGGACTACTGGGCATCTAAGAGTCCAGCAGTTTAATTGCATCGTTCTTGTCTTCTGTTTATTTGTTGTTGGTTGATCTTTTTTGTTGTCAAGTTGAGTAAATAAAACAAAAGTTGGCTTTTTGGGCAATGTGGAAAGCACCCCGAACCGAAACCGAAACCGAAACGAAACGAAAGTTGTCTCAAGTCTGAAAATGTCGCGGGCCAACAAGTTGAAGTTGAAGTTGAAGTTGGCTCAGTTTGGCTCTTTGACTCTTTCGGCCCTAAAGTCACAGAAAAAAAAAAACTGAAAGCAAAAGTGATTGTAAATTGCCACAAGATTCAAGAGAAAGAGAGAGAGAGAGAGAGAGAGAGAGAGAGAGAGAGAGAGAGAGAGAGAGAGAGAGAGAGAGAGAGAGAGAGAGAGAGAGAGAGAGAGAAGAGAGTCGCAAAGGTTTTCTGGTGCAGTTGAAAGTTGAAGTTGAGCTGAACCTGAACCTGAACTTGCCCCTTACCGCATACGGAAATGGCAAATGGAAAATGGATGAAACGGGAATATGGAAAATGTAGAAAATGGGGAAATGCCTGCAATGGAACCCATAGAGCGGCTTTGGCATAAGACAAAACCAATTGCTGTCCGATTCGAATCGATATAATCCGACTTTGACTTTGACACTTAATCATGGCCAAAACTGTTGCCAATCAATTTGTGGTCGCATTTAGAAACACAAAAGAACTGCAATTTCCAATTTTGTTTTCCATTTTCCCATTCCCAATTATTATTTGATATTTTTTTATATCTTTTTTTTTCATTTTCTTTTTTTATGTGTTTAACTTCCCAATATTGTGTAAATAACTTAATTTTCCCCATGAATTGCATATTCAAAAATATTTTTGTATTTTTCCTCAATTTCCAATATTTTTTTCTATTTAAATTTTTTCGATTATAATTTTCCTAATTTTATTACCCAATTTTATAATTCTTTATATTAATTGTCAAAATTCTTAAAGCGAGTCCTAGCAACATGTTGCAAAGGGAAAGCAACAAGCTGCATTGAAGTTACAGCTGTTGTTGCTGCTGTTGCTGCTGATGTTGTTGTTGCTGCTGTTGTTGTTTATTTGCAGTGTTTCTTATCATAATCATAAATCATACCATTCAAGTAATTTGCATGTTGCTTCCACAGCTGTTGCACCTGAAATTGTGTCCAACGATTGTTATCATCGCCATTGTTGTTGTTGTTGTTGTTGCTTGGATTATTATTGTTGTTAACGTTGCTGTTGTTGCCGTTGGTGTTGCTATTGTTGCTGTTGTTGTTGATGACGCCAACCAAACTGTTGACCAGACTATTCTCATGCGCCTGTTGTTGTTGTTGCTGTGCCACAGCGGAGGCGGCGACTGTGTTGACAGTTGGCGTGGCCGTTGTCAGATTTGCATTTGGTGTCGCTGGATTGTTGTTGTTGTTGGCAATGTTGCTATTGCTGTTGTTGTTGCTGGTGGTGTGATTGTTTATAATAATGTTGAGATTGTTGTGATTTAATATGGTATTGTTGTTGTTGTTGCTGCTGGAGTTGTTGTTGTTGCCGTGCTGCTGCTGTTGCTGCAGATTGTTGCTGAGATTGTTGGCGGCAACGGCAACAACAGCTGCTGCCGCATTCACATTGACATGTGCTAAATGTTGCAAATGATGCTGCAACAATTGTGTGGGCGGCGGCAATGTACCGTTAGCAACAATGCTGCTATTGTTGTTGACGCTGTTGTTGTTGCTGTTGCTATTGCTGAGATTGTTGAGCAGCTGTTGCTGATGTTGCATTGTGTTGCGCAACAAATTATTGCTGGCCACATTGTTGCCATTGAGATTCGCATGTGTATTGTTGTTGTTATTGTTGTCGCTGCCACTGTTGTTGTTGGCCAACAGATGTGGCAATTGATGCACCACCTGCAGCGGCAAGCTGCTCAGCGGCGGCAATGCTGCCGTTTGCGACATGTTGCCAAGCATTTGTTGCTGCTGTTGATGTTGCTGCTGCTGCTGCTGATGTTGCTGCAACAATTGCAGCTGATTTTGCTGATGTTGCAGCGCCACATTGTGTGTCTGTTGTTGTTGTTGCTGATGTTGCTGTTGTTGTTGCTGTTGTTGCAAGGCCAATGTTGGCGGCGGCATTTGATAGTCCATTCTCATTGCTGAGCGCACACAAAATGCTGCCAGCTTTCAGCACAAATTGTTTATCTATTTACTTGTTTATATTTATTTTATTTTTTTGATATTTACTATTGTTAGCTTTTGAATTGTTGACACATTGCTGCTGCTGCTGCTGGCGTCGCTGCTGCTGCTGCTGCTACGCTGTCTACGTTAATTAATTACAATTACAATTACAACAACAACAAAAAGAAGATGCAATTGCAGCTGAAATTCCACACGCCAAACACAAGCAGAGAGCAAAAGGGCGAAAGAGTAAAAACAGCAATTAAAGCTTCTATCGCACGCGCATTTATCTAGGCGCTGACGTCGCCGTCAGCGTCGCTGCTCTCCCACAACTAGAACAACACAGGCAAGCGCAGCTTTCAGAGAGCGCGCGCTTAGAACTTGCTGCTCAAAATGGTTCTTACTATTGTTGTTCTTGTTGTTGTTGTTGCTCTCTGCACTTTTGTGCGCTCTTCAATTGCTGTAGCTTCTGCCTCGCTGTTGCTGCTGTCAGCTGCCTTTTGTTATTTGTTTTGCTTTTTTTTTTGTGCGCTTTGCCTTTTTTCTATTATTATGTCTGTTCGTTTTGCTGTTGTTGTTGTTTTTGTAGTTGTAGTTGCTGTCAACTATTTTGCGTACTTTTTGTTGGGAATGGAACCTGACGTTTGTTAAAGGGGTTCTCGCGTTCGCGTTGACGTCGTCGTCAGCGTCGCCGTTGCCGTCGTTTGAATGAGAAAAGTTTGACCTTGAATTAGCAGCAACAACGAATTTTTGCTATGCGCTTTTTGCTCTTTTTATTGCTATTTTTTTTGCTATTTTCTGTGGGCTTGTTGTTGGGCGCACTTTTGTCTGTTTTTTTTGCTTTAGTTCTTTCTTTCTCTTTCTATATTTTGTTGTGGCTGTTGTTGTTGGGCAACAATGTTTTGATGTTAATTTCTTGATGATTTAGTATACATATAAACATATGTATTAATAGGTTTAAAATACTAAACTAGTTGATATGATTTTAAATATTCTGGTTTTTATTAACTGTGGAATTTTTAATATTTTTAGAAATTTATGTATTTATGCACTTTGAATTTTGAATCACTGTGAGAGCAGATTTTAAATATTTTTCGATATGTATTTATTAAAAATATATTTTTAAAGTTTTCTTTTGATATTCTAAAGCTTTGTTATTTATTTTTGAATATTTATTTTCAATAGATTCATTCAATTTAAATATTGGACTTTTTAGCCTTTTTTAATTATTTTTAACTGATTTATTTATTTTAAATATTACAATATATTTTAATTTTAAATATTTTTAAGTTTTATAATTTAATTTAAATTTTATTATTTTAAAATCTATATTTATTTTTTAATTTTTCGCATACTCGTAAGTATTTAAAAGTTCTCTTGATTTTCTTTTGCCTCTAAGAGCTATTTCTGATGTTTTGTAATTTCATACAAATTTATGTTGCACTGCACAAGGTAATTTTTTTTTTAAATTTTTTATTTATACATTTGTGTGGTTTTCCCGTCGTCCTGCTGCAGTTGCCGAAAACGAAAGTTCACAAGTTCGAATTCGAATTCGAAAGCGGACGCGGACGCAGACGCAGACAGAGACGCAGACGTTGTTGACACGCGCCGTTGTTTCGTTTAGTTAGTTAGTATTGCTGCTGGCTGGTGGGGGAGGGGGGGTGCGGCGACTTGGAGCTTAATTTTCGTTTTTATTGTTGTTTGTTTTTTGTGTTTTTGGTGAAGCCGTGAACCGAACCGCTGCCGACGGACTGCAAACGTTGAGTGAACGCGCGCGTTGTGCGCCTCTTGCAACGCAGCTCAGATCGGCTCCAAAAAAACAGAAACAAAAACAACAAAAAACAACAGAAAAAAAGTGAAAAAGCCCCACGCAGAAAGCGCCAAAGCCAAAGCCAAAAAGTAACGGCGACTGCGACTGCGCAGCCAGCGTCGCAAACCAAACTTGAAACCGAAAGCATAGAGCAGCAGGCAGCAGGCAGAGCCACAGCGTCAGCCGCTCTCTCCGCCTCTCTCTCTCTCTCTCGTCAACTCAACAGCCTGTGGCTCTTTCACATTTCAGCTTTTGTTTTTGTTTTTTTGCGCATTCCGCTATTTACTTTCTTTCGCTTACAGCCTGCGCCAAAGTTCGTGAGTGTGAAAAAGCTGTCGCTACGCTTCGTATGAGCTGCGCTGTCGCTGTCGCCGTCGTAGCTGCTGCATGCGGAAGCGTCGCGGGTTTTAGCGTTAGCGTCGACGCCAACAGCGACAGCGACGCGACGCAAGCAATATTTACTTTGAGTGACTTACCTATCGTTGACTGCGACGCATTAAAAGCTTTTTTGCATGCAATGTTTCGAGTGCGCTTCTTTCTCACTCACTCAGTCAGTCAGCGATAAGAAAGCTTTCGCTTACCAAAGAGAAACACACAAAACTTAACTCTATGAATGCGCAAATGCAAATGCAGTTCTCAGTCACGTTTGAGACGCACTGACAACAGAAACTGAGCTGACATTCAACACAGGTCATGATGTGAGTTGTTTTCGATGCTTACCTATAAAGAGATGAAAAGAAATTGTTGAAATTAATAAAATGCTGGGATTGTAACTACTTATAATAAATACGATTTATAATATTTTTTCTATTTTTTTTATTATTAATTGAAAAATAATAAATATATATATATATAAATAAATAAATAACTTATATTTGCAATTTTAATAATAAACAAATTGAAAATAAAATGACAATTACGGTAATTTTCATACAAACAATGCCCACCCACAGCGACACCTCCCAACCCCTCCTTCTGTAAAGCTGCCTACTAAACACATTTCCCCATTTCTATTTCTGCCGTTGGCATTGACAGTGGACCGCCCCATGGTGCATTCGAATTTCGAAGTCGAATTTCGAATTTGAATTCGAGGCAGCTGCAGCTTAACCCTTGCGGCGCCCACACACGGCAGCAGCGCCAACGAGGAGGCCACACACGACAGGAGAGGCCTAAAAAGGTCATTTTTAAAATATTCGCTGAGAAAAAAATTTATTAATTATTTAAATAAAACTTATTAAATTTGAATTCAATCAATTTTAAACTGCTGCTTTATACTAATTATAATATTTATATCCATAAGCAACTAAAACTGAAAATAAAATCATATCTTATAATATCACATTATATGGAAAAAAAAAAACGCCTACAAATCGCATGCCAGGTGATGACTGACAACGGGTATCTAAAAAGTGGGGAAAATGTAAATGCGACACTGAAATTGTCTGTGCCAAAGGGAAGGGAACAAGGGAAGAGAGCAAGTAAAATAAAATAATACAAAATTAAATAAAATGATGTGATGTGATGAGCTACAACCTGTGTGGCAAACTGTGTGTGGGCAGCTGCAAGCAGATGAAAACTCAACCAGGCTAATGGGAATGGGAACTACCCACAACATTTTTATAACCTTATTCAGTAATGTCAATATTAGGATGAAAACTACAGGTGTGGCAATCCACATAAAAATTACAACCTGACAAGCTTTAAATCTTAAATTTATTTTTTACACAGATGTGAATATATTTAATATTGATTTTTAATTTGGAAAATTTCAAGCCCAAAAGAAATTATCTGGTAAGATGTGTGAATTTATCGATAAAAATTCCGAAAACTCTTTTATTAATACTTCTTAAAATTTTCCAAAGCATACTTTTGGGTTATACAAATTTAACTGCTTAATTTACAGGGTATACGCATAGTTCGCATTGCTTTAAAGTTGAAATCAACGTTCAAAATGCATTTCATAAGTATAATTTTCCATAATTTACTCATCTCATCAGTCTAATTTCAATCTTTTGCCTGCTGTCCCCATTCCGATTCTTTTTCCTTTCCTTTTTTTTTGGGCTGACCAAAAATCTAATCAAAACGAATGCACATCGAGTTGGCCAAAAAGAGTTTTGGGCACAAAGGCGAGGTCAGTTCGCGGCCATAAATGGATAAATGGTGGCAGGTCAAAGGGCTCGATACTCGTATATGTGTATAAATGAATGAATGGACCAACATTTGGTGGCAACAACAAATCAGATCTCAAATCAGTTGCCAATTTTGTCAATTGGTCTTTTAGGCTAATAAGCTGCATGCAGCATTCGAATTTTTTTCAAAAATGACATTTGACCTATTGACGAACTTAACCTCAATCCATCAGTATCCATCATAAAAGGCCGTTACAAATACAATTGTTAAATTAATTCATACAAATTGAAATTTTCACTGCTGGTTAAATAATTTTCCAGCACAAAAAGCCACTGTTAAATTGCAATTTCCATGCAAAAATCATTTTAAAACACAATGACGCACTTAACCTCAATATACAGTGTTAGAAAACACATTAGAAACGATAGTCTTTTTGAGATTTTAAACAAGTTTTTTAATAAATAAATAAAAAATAAATAAAAATAATGAAATTAAAATTAAACTATTTTTTTCCAAAGCAATTTTCAAAATACAAAAAAAATTATCGTTTCTATTATGTTTTCCATCACTGTAGTTCCTATTCCTAATTATATTCTTCGCTACAAACAAATGCTAGTTAATTTTGCAAATAATTGTAAATTTCACAACTTGTCAAATAATTTTCCAGCACAAATTACCGCACCAATAAAAATAAAAATAAAGCAAAAAAATAATTGCACTCTATAATTTGCATGCAAATATGTAGTGCGAATAAAAAGAGACAGAGAATGAGAGAGGGAGCAAAATAGAGATAAGAAGAAAAAAGTGCTAATTACTTTTACAAAAACAAAAAATAAAAAATTTTTTTTTGTAATTTTGTCTTGATAAGAAGAAAAAAGTGAAATAATTGTTGAATTTTTTTTATGTTGTAATTTTTGTCTTTGCCGTAGGTCGTTACTTATTAAATGACACTACAAAAAAACAATTAAAAAAAAAAAGCACGCTCGAAAACTTTGAGTGCGCAACTGTAAAATGCAAAGCTTAGCGAACTTTTTATTTGCTGTGCTGCGTAGTGTTGTGTTTGTTCAAAAAGCGCCGTCGCATATTAATTAAGTTTTTATTGCGATAGGCTGCAAAATGACGCTGACAACGAACTTGTAAGCTCAAGACACACACACATTCATACATATATAGTGCTATGTGTGTGTGTGCGTGTGTAGACAGACGTCAGCTGAGCTCACGTGTGTGCGCCGCTTTTCAAGCTTTTCTCTGACATTTTACTCGCAATTCCCACATTTGACTTTTTGATGATATCAGCAACGAAATAGACGAAAGAGGCGAAGGTAAAGAAGAGAGTGCAGAGAGACATGGGGGGAAATTGTAGAAAGAGCTTAGACTTTGCATTTAAGCACACACACACATATATACACACACATATATGTAGTATTAATCAATGCGCAAATAATGCACGCTAATGATTAATTCTCAGTTTTTTACCCTTGCAAGAGGGCATTAAAATAAAGAAATATACCTATACCCTATATAAAATAAGCATAATAAAAATATATATTTAATAAATATACCCTGTATTTAGTGAATGAGCACAGTTGTGTGGATTTTTAAATTGATCAAATGCCCGAAAAAGTTAAAAACTTATATTTTTTACAGATTGCGATTTTATTTTTGTATTAAAAGTCCTCAACAAAATTGGTTTAAATCGGTCCACTATATCATATAGTAAATTATTCAAAAATTAAGATTTGGTATGAAAATGTAATGAAAATGTTTGTTGTTTCTTGAGATATTTCATCTAGTTATATAAAAAAGACATCTAAAAAGATTGACAACTCGTTTTTCGATAATCTCATTGGCGATCTATCGAGTTAATGATATCGATTTTCGTAGTTTATATTATCAACTAAATGATTATCATTGGCACCGTTTGTGAACGAAAAACAAATCAAAACAATCGACAGATCGATTTTTTTTGCCGATATATCGAAAAAACAAGATTTCTGTTTTGACGGCTTTAAAAATATCGATTAAGAACTTGGATTTTCAATACTTATTTCAACCAAAATTGTTGATTTTTTGTACGTTTTTTTAATATTTTGAATACTTATTTTCAATTTTTATATTTTTAATCGGATATTTATAAATAATCGCCCACCTGAGCTGGATGATGACTGAAATCGCGCTTTCAAATTGTTGAGATGATTGTGATGCTCACTCGCAATCACAGCAGCGGCGACAGCATTTGCCACATGTTGCACAGATGCAACATTGCTGTTGCTGTTGTTGTTGTTGCTGGAGTTGTTGGTGGTGTTTGGCACCGCATTGTTGTTATTGTTAGCTGAATTGTTATTGTTGTTGCTGCTGTTGGCTGCTGTTACCGCCGCGGCAGCCACAGCGGTAGCAGCAGTTGCTGCCGCCGCATTGCCATTGACACCAGCAGCAGCAGCTGTTGCTGCTGTTGGGCCATCCATGAAATTGTTGCGCTGATGGTAACTGGGATTATCCTGATAGATGCGTTGATAGTTTAACGTTGGCAGCGTCCACGAGTTGTTGGTCTTGTAGTGGAAGTTGCCGGTGCCAAAGATCGAGTGTGTGTTGGTGTTGTTGGAAGAGGCGGCAGCAACAGCAGCTGCCGACGACAATGTGTGGGCCAATTGAGCAACATGATGTTGCTGTTGTTGTTGTTGTGGCGCATGCAACAGTTGCTGCTGCTGTTGCTGTTGCTGCTGTTGTTGTTGCTGCTGGTGTGAATGATGTGGATGCAAATGTGCATGATGATGTTGTTGCTGCTGTGCATGTTGCTGAGCGTGATGCGAGTGTTGCTGCTGTTGCAATTGATGCAATTGTTGCTGCTGCTGCAAATGTTGAACATGTTGCTGTTGTTGCTGATGATGCTGTTGCTGCTGCTGATGTTGCTGCTGCTGTTGATGATGCTGATGCTGCTGTTGCAAGCTCCACGCATTTGCTGCTGCTGCTGCTGTTGCTGCTGCTGCTGATGCCGCTGATGATCCTTGGTTGCTGCTCTTGCCCGAATCATTGCTGCTAACACTGCTGCGATGATTGTCCAATGTTGCTGCCGATGCTGTTGAGCCCGTCATGCTGCCATCGTTGCCGCTGTCGCTGTTGCCGCTACTGTTGCCACTGTTGCTACTATTACGGCCACTGTTGCTGCCGTTGTTGTTGTTGCTGCTGTTGTTGCTGCTGTTACTGGCAACAGCTGCTGCTGCGGCCACCTGCGAATTGATTTGCTGAAAATATTGCGTCAATGTTGCATTCGCATGTTCCTGGGCAAAAAAGCTTGCACACGAATTCGTATCAGATGACATTTTTAATCGCGTTTTCCAGCACTGCTTCTGCTTAAGTTAATTGTTGTCGTCAGTTACGATTGCTGTTGCTGTTGTTGTTGTTTAGGTGACGTCCTTGTGATTGACGTGGTTGTATTTGCTGCACAGCCGAAGAAACTTTGAGCAGCGTCTTAGAGTTGTGCGCATTTTCAGTTTACCAACACTGGCCCAAAGCGGTTATCCAACACGGTTTTTTTTTGTATTTGTTGTATTTTGACCGTTAATGCTTATGGGTTGTTCATAGAGCAAATAAACACGTGATTGAATCGGATTTTCAAACACTGTTTTCCAACACTGTTTTTTTATTTGTTGTATTTAAATTTTTGCTCTTGTTAATTGTTAATTGTCAATTATAGGTCGTTTTTCAGCACTGTTCCAAAGCTGTTTTCCAACACTGTTTTTTTGTATTTATTGTTTTTTAGCTGTCAATGTCTTTTTGCAGTTTTATAGGTCTGAGGAAATCTAAAAATACGTTGCTTTCTGTTTAAAAATCAGTTGTCGATTAGTTGCGAGTACTCGTAAGTAAGTGAATGATTTCGAATAGTGATAACGACGCTAAACATGACGATGGAGAACGGGACTGATAATCAAAAAATGATAATGATAACGATCACGATAATGACAGTGATTGTGATTGTGATGACGATAATATATATTTATTCTATATATTATTTGTTTTTTTTTCTACAAGTGCTGGAATTGTTTCAAGTAATATTAGAATGAGTATTAGTTTTCTTTCTTTCTTTTTTCTTTCTTTTTCAAATGTCGATGATTTGTTATTCGCTATTTTCATTGGTGGTTGTGACGATTATGAATAAGAAAAGGCATTGTTACTCTACAAATGCATACGTGTTAATCTTTTTCTTATATTTTTTTTCTTTTTACTTGTGCTTGATTCAATTTATAGTTTTATTATGAAATTAACATGCAACTAAAATGTGATGGGGAATTTTTTAAGTGGGATTTACATACGAGAAACTCTTTGATTTGGAATCATTTAAGTTTGCATCAGACAAATGATTTATGATAATTATTATTATTAAATCTTCTTCAATCTTTCATCAATTTTTAATACCTTTTCCTATTCGCAAACGTTTTTGTATATTTTACTAGTAAATGCGAAAAATAAAATTGCTGCTTTTTGTTTGTATATATATTGTATATAGTTGATGATTATATAGATGATCTTCAGTGTGGTTTAAAATAAAATTAGACTGATTGTAATTAGATCCGTAACTTTGGCGATGCTGCTTGCATTTTTTATAGGGCACACTATTGTATATATTGTATATAGCCACTTATAGAAACAGTTTTTTTATATATACACTTATTTTTTTTTATGGTTAACTACTTAGGCAAACACACAAACAAACACTTTGCACAATTGTCGCTTTTGTTTGAAACACTTGAACGATTATTTTCCATATATACTGTATACTGTATGCAAATATCTCTTATAGATTTTATTTCTATTATTCTTTCATTTTTTTTAAGTGTGCGCAGTTGCTTTTTAGGTTTTCTTTGACTTTTTCATTAGTGCGCAAATTTAAGAAGTATATTTATTTTAAAATAATTATTACAATTGTTTGTATATTTTTTAGCTGCAAACTTTGCCAAATGTTTGTCACAGTTTCACATCAAAATTTGCACTCAAACGATACACCTTTCAATTGTTATCGATAGTTGCATATTTTTAATAATTATTACAAATATTTATCATATTTGTTGTCAACTTTTGGGAAATGTTTGTCACAGTTTTTCACAGTTTTTCACGTTAGAATCGCACGCGCAGTCGACAATTGTTGAAAAAACGCAAAGCGACAAAAACGACTCGACGATTTGGACATGAGAACGCGATGCGACCGAATGCCGGGCATTATCGTATCGAGCCTCGGTCTCAGCCTCAGTCCTCCCAGACAGCGCACGCCAACGCCGACTGCGCAGCCAGCGACGACAGTGACAGCGACTGCGACAGCGCATACGAAAATCGCACACCTACGAGACATGCGACAAAGTCGCCAGCGAAAATTGCAATTTTCTGCAGGTAAGTCGACAAAACAAAAAAACATACACAAACCTTACATAAGGCAAGGGCAATAATTATTTTTTTTTATCTGTTTATTTATTTGTTTATATTTACTATCAACCCTAAGCAGTAAAAAAATGTAAAATAATTTATATATATTTTTCGGCTAAATTTAACATATTTAATTTATTTATGAAGTAAAAAAATTTAAAATAAATGAAATATGTATATTTTTATTAAAATTTTACATTTTTATGACATTTTTATTTTTTTTTATAAATATATAATGTGTACAAATATAATTATGACTTTGAAATTATAAATTATTTTAAATAACCTTTTAGCCAAAAAAAAGTTTTTAAATACTATTTATTTATGAATTTATTTTTATTTTTAAAATATGTTTACAAAATAAATAAATAATCGCAAATAAATAAATTGCAAGCAATGCAGCTCAGCTGCGACGTCAACTGCGCAGTTTGTAGCTAATGAAAATATTGTAGCGCGACTCGGCGACAACTGTGACGTCGGCAGCGGCAGCGGCAGAGGCAGCGACTGCAAAAGCAGCGACAAAGTCACGCGGATTTCAGTATGACCCAAAGCCCAACGTCTAGCAACGTTCTAAGCACGTGTTGTGAACACACCGGGACATACACTCGCACACACACACACTCGACAGCTGAGAGAGTGAGAGACAATTACACTCAGACACATGTAGAGTGGACGGGCACGTTGAATGTAATGCATTGCAATCGGCACACTTATAGATACAGATACAGATACAAGCACAGTCAGTTACAGATACAGATACCTTCAAGCTTGTGAGCTTTATTTTTGAATACACCCGTTAGTTACAAAATAAGCGTAAGGGTATATTGTATTCGTGATGGAAATAATAATAGAAACGATAATTTTATTTTTGTATTCTTAAAATTGTTTTAATTTTAACTTAATATTTATTTAGCAATGTTTTAAAATTGAACAAAAACACGGGTTTTTATATATTTATGCGAAGATCAAATAATTGAATATTTGGCTTAAAATGATCTATTGCTTTTTCTATCACTGTAAGTTTGTAACAGTATAAACAAGCATCTCCCATTCTATAAACTATATATATTCTCAATCAGCATCTACAGCCGAGTCAATTAAGCCATATCTGTCTGACAGTCAGTGTATTAAAAAAATTTACACGCCCCCAAATCGCAAAAGTTGCATTACAAACTCAGTTTTTAAGATAGAACCAACTTTTTGGTGTGTAACGTTTTCTTTTATTATTAGCTATTATCTAAATTTATTCCATCAAAATTATGTATATTTTAAGTTAGTTATGGCTGTTTTAAGTTTTTAAGCAACGCAAATATGCAGAAACTAACACCGTAGAAGCTATAAACTCATAGATAAAATTAATGGAAATGTAACCAAGTTATGTAAAGGGTATTTCATAGTCGGGACTTGTTTATCTTTTGAATTTGTGTGACTTTTGTTGGGATGTTCTCCATAGTTACAGTTGGCGCAAAAAAGGTCGCCCGCTGCTCGTCTTCCGTTTCCAGCTATAATTGCCACTCTTATTTATTGTTGTTGTTGCTGTTGTTGTTGGTGCAAGAGCTGATTAAAGTATCGATGACAGGCTACTTTGTGGCATCCGATTAATTGGCTTGCAACACGTGACGTATGCGTAATTTGATGGAAATGGAAATATTCTGAAATGCAGACTGAGTTTGTTACCTGGCGTAAATCTCCAACTAACGATTTAACAATTACAGACTGTTAAAATTAATTAACTGTAGATAATGCCAACAAAGGAGAATTATTTCTAATTTTACAAACGCTTTTTGCAGCAATTAAATTTCCATTTCAATTTGCAAAATTCATAAATCATTTTTTGTGGCGTTTCGCAGCTGCGAAAGTTTATAATTAAAACATTTAATTTTATTTACAATAATTGAGTTTAAAACTAAGTATTTCTTTTGTAAGTTTTCTTGTGAAAAACATAAATATTTTAAAATGTAAAATGCAAAATAATATTGAGAATTTTTTAGATGCAATATTTGAACATTTAAAAATCGTCATAATTTTAATTTGTCATAATTTAATCAGCTTGTAATAATGCGCCAAATTCGCATTAGCCTTTAATAGGTTGACTATATTTAAAAATAAATCTGAGGGTTGCCCTATAGCTGATAACACGTTTGAGGACAGCTTAAATGGTTACCCCCCTCCCCTCCCACTCCCTGGCAAACAAACAAACGGCAACAAAAAAATAAATCAAGCATACGCCTCGTGATGCGTCTATTTTGGACAAGCAGTACAAGCATGGCAACAAGTCGTGTTCGTTGTTCAATGTTCGTTGTGCTACGATTATTGCTTTATTCATTCATACACATCAAGTGAATCGGGCAATTGGGAATCTCCTTTTGTCCAATTGGAGGCAGCGGAGCGTTAAGGATCCCGCTGCGTTGTCTGTCATTGGCGCAGCTGCCTCGTGAATGCCCTGGACCAATCACAGCAACAGGCGCGCTGTCAACTGTTGCGTCGCCGTCGCTGCCAACGTCGCTGTCGCTGTCACTGTCAACGTGAACGGCAGCGACGCGTAGTTGTCAGGTTTTCTATTTGTTTTGCTTTCAGGTCGTTTTTGTTGTTGTCTTATCACGTTTTGCCGCCACGTGCGCCAGAGAGGCTCTCTTTGCGTGTGCTTGTGTGTGTGTGTGTGTGTTGTGCTTTTGATTATACACACAAACACACACGCAGACATGCACATGCATGGCGCTTGGGCAAAAATAATATGAATGAGCTTGGCGCTCTCCCTCTCTCTCTCTCTCTCGTTGTGAGCGTGAGAGAACCAAACAAATGTAGAAGAAGAAGAAGAAGAAGAGCGCAGAGTGTATATTCTAAGCACAAAAGCAATAACAACAACAACAACAACAGCGACTGTTTGTCATTTATAAATAGAGGCACAAATTGGAGGCAATAGAAATGCAGTCAAACACACACACACGTTAGCTGAGCAGCCGCATCAATGAGTGTGACTCACACATACACACACACACGGGTTAAGAGCTTCTTTTGATGAAAAATCTAAATAAATGTAAAAAAAAATATGCATACAGTTAGGCAACTTAGTGCTTTGACAAAATTACAAAATTCACAAAAAATTTTTTGAAAAAATTGTATTTAAGGACTGGCTAATATAAACATCAAGTTAAAACCATATCAATATAATTTTCTTCTAATTAGAAAGTGGTCAAAGAGTATAAAATAACTGGTTAATAGTCAGTTTTTGTCATTTGGCGTGAAGTAAAGTCAGATTTGGCGGTATAAAGCCAGTAAAACCTTATCGCTGTCTAAGCTTTATTGTGTGAAAATTTCTGCATTTTAGCTTTAACCGTTTGGCCTACACAATATGATCGTCAGTCAGTCAGGATTTATAGATTGTTCAAATTACAAAAGAGGACACTTGACGACTTGTCTGTTAATCGATTTACTTATTATAAGTTTTACAATTGAAAATCTCACTCAATCATCTATTATAATTATTTTTTGTTTGATTTGCTTTTATTTCAAATTGCTTTCTGCCTATAAGTATAGTATAATATAACCGGTTAAGGGGATAATTTACACACGTGCTCAACTAACATTTTTGTCAAGCAATTAATTTTGCAAAATACTTGAACGTATTTTTTATGCCCTAGCCACAAATTATAATCATTGTCCAGTTGACCCAGATAGAGATATAACTACATAGATATATATAGGCTAGTATACAGACTGACCGTTAAGAGCTGCCAGCTTTGATTTATAACCTGTTTTTAAAACTAACTCAAATGTCACTGATTGTTTTTTATTTTTTTTTTTGAGAAAAGTAAAATTTTTACTTTGAAAATAGTTCAAGGTTGTCCGGTTGAAAGTATTATTTTAATGATATCATCCTAAAAACTTAACAATAAATGGGAATCGAGAATTTTTTTAGATGATTGTTATGCACATCTTAAATTCAGCTTATAGATATTCAGGTTTTTATATAGTTTAAGTGGAGTATTTTTTTTAAATTCTATTTGAATTAGTGTTTTTTTTAAATATTCATACGCTTATAACTTTTACTGCAGACAATTCAAATGCTAATCAAATCCTATGTATGTCATAATCGAAAACAAAATCTATTGAAATACCGTTAGAATAGCTAATAAATTGCCACGTGCTGTTTTTTTTTTTTGTCTGGTTTTCATACGAATTTGTGAACTTATGTGTGAATACTAAGTATGTACAGTTTGTCAAATAATTTTATTGACGAACAAAATTCATAATTTATTTTCCCAATTAAAAACTCATGTTTTTCATTTTGTATTTTAGTTATTAACAGAACTTAGAAGAATTTTAAAATATTTGGTATGACTGAATGAATACTAACTATGTACAGTTTGTCAAATAATTTTATTGACGAACAAAATTCATAATTTATTTTCCCAATTAAAAACTCATGTTTTTCATTTTGTATTTTAGTTATTAACAGAACTTAGAAGAATTTTAAAATATTTGGTATTATTTTATTTAATACCACTTTTTTTTTTTTTAAAAAAATGAAAAAAGGGTAAGAAAGGAATTAAAATTTTAAGGTTTCCTTTGATTTTGAAATAAAAATGTAAATTTCATTATTTTTTTCATTAGTTTACTTAAATTTCAATCATAAAAATGGTAAAAATTTACTTGAATGGTAAATGTGTAGAAAAAATTGTTTCTCCTCTTTCCTGGATAAAATACTGCATCTAAGATTTTTCCATTCATTAAAATATTTTTTTTCAGTGTTGATTTTTTTTTAAGCCATTACTCTCATATATTCAATTGCTGGTCAATAAAACTACTGCACATACTGTAATATGTTTTTTATGTGAAACAAGTCTTAATAATTTTGCAATCAAAAAAAAAAACTCAAAATTCCGGTTATAAAATACATATTTATAGTTAGTTAGTTAATAAACAAAAATAATAAATAATTAAATGTGGAATGTATCGAATATCGAGCTGGAAATGAAATGCAAAATTGGCCAAAAGAAAAGCCTTGTTGGCCTTATCAACTTGAGAGTTGGCAATTTGAAGCGGGACAAGCGAAAAACAAACCCAAAGAAATCGCTGCTGACGTCGACGTCGACACACTGCGCCAACATGTGACTGCGAGTGAGACAACAACAGCAGCAACAACAACAAAGTGAAGAAGGTGAAGGAGAAACAACCAAAAACAACGAGAACGAAAACGAAAACGAAAAAAAAACTAAAGACAATTCATTGTAAATTGTTGTCGTAGGCAACAAAAATTGAAATTAATTGCAATGCTCAAGAGTGAGAGAGAGAGAGAGGGAAGATAGACAGGGAGGAGGGGGAGGCATTTATTAAGCTCTGCGCACGTGTTGCAGCCAACGGTGTAAATTGTAGGAGGTGGAGATTAACGGAAACGGGATGCTCAAGCGACGCGCCAGACAAGCTGCCTGCAGCATAAGCCAGACAGAGAGAGAGAAAGAGAGAGCGTGAGCGAGAGCAACTGGCAACAGCAAAGCTTTAAAGCGCAAGCTTTCGAGGCAAGTGCGACAAACAGCCGCTAGTGGGCGCTGCTTGTGTGCAAAAGCTCGGCGCTGAAAGTGTTGCCGACGCACAAAAAAAAGTAGTAGCAACCATTATTTTAGCATTAAGTAATGTATATAATGGCAATGTTTGAAATGGAAAAAAATAAAAATAAAATATATTTTAATATTCAAAATGAAAATAATGGAATGTGCTTATAAATGGTGACCACAATTTTAGCTTTTAGTAGTAAAAGCAATAATTAAATTATTTTATAAAATGTTAGTTTGTTTTTTTTATTTTATTGCAATGTTCACAATCAAAATGAATTTGTGCTTATCAGTATTTGTTTTTCAATTAAAGGAATTTGTTTGATTGATTGCTTCGAGTTTTAGCCTTGGAAAAAGAACAAACAAAACATTAATTTTTCAGTTATAAATAAAAAGTTGTACATGATACAATTACATATATTGGTTTTTTAAAATTCCTATTTTCTAACATTCATTTATATTCTAAATACTTTTATTGCTCATACATTATCCACTTTTTTATTTTGAATACAAAGCACAATTCATTCAAATTTTAATTGGAGTGAAAACATTTTTGTCTCTTAATTGTGCGTGTGCTATCGCTCTCTCTCTCTCTCGTTCACTTACTCGCTATCTCTCTCGCTCTGCGCAACATTATAAATAAATGCAAATTTATAAATTCATTCACAAAAATATCAAGCTAATGGAAAGGGACAGAAATATAGAGAGAGAGAGAGAGATGTTTGAATGCGAGAGCGAACAAAGGCCAATGTTGCCAGTTGCCACCGCCAGAGAGCGCCACAATAGCCGAATATTTAGTAGAATTTCTCAGCTTTTCAGATTTCAACTTGTGAGTTCAATCCTCATCAAACTGGATTTATTTATGCTCAAATTGATAGACGCTGCCATTATACGACTATTGCGAGGGGTAATTGATGAAAATTGGGGTATTTTCCAGTTCTGTTTTCAATAGCATCATCAAAACAATAACAATTGACTTCAATGAGCAGAAGCGTGACACAAATGCTTCAGAGAATACTAAAGATGACCTTTTGACGCGATTATGATTGGGATTTCTTTAATTCTAGTAGTTATTATGTAAAAAAAATTACAAAGCAATTTGGACTTTTTATTATTATTAAATTAATTATATTATATTTATCAGGGTATCAAACAAAAACAAATATCGGTTTCAGTCACGGTTATATTGAAAAACAAATATTCTAAAATTTCAAAAATTTTGAACTTTTTATTGACACAAATATACAAGTAAGACAATAAATTAAGTATACTTATGAGAACCAGGATTACACCTATGTATATAACATAAATAAATTTATGCTTGACCGAACGAAAGTTAACCGTTATGCATTAATCGGTTATTTTGGCTTCAATAATTTCGGTTTTTCGGTATCGGTTTAAGTTACGGTTACCAATTTCAATCGGTTAATAGCGGTTAACGGTTACGGTTACGCTTTTAATTCCTGATATTTGTTGTAACTATTTTTTTGTGTAGTAATGTAGTTTACAAATCGAGAAAGATAGATAGATTTTAAAAAAATGTAGTACAATTAGTTTTCGAAACTTTCGGCATCTTTTAACATTTAGCCAAGTTTGTTTTTGACTATAAGGGATTAATGCCTGTGATTTATTGTGTCAGAAACATTCGATCCATGCGTCAATCTCTAACTAAAACATACTTATTCTTATACATACTTTATGTATATTTAGCTAAAGAATTTGTTGCCCCTTTCTTAAAAAGAAAACCACAAATATTTCCAATGTTGTACAAGTTGAACAAGTACATAAGTAAATTGTGCGTGTTTTCTCACTAATTCTTTCAGTTTTCAACACAAAAATATTCAAATATTCGCGACATTTGCGTTTGACAGTTCTAAAAATGTGTAAAGCACAAGAAATAAATATTAAGAAATTTTCAAATCTCAAATAAAATCAAAGGCGCGTTTTAAGTTTCAGTTTGAAGAATTTTTAAACAAAAATTGAAATGGAAATATGTGAAGTACATATAGTATATATTTAGTTATAATACTTATATATGTAATTGCAGTGACAAATTTTATTTGCTTTTGAGCGTGTTATTTTCTATTTTTTTTATTTTTTTTTATTTCCGTTCCAAATGGAAATTAACCCGAGCTGTTGCCCCAAAAATGATGTAACTGCCTTTTCTAATTGCTGCAAGCGGCATTCACATGTGAAACTACTTCAAACTAGTCATTTTCTATGGTTTATGAATGCACCCCCTTTACTGCAGTTGTCCCCCCTTAATGCCATCAATAGTTACCCCTTTACTCTGTTGTCAGTTCTCAGTTCTCAGTTCTCAGTTCTCTCATTTCTCAGTTGTCTGTTGATGTTGATTTTGTTGATGTGTCTGACTGGCGTTAATTGAGCTGCTTATTGTTATTGTGTATTCTGTTCTATAGCTTTGAATTATTGCTCTATCAGTTGTTGTTATTTTTGTTGTTGTGAGTGTTAATTAAAAAAAAACGTCGCCTTTTTACAGTCAAAAATCAGTTAGAAATATGCGTTTAAGCTAAGCAATAGAAATATTTAAAATTTTTCGATGGAATATATTCGACAAGTTAATAAATTAACTTTAATAGATGCATTTTATTATTAATCATATAAAAATCTCTTAAAGCTTAAAGCGTATATACTTATATATTTTATTTTGTAAAAAAAGGGTATTTTTTATGGTAAAAAAGTGGGCAAAACAGTCGATTGAGTGTTTAGCGCTTAGCAAATCTTAATCCCTACTTAATTTTCTTTTATTTAAGATAAAAACCATATTTATAGGATATTTAATATATTTTAATAATTTGAAGTTAAACTAGGTATGCTGTTCGTAGCGTTCGCAACAGACAAAAATTAAGATTCTTATTTAACGAGACTACTTATCATTATTTTACAGGCTGGATTGATATGGTCATATAGTCCTTTTATTTTTTTGTAATTGGATATTTTCTGTTTATTATGCAAAGTTCGCTAAAAAAGGTAAAAATGCACATTAACCTCAAAGTCGACTTCCAATAATCCCAAAAAACAGCTTTCTCCAGAAAATTTTATTAAAATTTACCAATCGGAATGAGAGCTGTATTAGTTTTTAAAATCAAAATATGCGTGCAAATTTAACGTTCGCAACGTTAGATTACCCCACAAACTCTCATTTCAATTTCTAAACAAAAGATATTTTACAAATTTATTTTTAGATAATTAACTAACAAACTTTAATTGAGTTTAAATGACTTGATGCATTTTAGTCATTAATTAAAGATTTCTTGAATGACTTCAACAGCTTCAGATAATTAATTTGCGCTCTCAGTTTAAGAGCTAAAGTGATTAGATCAAAAATGATTTTCGTAAATAAGTTTTTGGGAATTTCTTTTCCCCTTGGGCACACTTATCAAATTAGAAAAACTTTTCTTTGCCTGACACTTGAAAAATGCTCTTAATTAATTAAATTGCAGCACATTTTTCATGTAGCCAAGAAAAAGTTCGCTAGACAATTTCAATTTTGCAATTGAAAGTATAAATATGTTGATTGTAAAACTTACTCAGCCATTTCGAATTGTGTTTTAAATTTAAACTAGATGTACGTGGGGGGAAATTCACTCACCTGCAAAGGAAGGAAAGAAGAAATTAATAATCATATAAAAATTAATAGAATTTGTGTGCTCGCAAATGAAATGCAAACACAGACCAAAAAATGCTGAGACATGTGTTTTTTTCTCCTCTGTTTTCTGTGCTCTATGTACAATTTGGGCAATTAAAAGTACAAATTTAATAAGCAGAACACACACGAATACGAATACGTTGTAGACGAGCAGAGAACACGCTAGATAATTCTCTGTCTTGTGATCAAACATCAAAAGTCATTCTGACCATTCTGGCGAGGAACAGTTAAGGACAGGACAGGGCCAAAAGGGCGGGACAAGAGGGCCAAAATGGAAGGTGACTAAATTCATTAAGGAAAACACACAAAAATATCAGCATGTTGCCTTTTTCATCATCAGCAGCAAGAAATAGTGGAAAAGGACAGAGAGAGATGGATACGTACACTGACAAAAAAGATAGTTCAACTCGTATTCATAATATTTTCTTTCTTTTTCAAAATTTAAGGTGAAAACAAACTTCACATAAAGTTGAAACACTTATTTTGAAAGTTTAAAAAAGTTTCACTAGTTTAATAAATTTAAAAATACACTGAAGAAAATAGCTGTGCACGTCATATTTTAAACATTTTCAAGTTTTAATTTCAATTTCAATTTGTGTATGAAATAGTTTGATTTAAATCAAAATGATAAATAAAAAATACACTGAGGAAAAATTGGCGCAAGTCATATTTAAATAATTTTAATATTTTCACTTTCAAATTTTAATTTATTTTTTAAGCTGGATATGAAATACGTTGATTTAAATTAAAACATAGTTTAAATATCATTAATTGAATTAATTAAAAACACACTGAGGAAAAATAAGTGCAAGTCTTTTTTAATAACTTCAAATTTGAACTTTCATTTAAATTTATATAATAAATACTTTGATTTAAATTATATTAATTGAATTAATAAAAAATACACTGCGGAAAAATAGACGTAAATCATGTATCAATTTATGTAAATACCTTGCATTCTATCAATTCAAAGCTTAAATATTTAATATGCACTTTGTTTTTTCTCACAGTGTACTGCCAGAAACGGCTGTTCAAAAATACACTGAAGAAAATCAAGTGCAAGTCAATTTAAATACTTTTCATAGCTCAATTTGAATACCTTGCTTTTAATCAAATTAAAGTTTAAATATTTGACATGCACTCTGTTTTTTCGCACAGTGTACTGTTTAAAAATACACTGGGAATAAATTCAAGTAATATTCAAATGATTTTTATATTTCAATTTAAAAACTTTGCTTTAAGTATTTAATAAGTACTCCTGTTTTTCGCACAGTGTACTCGACAGAAACGGATGTGGCACATACATCAGCAGCTGTAGAAAGATTCCCTTCCCTTTCGCTCCCTCCCTTTCTTCCGAGGGGGGATTGTGCCGTGCCGAAGGTGGAAATGCCAAATGAACAGCAATCATTTAAAAATGCCGTGTGCACAGTGCCAAAATTTCAACGAATTTTCGTCGAGAGAGACAAATGTCGAAAGTGCCACGAAAATGAAAATGAAATTTCAGCATGAAATTGTCGAGATGTTCGTCATTTGGTCATTTGGCTTTTGACACTTTTTGCCAACGCATTTTTACTGCACTCGTTTTAGCCATTTTCATTTTGTGAATGCCAAGTAATTAACGCCCTCAAAGTGCCATAGTTTTACTTGATAATTATTCATTTTATTTGGCTAAAACGAGCTGCATTTTTATTGATTTAGCTGCAAAACTCAGCTCGCTTTATTGGCTCATTAAGTGTGCAAACAGTTTGGCAGGTGGCGATCTTGCCCCTTCTTCTTTTCCCACCCACTTTCCATCGTTTTTGCCGATCACACATCTTACAACTTGGCACTTAAATAACTCATGAAAGTAAGCTGATGAATTCCATTCATGCCTTTCAGACACATTTAATGTTTGAATACGATCAAAGCTAAACACAAATCTAGCCGACAAATATTCCAATATGTTGCCAATCTGCCAGATGTTGGCAAATATGCCATTAAAAAATCAAATATTATATTTCGAAACACGAAGTTAACGAAACGTTTTACTGTTTTACACTGAAAGAATGAAATTAAATCATATTCGAACTGTCGCATCGTTACAGTTGTCAGCGTAGAGAGAGCAAAGCATTATTTGCAGTGTATGATACAATTCTAGTGCTGTACGGTTTCTCTCTCTCTCTCATCGAGCGCAGCTCAGCGACTGACATCAAAGAGCATCAGCCGATCAGATGCTTCGTGAGAGAATAAAAAGCCGAGCACACGCATCGTGAGAGTACAAGCCGCAGAATGTGCTATTTATAGAACACACGCATTCTCTCTCTCTCTCTGTACGTGTGTCGGCTGCGACGCTGGCAGAATTATGAGTTCCTATTATAAGTTCCTGATATAATTATTCTTAATTTACAACTATTGTAACATTTTGTGACATTTAATTGCATCTGCATTTAAAATCTTCGCATCAATTTCAGCTTCCCCTTTTTAATTGACAACATTAACAATAACAATTTCTTGACCAACTTATACTGTATATTCAACTTGATTCCCGCCCGCATTTTGTTAGCATTTTCCGGCCACCAACCGCAATTTAATTGAAATGAAAACCACAAAATGTTAATGAAGCTGCAGCCATTTAAATGGGAGTGGGTATAAGGGGGGGATAAAGTGTAACGGGGGCAAAGGGGGGCAGCATTTTCAATTGCAAGTTGGTGCCCATTCTTCATTCTTCATTCTATTCTTTTTCATTCGCTCTCCGCTCTCTTATTTTTACATTCTTTTTCTGATTTTTTATACGCTTTTTTTAACATTGTCGTCGTTGCAGTTGCTGTTTAAGTGTTTTTTTTTTATTTTTATTTCAATGCAATGAGTGTAGTATATTCTTCCTCCCGCTCTCTCCCACTTCATCCCCTACTTCCACATTTACCCCTTGGCAGCCGTGAATCGTCGAATCTTTCACAGTTTCTTGTTTCTTGTTGCCTGGCACACACTTTTATACACTTAGGCAGCAATTTTCTATTTTCCGCTTAAAATATCCTGTAATTTGTGCTTACTAGCTATGTAAGACTGTGCATTCGGTGAGATGAAAAATTATAGTTTTTAATAGAATCTCTTTGATTTTTATCATTAAATTTAAAAATCATCTTAGCTTTTAAGAACTAGAAAAATTAACTCGTTTACCATTTATTATTTTTATAAAGCTAAAAAGTATTTCTTATTCTGATAAAGTTTTAATAAAAATATAAAAATGTAACAGATTTATTTTCTTTTAGGATACTTTATTAAAGTTGATCAATGAATTAAACTCATGTAGTTTATAACAAGATTAAAAAAGTTTTTAATTTTTTTTTTTAATGAAAATAATTAAAATGAATTAAGTTTTACAAATTTATCTTCTTTTAGGATACTTTATTAATGTTTATCAATGAATTAAATTCATGTAGCTTATGTTATTACAATATATTATATCTTCAAATTGATTATAGGGTATATTTAAGTCTGGTTTTGAGTTTTCACAACAATTCTCTTTCTTTTATCTATTGCAATTTGCCATTTAACATTTTACGAGTTCGATATGCGTGCTCAATGCATTTACTGCTTTTACCCACTGTTGTGACGAAAGAGGGGTAGGGGTGAAGAAAGAGGGAGAGGGAGGTACTTTCACATCATTTTAGGCTTAAGCGCAACTCAATTTGAATGAGTTTACCTGGCATTGGTTGGACTAATTAAGGGACAGGTACAAATTAATGTTTTTTCGAATGATTTTCCATTCGTTTTTTATTTATAACAAACTAAGTTAATTTTTTCAGCTGATTTAATTGTGTGTGGTTCTTGTTTTAGTTATTGTTGTTGTTGGCATATAAATTAATGCATGTCTCATTCGCCTTGGTCGCATCTTCTGTCTCTTTCTCATGTCTTGTCTCTTTCTTGTCTCTTTGCCTGGCAACGTGTTAATTGAATAAAATGTGTAGCATGTGCGGAGTGAGGTGGAATGGCGGTCAGAGAGAAATACTTATCTACAAACTTGCAGCAGACACTGTAAAGCATAAAGCATACTAGGAAAATTGTTGGGCACGCTTTCGACTTTCAAGTGCTCAACTCTCATTGTTGTTGTTGTTGTTGTTGCTGCTCGAGGTTGTTGCCAGCTGCGCCCTACGAACAACAACAATTTGAAGGAAAAAACTACAGAAGAGTTGCTCGACTCTTAAATGCCCAGCTCCCACATAAAATGGATTCAGATTTGGCGGGAAAAAGCCAGTTTTGGTGGAAAAAAGCTAAATTAGATGGAAGAATTTAGATGTGTGAAGAAGAGCTGATTTGTGAGTTTTGTTGAGATATCTTAAGAAACAAAAAACTGTTTCATACCAAGCGATTTCCTGAACTTTGACCCCGAATTTGAACCACTTATAGGTCGAATTTCACAAAATGCCATCTTAATGCACGATAAAATTGTTTCAGCTATGTTGTGTGAAAATGTCAGCTTTCTAGGCTTAACCGTTTGGCCTATACGTTGATTTTCTGTGAGTTGAGTTAGTCAGTCAGTCAGGACAAAGAGTTTTAAATAAATAGATGTCTTTTATCTTTACAAAATTTAGAGTTATGTATAATTCTTACGAATTTAATCTCGTATAAAGTTCTTAATTGTCATTAAATAAATAAATAAATAAAATTATCTTCTCTGTTTATTGTCCGATTACAATTAGCAGCAATCTTTTACAAGACACCAAATTTGAAATAGTCACAAATATATTAACCCATATTTGCCCTCTCAATACTGGGCTAATGACTACATCTAACTAACAACAACAACATCACTTAACATTTTCTCACTCATCTCATAACGTTGTTCGTTGTCTCTTTGAGCTGTGCACGCTGTATCTGTATCTCATATTTACTGAGTGTATCTAATAAACGCAAATTGACTAGCGCATAGAGAGTGAAAAGTGGAGAGAGAGACGGGAAGGGGAAGGGGAAGTACAGGTTGCCAGCTCGTGACACTTTAATCTGTCTGTCGGATAAGGTAAACAAGGCAAAAGTAGCGTATTAGATCACAAAGTACACTCGCAACCAGAAGCTATGGACTCTAATTTTATAGTTGCAATGTTTGTTTGTTGTTGTTGTACAGTGATGGCTAAAATAATAGAAGCGACTGTCATTTTGACATTTTTAAACAATTATTTAATCATATGATATATGTACGTGGGGACTAACAAAAGTTCGGTTAGTCGACCCGAAAAAAAATTCGAAATATTTTTTTTTTATTTATTCTTAATCTTCGTCTTTTTTCATCTTCTCCACATATTTGCCATTGATTTCAATGCATTTCTTAAGCCTATAAATTTACTTCTCAAAACATTCTTGAAAATCTTGCTTTTAAAGCTTTTTAATAGGTGAGTTGGCTTTTCTGACGCTCCATACCAGCTCTGTGGACTACTGTTTGGTTTCCGGGTCGTATTTATTAAATCAAGTTTTGGCACCAGTAACGACTTTATTAAAGTTGCTAGACTTTTCATTTTCAAATTTGTTTAAAAGATATTGGGCAAAATGCATTCAACCTTTTTTTTGGGCCTCATTTAAAATGCGTGGAACCCATCGCGACAGACTTCTTCGTATACAACAGATCTTGATGCAATATTTGAGATACGGCCATGGCATTCAAGTCCAGTTCACTAGCAATCATTTCCCGGTTAGATCGAGGGTTTTCGGCAAGATTTGCTCTCGCTAGGGCCACATTTCTTTTGTCCCTCGAAGATTTTGGTCGACCTTCTCGGAATTCGTCCTCTACATAAAAATGTCCTGTCTGGAATCTTTGGAAACATTTTGAAATAGTCTTCAGAGATGGTGCAATCGTTTCATAGGCATTTTGACATTCACCAAATATTTTTTCCGGGTTCAGTTTGCATTGAAAACCGAATAAAAAGCTATAATGAATTTCTGTTTGCGTTGGTAGTGGAATTTCATCTGAGGCACCTTCAGCTAATTTGCGTTTTCTAGTGTCCATTTCGTCCGATTTGGTTGTTATTTACAATATAACCTCGTAAAAGTATTGCGAAAGTTTTGACACTTTTAAAATTTTGAAAAACGATTTAAAAGTCGCTAACTTACCGAACTTTTGTTAGACCCCTCGTATATGAGGTTTATATAAATTAGTTATTAAGTATAAATTATGAAACTAAAAAAATTTACTTTTTACGAAACAATTTTAAAAGTACACAAAAACAATTATAGTTTCTATTATAATTTCCATCAGCGTACCTCCTCCTATATTTTCTATATTTGTTGTTGTTGTTAGCGTTGTTGTTGTTATTAAGTAAGCAATGACTGGGCATTAGTTTCTTTGACTGCACATGATCTAAGCAAATGTCGGCAAATGCAGCAAATCATTTTTAGTTACGAGGTGTCAAAACTAACACCATTAACTGTTTGAACAATTTTTCTTTTTTTTAGAATTCCATTTATAAATGACTCAAGTCTGGCATAATTATTTAGGCAGAGAAGCCTTGAATTTAAGCAACTGAGTTTATGCAATTAAAATACGAATCATTATTTAAATCAATACAATCAAAAAAATACATAAATTTACAAAAATAAATGAAACAATGATAAGCAACTGAGTTTATGCAATTAAAATACGAATCATTATTTAAATCAATACAAAAAAAATACATAAATTTACAAAAATAAATGAAACAATGATAAGATATATACCATTTCTCTTAGAATTGTACCACAATTAAGAAAATGACTTTATATTTTTCATAAATTTAGCTGAGCCGATTTTTAAGCAAAATTTCACTTTGATCATTTTTTTAACAATAAATTAATTCTCCATATAAAAATAGTTGCCTTTCCAAAATTAATTAAAAAAAAAAACGCTTTTCAAAATCTAGAATTTTAACTTATATATTTATAATTATTGGCAATTATTTCGTAATCTTTATAGCTTTCTTATCAGATCGTAAATAAATTAAATTATTCCATTAAGATTCCGATTTCGATTTCAATTCCAATTCCAATTCCTTGCAACAGTTGCTTATAAAGTAAAAGAGTCGAAGGCAATCAAAATGTCTTGGCTTATCAGCCAGACTAGACTCATACTTTGTTGTTGTTGTTGTTGTTGTGCTATGGAATCGATGCCAGGTAGCGTTATTTACAACCAACTCTAAGCCCAACAAACTGTTCACAACTATCCACAAACAGTAGTGTGAATAGCCAAGTTAAAAGCAAATGACCCCAATAAATTACACAACACAACACAACACGCAACATGGCTAGAAAACCCCTTTCGTTTCAACTCTAAACAAGAATAAAAAAATAAAATAAATAAAAAATATACATGTATAACCCAGAGAGATATGCTATGTGAGGTGGACAGATTGTTGTCTGGCCAGCAAATAAATTACCATTAAATGTGAGCAAATGAATCACAATGTACTTTAACCCAACGAAATACATATTCATAGGCGAGACAAAAACAATTTATTGAACATTTACTCACTGGGTTTAACCAATGTTGATCAAGTTAAAAAAAAAAACAGCTAAGAATTATTACTAAACTTCTTGGGCAAATAAACAGCATACATTTTACATTACATATAAAAACAAACCCGGAATATTTGACTAACATATTTAATTTTTTATCTGAGAAAATTTTATAGAAAAATTCTAAAAAAAAATATTAATAAACTTTATTTATTTTTTATTTAAACTTTTTTATATAAGGCAACTTTATAAAAAAATGAAAATTGAATTTGTTTCTATAAAATTAACAAATGTCAAATTAAACTAAATTAAATATTCTCTATTTTATGTAAGACAACTTCAAAAAAAAATATTTAAAAAAGTTTAAATTAGGCTTTTCTCTTTAAAGATGGATTAAAAATTAAACAAAATAAAATAATATAATTTGTACAACATTTTTAATACAATAGGTTCGAAATAAATACGTTTTTTTTCCAAATAAACATCAAGAAGATTTCATTCAGCAATTTTCCAACCGTCTAATTGTTTAAAGAATTCTCCACAATTCCATTTCCATTCATTGTCACTGAGTCACTGAGTCAACAAATATCATTTTATATATTTGAAACAAATTTCAAGCTACCCGCAAAAAGCATTTTCAACTGCAGACAATTAAATATAATTTATTAAGTGCATTATTTGTAAATTGTGTTTTATTTTCATCAAATTTGTGCACAAACTTGTTGTCATTTTCATAATCATTGTTGTTGTTTTTGGCACTTCTACTTTCTATAATATCACGCCCCACTGGCTGCCTCTGTATTTGTATCTGTATTTGTATCTGTATCTGTATTTGTATCTGTATCTATAACGTTTTGTTTCATTTTCATTTGCAGTCGCGTTTATTGGCCCCATGCCAGGCAATCTTCTGGTATTGTATAATATCCATATCCATAAGTATATATACTATATTCATATATGAATGTTTATCCATAACACATATACACACATATATATTTATATATTGTATCTAATCAAGACAATAAAAATACGGCCTTTAGCTACAAAATTCTTGTTCATATACATATTTATCGTCGTCACATATTTTCCACATTATTTATACATTCTACATATATTTTTAAATTGTCTTTTATTATTATTTTGCTATTTTTTTTTTACTTTTAGTTGTCGTTTTGGTAAATGTTGTGTAAAATTTCAACTCATAAATATAATAATATATCAACTGTTATGTTTGGCATTCTTAATTTTAATGGTCGGCATTTCTGACATATATTTCGTGTGGGATTAGGGAATGCACACAAAATAAAAAAAAAAATAAAATGTCAGCTATTCTTTGGAATCTAGAGAAAACTCACAAACCATTTTGTTATAATTTCTTTTAAATAATTTCTGACTGATAATTTATTACTGAAAAGAAATCAAGAAATATGTTAACGAGTAATTTTAAATTGATTCGCAAATTAACAGAGGAAAATGTTAAAGCTATTTAACATAGCTCACAAATGTTAGATAACATGAGTACAGCTGTAATTGTAATGTAAACTGTTATTTAACATTTCAGCAACTTTAATTGGAATGCAAACATTTTAAGCCATTTCTTTGAGTCCCAATTTAAGTCTGACTAACAAAGTTAAACACAAAATACTTAATGAGCGCCAATTACAGTTACAGTTCAAGGCGATTGCAATTTAACATGCTTAGCATACATTTCGGGGCATTCACAGCTGTTTGGTTTGCGTCGACTTCAATTCAAACTTGGCTAACATTAAAATATTAAATACCATTTGTTATACGTAGGCTGCTATATATATTTCTGGCCTAGGCAACAATAAGTGTTGCCAGGTGCAATCTGATATTTCCATTGGAAAGGTTGACATTTTTTAGCATAACATCACTCAGAACGTGTTGTCATTTAATCGTGAATTGTTAAACTTACAGAGCTTTGAACAATTCAATTCCGTTAAAAAAATGGAATTGACACGTGAGCATTTTCGTGCGATAATTTTTCACAACTTTCGACGTGGATTATCCAGACAAAAGTGCATCGATGAACTTAAGTCTTTGTATGGCGATCAAGCACCATCCTATAGCACCGTGAAAAACTGGTATAACGAATTTAATCGTGGTCGCAGTTCGCTCAACGACGAATTCCGTGAAGGTCGTCCAAAAACGTCCGTTGTGCCAGAGAACATTGATGCCGTGCGTGAACTAATAATGCAAGATCGTCATGTGACATACCGGGAGATAGAGGCATCCTTGGGCATTTCTCCCACCAGCATACATTCGATATAACATAAACACCTGACCGTAAAAAAGGTTTGTTGTCGTTGGATCCCGCACAATTTGACAATCGCTCAAAAAAAGGCTCATGTCGATTGGTGCAAAGAAATGTTGAAAAAATACGATCGCGGTGCTTCAAAAGATGTTCATAAGATCGTCACAGGTGACGAATCTTGGATCTATGCGTATGAGCCCGAAACAAAACAACAATCGACCGTGTGGGTCTTCGAAGACGAGCCAAATCCAACGAAAGTTGTTCGTGGAAGAAGCACTTCAAAGCAAATGGTCGCCTGTTTCTTCGGCAAAACTGGTCATGTGGCGACTGTTCCGCTTAAGCAACGAAGGACGGTCAATTCTGAGTGGTACACCACAATTTGTTTGCCTGAAGTCTTCGGAGAAATTCGAAAAACAAACAAGAGAAGACGAATCATTCTTCACCATGACAACGCGAGCTCTCACACATCGGCTCAAACCAGCGCCTTTTTGACCGGCCAAAACGTCGAATTGATGGGTCATCCGCCGTACAGCCCTGACTTGGCACCCAATGACTTCTTTTTATTCCCGCACATCAAGAAAAAAATGCGTGGTCAACGATTTTCGTGCCCAGAAGATGCTGTTGAAGCGTTCAAAAACCATGTTTTGGAGGTGTCTCAATCGGAGTGGAAAAAGTGCTTCGACAATTGGTTTGAGCGCATGCAAAAGTGTATAAATCAGGCTGGAGAATACTTTGAAAAACAATAAAACAATTTTTGATGATAAATATTCTCATTTTCATTATTAGGCCAGAAATATATATAGCAGCCCTCGTATGCCGGTTCTACGGCACTAACGGTTCTGACTCAGTTGTTGTTGTTGTTGTTGCGGCTTCCGTCATTTTTGGCCATTCATTTTGCTTTTCGACTATCTTATCAACGGCCTTGAGCGTCTCCTGCACAAACAGGCCGACACAGTGGGCTTTTTCGGCCATTTAGCGCGCAATTTTTGCAATTTATAATTTTTTTTTAAATGCAGTTTAAAATACAAAGCTTTAACTAATAATAAAAAAATGTAAAAAATACATTTCAAAATAAAATGCTTTAATAAGTAGAATTTTTTCTGTATAAATACATTTGTATAATTAAAATAAATATTAGAAAAATATTGTAAAATAAAAAAGGAAAATTAAAAAAAATTACTTTTAATTCTTTAATTTTTCAGCATAAATGAAATTTAGTTTAAAAAATAAAATGCTAGTAGGAAATTTCGAAAGTTTTATCACTTTATTAAAATAAATATTACAAATATATTTTATTTTTTCATTTTGAATGAAGATTGGAAATGTTTTAATAAGCTGATTAAAGAATCCAAGCTAAATTGTCCAAATTGGCCACTGTGCGAATTTCTGTTTTATGGTTGGCTCATAAAGCAATCCAACTGGTTTGGGGTGGTGGCAAACAGGTGGGGGAAGGGGATGGGGTGAAGAAGGGGGAGGAGAGAAGGGAAATGTGGCAAGCTTGGTGGCATGCCACATGACTTGAGTTGAGTGACGACGTTGCCGCCGCCGCAGATGCAACTACAAATACAGATGGGACCAAGAGATTGAGAATAAGAATGAAAATTAAAAAGACAACAAAAATGCAGATGAGAATCAGGCAAATGTCAATGAGCCAAAAGAAAATAAAAACGACGCCAAAAACTCAAAAACTAGAAATAAAAAAAAAAATAAAAAACACACACGAAATTAGACAAAAATGCTGCTAAATTTAATTTGCGAGCACGAAAATTTGGCTAAAACAAATGGCTTTAACCAGGCTATGACTGTGGTGGAAAAATACCAAAGTGAAAAGCACGAAAAGCGTCACAAAAGCATAAGAAAGAAAATCAAAAGTAAAATACACAACAAAAAGAACAATAAAATCAACAAAAACGAAAAAGAAAAACAAAAACTAAAAGCAAATGTTAAGGAGAAAAATAAAAGAAAAACAAATCGTTTGGATTTCGCACAGAAATTTATGAGAAATGAATGACGTCTAAATGTTCTTGAAGGTTGCGACAAATGGCAAGGCCCAAATCTGAGGGCGGGGAAGGGGAGGGGAAAAGTTAAGACATTAGCGACAGAAAGCCAAAAGCTTTTCCACCTTATCAATGGAATTGAATACTGCCTTCAATTCTAGCTTTTACTCTTTATAACTCAAAACGAATACTAAGAAAATTAAAATTAGCAATACAAAAAAAAAGAAAATATAAAATTAACGAAATTTAATTAAAAATAGTCAGATTTTAAGTTTTTTGCACTATTTTCTGCTAGGTTAAGGTTTTTTTATTGCTTTTTATTGAAAGTATAATAAACAAAAATAATTAATAATTTAATAAATATTATTTAAGCAATAAATCATTTTACACAATATTGTTTTTTGTCTTATATTTATATTATGTATTTTTTTTCCTACTCGAATTCCTTAATTATTGCTTCCATTTTTCTATATACTTCTATTGGTTTCTTTAATTCATTTTCTTATATTTTCTACGTCTTCTTTGTACACGAAAATATTTAATAAGCTTATAAATAACAATTAAGTTAAAATCCATTTAACAGTATATTTTCTATGTCCTAATTTGTATTAAATTTTGTATTGTTTTAAGGTAATTTTTCTTCATCCTTATTTTGGTTTCTTTAAATTAGTTCCATATTTTTTTCTTCTTTTTTTTTAGTTGTAATTTTTACAAAATATTTTATATTCTTTTGAGTTAACATATAATCCTATATGAGTTTGTTTTGAGTGTGTGTGTGTGTGCTCAGTTGCCACGCCCACAAGCCGTCTGTTAAGGGCAAAAGCTGACTCATAATTTACATAGCAAAGTTTTTAGCAATTAGGCCAACTTTCGAGTGGGCCATTTGACTTTTGATCAAGGAACAGAGGGAAACCAACCAAAGCAGGATTCAAGGTGTAGTTCCCCTCCCCCTCCCCCGCCCCCACCCACTCGCACTCAGCTGATAGCTGAGGTAGCACATTTTATAGGTTTGTGTGCATTGCTTTTGGCCACGTTCCAAGGCGTCTGCCATCTTGATAAAGTGTTAGCCAAAAAATGTACGCCACATTAGTGGCAGACATCGAGGATAGAGGGAGAAAGGGAGCGGAGGCAGAGGAAAAGAGATGGGGCGTATAGAAACTAAAGCCAAAATTCGTTTCTGTGTGAGTTTACTTAAAGAAATAGAAATGTCACGAGAAATCAACGACAACAACAACAACAACAACAACGACAACAAGAACAACAACAACAAAGTTGAAAATGTCAAACGAATGCAGCCACAAAACTAATTGCAAAAAAGAAATACAAAATAAAACAACAAAGCGGCTAAAAGCAAATGCAAAAAGCCAACTAACTTAATGATCGCCCAGCTGCAAATCTTTTGGCCCTGCCCATTTTGGCATTTTGGACAAATTGTTTTGTAATCGGGCTAAAACAGATTGTTGCATATTTTATAGATGCCGTCATAAATGTTGCCCAGATCAAGTGACAGTCATCATTTACAGACAGAGAGAGAGAGAGAGAGAGAGAGTGAGAGAAAGAGAAAGAGAGAGAGAGAGATAGACAGAGAGAGACATCTATTGTTACCAACTGACAACTTCTGTGGGCCATCTTTCATTTATGGCCAGTGCTGTCGACTTTTGGGCAGCTTAAAAAATTGATTTTATCGCAGAAAATTATTTAAAAATCTAAATTTAAACAACTTTATTAATATTAATAACAAGAGGGAAAGACTTTAAATGAATGACCGACTATAGAATACCCCTTAATTGTCTAAAAAAAAAAAATATTTTTTATTGCATACTCTTAGGCACTTACATTGCTTGCAACTTAAATCAGCCATAACTAACGTTCTATTTGTCCGATCTTCTTAATAATAATAGAAAACGACGAACAGACGGACTTTTTTTAAGTTACGGGTATAAAAGCTACTTTTATTTTGGATCCCTGATATTAAGTTTAATTTTCTACTTGATCTACCTGAAAATTCGCATATATTTTTGTTTTTTATAATATAAAAACATTTGCAAAACACAATTTAAAAACGCCAAATTTAACTACAAAAAGCTATGCCGACAACACTGCTTTTGGGCCACAATTCATTATTTGGCTCGCATGCCGCAGGATATGGCCCAGACCAGACCAGAAGCTTATTGCCATTTTGTCTTGGCCATAAACTAATGAATATTTCATTATTGCTCAGTTTTCATTGAAAACTTGCACACACACTCATAAACATCTATGATTATTTATTGAGGTAGTTACTGTATCTGTATCTGTATCTTAATGACAGTTTGACAGCCATTGGACATATGACACAAATGAGTTTTCAGCTTTCTGGGGAATTAGTGTTCTTGTTGTTGTTGTAATTGGGCAAAAAACAATTGCACTTACAGGTAAATCGACAGTCAACGGGAATCGATAAACTTGTTACTGAATCGCTTTTGTAATTATGGCAAATTTAATAAATTATGCAACTTATTGAATTGGAAATCGTTTAGAATTCAGTTGAAGAAGACTTCCCTTATAATAAAATAAAATAAAAAAAAATCTAAACTAGAAAATAATACCAACTTAAAGCGTAATAATTGGGAATTTAAAATAAAAATATATTATAAAAATAACTTGTTGAATTTTATCAGTATTTCAATATATAAAATTTAACCTGTTTTCTTATGCATTTGTTTTTGGTTTCATTCATTCAAATAATTCATTTCGTGCTTAAATTTTGTTAAACTCATAACTCTTATTTGCGATTCCTGATTAAGATCTACAATTTAAATTGATGCTGTCATCTGTTTACCTTTCTTCAGACTCTTTTTCAGTAAACATTTTAATTCGCTTCGATTTCCTCTTTTCCCTTTCTGTTTCTGTTTATGTTTCTCATGCTCAGATTTCATTAATTTAAACAATAAATTCGTTTGTTTACAGTCTACAAATGGCGAGCTTTCAATTAAATAAACTATAAACTAAAATCAAGCATTTAATGCTGCCTAAAATCCTCAATAATACCCTAAATGTGATAATAAATTAATCAAATGTGAAAAATGTGATAATATTCAAATAAATTTGCAATGCTTGCAATTTTTAAGTCCAAATTGATTTATGCGCACTTTTATCGTAAACATTATTGATAAAGAGAAGCATATATGGCTTAGTAAATATATATGGAGTTATATATATATAAAACAACCTCTTTACGAGGTTAAAGTCTAGTGACGAAAGCATTTCCATGCACCAAAAGTTCTAATATCCAATTTGTGACGAACGATATTAAATGTAACAAATAAATTATTTCAAAAAATAGTTTGCACATGTTATGTGTTTATATATACATACCAAAAAACACGAAAACTTACATACTACAACAAATTAATAAAAATCGTTAGCGTTGTTTTCTATAAAATCGCCAAAATGTGGGCTAAGAAGCCTTATTTCACCTGTATCCTTTTACCTCTGCACTTTAGAAAAAAAACTAAAAGGTATGCCCAAATGCCCCTCAAAATACCTTTCCAGCGATATATAGAACATATCTGTATCTGTTATCGTTTGGATACTGCACGGGTGTCAATTTTAGCGGGTTTTAGCGCTTTCCCGCTAAACTAGCGGTCTTCTTAAAATCCGATTAAATTGATAAAAAAAAATGTATTCTTCCTGTATATATTGCTAGTCGCCTTTCGCACTATTCGTGATGCTTTCGTCACTAGCGCGGACTGCCGTCCGCAGTGATACATTCGCAATTGTTAATTGTTTGTATTAAAGAGTCGCTTTGACAAATGAGCACACATAAAAAATAAACAAAACAAAACAAAAAAAGAAAAGAAATCGCGACGGCAAAGCAGGAAAAATGCGATGAAATACTTTTAAATATACAGCTTGGGGTAATTCGATATCTTAAGCTAATTCCTCTCTTTCTTTCTTCTATCTTCTCTCTCTATTTATGTACATATATACTCTATAATAATATTGATAACTGTTTGTTAGACGCAATTCCAAGAAACTCCAATCGTTGACATCATAAAACATTGAACACTTTGAGTTTCTATTAATGAAAGAGAATCGTTTTTTGGCCCCCCTTTTTATGGCCAACTCTACGCTTCTGTTTTTACCGCTATCAGCCATTTATTCAGTTATTTTATAAGCCTGAAAAAGCCGCAACATCGATTCGATTTCTGCCGCTTAACGCATCAAGTTTAAATTCATTCCCAATGCTTTCTGTTTTCCGGTCTGCAGCAATTAAGGCCAACAAACAGCAAAAACTAAATGGCAAACATTGCAAATTCTTTATCAATTGCAAACTAATAACTTGGCAAAAGGGGTCTACTCAACTTAGCAGATACCCTGTATGCAGTGAAAAAATGTAAGTTTGTTTAAGGCCCTATTCTCTTTCAGCAAAAAATTTTTTTCGACTTTTTTTTTTTGCATTTATTTATAGCTTGGGTAGTTGTGAATATGCCCCTAAAAGGAAATTCGAAATACTTAAGGAGATATGTCCGTTTTTATCCAGCAATGTTAATGTTAATGCATGTGAAGTCAAAACTTTAAACGCGTTTATCTCGAAACCACGTTTTTCGAGCTGGCGGCCACGATTCCGCCAGTTCTACTGAACCGATTTGGATGAAACAAAGTTTAATCGACGTAGAATTGTCACCATTCTGGCCCGATTCTTTTTACTATTTTTTTTTTACACTGAACTACAAAAAAATGGGTCCAAATTCGATTTTCAATTTCAAGTGGCCGCCATTTTGTCAAAAAAAATCGCAAAATTTTTATTTTACTTCGGGCCAGAATTACATCTATGCTGATCATAACCCCGTTTTTTTTTTTCATTTCCGACGCTCCGGAGACCCGGAATCGTGGCCGCCGTGACGACACCTTTTTTTTGCACCACCAACTTTGAAGTCTCACTACTTTTTGAACAGCCCTCGTATCGAGGCAAATAAAATTTTTTTATTTTCTTTCATTCATTACTAATTCAATAAAAACAACAAAATTCAAATATCTTTTTGCGTTTTCAAATGAGAATTTTTTCAAAAAAGGTCCAAAAACAGCAAGCTGAAGGAGAATAGGGCCTTAAATCTAAGTCAACGTTTTATAAAAAAAAAACTTTTTAAAGTAGCACAATAAAATCACATTTTGTTATATTTTGAGTTATGAATTTAAAATTTTAAATTATATAATTAATTTTCTATTCATATTTAAATTAAATTTTAATCAATGTAATTAAGAAAATATTGTCATATTCATTAAATTTTTAATTTTCAATACCTATTTTTTGTGATTTTTATTTTATTTTATTTTAACTGTTAAATAAATATATAAAATATAAAAAAGAAACGTCTTCTTTAGAGAGTATCTTAATTCAGACAACAGCAAATTTCTAATTGAAGCATCTTTTATGCTATTCAAAAAAATTTAAAACTCTTCAAAAACAACCCAAAATTGCGTCAGCAAAAGAAACGAAATGAAAAGAACTAAACTGAGAGTATATCCCAAAGGTATGTCGATTTCCAATACTTATATATAGTATTTCATGTACAGACTCAAAATTCAATTGTACACAAAATATTTGGCAATTAAAAATAGTTGGAAAAAAAAACAAATGAACAAATTTAAAACTGAAAAATGAAAATGAAATAAATTTTAAGGTAAATTAGCTGCGTGGGCGTGGAACATGAAAACAGACGCACAAAAGACAGAGACGATTACAGGAGGGGGAGGGAGAGGGGCAAAAGGGGAGAGGGGATTGCTTTTGTTCCAAATTGCATTTGCATGTTTGCTGCAATTGCAACTGTTGCAAATGTTTCTCAATTGATGAAACGCCACATTTGAAAATAGCTGCGACTAAAAATTTGCTTTTAATTTTTAGTGCCGATTCTCTACATACAATATTTGTTTATTTGCATAGGCGTTGTATGTATACATATATGTATGTACTATATATGTACATATAGTATGTATATGTAAATTGTTCTCGCAGCTCATCAGTTGCTGTGATCTGCGTACGTCAGAGTCTGATTATGAATCCGCAATGATCTTCAAAATGTGTTTAACTTTGAATTGACTATGTATTTGTATTATAGTTGACTTAACATTTAACCTGACTATGAACCTGAACCTGAAGGGCGTCATCTTGATTTCGCATCTTGAATCGAAAGGCGCCACAGCCTATTTACATTTATTTTATTTCATTAAACAACTTACAACATTATGTGCACAATGATTGAAAAAAAATATAAGTTAAATATGAGTTATTTTGACATTTTAAGCAAATTTTAAATAGGATGATGATATATTTGAAATATTATTAAGATGGAGCAATCCAAAATTAATAAGAAACAAGATATAGTAATAAATTACCATATAACATTTAAGCTTGTTTTAAGATTTATGTTCATTTTAGTTTACGATTTAAATTATTTCAATTATCTATTGTGATACGTGAATTATAATTTATATTATTACTGTTATTATTATTTAAATTTTTATATTTCATTAAATTTTTTTTCTATTGTTTCTATTATTTACTTTATCAACGTATATATTTAAATTAATTTTATTTAAAATGCAGTCGACTAAAACATTATTTGGCATTACAAAATTAAAATATAAACTTTCAGTAATAAGCCAAATAAAAGCTTAAATCTCTGGTAATATTGGCAGGACAACAGTGCGTATGCTTAATTTTAAAGAAAGTGGTATGAGCTTATGAAAAGGTTTATTTGCAAATGGCAGCAGCATCTATTGTTAAGATTAAGTGCTTTTTAGCCATAACACAACGCGGCGTATGCGTAATATTTAAACACGCATACGCACTGTGTACACTGTACATATACCTCATACCTCAATCCCCCTCCTCCTCACCCCTCCACAAGATATTAACCAACTGAACTGTAACTGAAGTTGTTACGTATCTTTAACTTTCAACTGACAGATAATTTCATCATCTAATGCCAACATTATTCGTGCACTAATAAAACGTAACACTTGCTAACTGCAAAATTGCAAAACAAACAAAGCGAAACTTAAACACACACACATAAATAAACACATACACACACACACACACACACATACACCCGCAATTTGCTAAACAAATTGTGAACATGCAATTTTTGTGTTAGATGTTAAACTAAAACTCGTGACGCGTTTGAGCAGCTTAAGATATTCAACTAGTTCATAAAAAATTCACAAAAAAAAGGAATCCGACAAAAAATAACAAGTCGAATATATGATACCCTTGCTGTATTGAATGTTTAATAAATTATAATTGTAATTAAATTTGTATTATTATTATCAGTCGATAGAAACCAAATATTCAGTGTTTTAAATAAAATTTATAAATATTATTTATAGATTTATTTATTTGACATAAAGAAATGTTTTTGAACTTAAAAAAATATAAGAAAATATAATTTTAAAACTAACAATTAAGTTTTATATTATTTCATTATTATTTTATTAAATTAATAAGAAAAATGTTAATGTGCGTGCCAAATTTCGAATATTCTCTGCAAGGGCATAAAAACGGGCTGCTAAGTTAGTTAATAATTTAAGCACGCGCTGCAAATCACACACAATCTTAAGGCTCTTTAAAATCAGAGGGTTATGGTGGGAGGGAGGGGGGAGAGGGAGAGGGGGGTGGGGGTGGTGGCAAGGCTAATACATAGTGTCAAGTTAAAACAGAAGCTGGGACGCTAACTTGGCTTAAGACGCTTAACGTTGACTTACATTTGAGCACACACGAGCAAAAAGTATGTGTATAACGTAAGTGTGTGTGTGTGTATGTGTGTGTGTGTATTACCGGCATAGAATAAGACAATAACAATTACGGCAGCAGCAGCGAAGGAAGAAGAAGCAGCAGCAGCAGCGGCATCAATAAAACAAAAACAAAACTCAGGCAGCAAGAGCTTAACTGAGAGAGAGAGCGCAAACTGCACACACGAAGAGAGAGAGGCTTCAAAGAGAGCGCATTGAGTGAAGAGTGCGCAGGTCTACAACGAGTGTAGAGTTAGTTCTAGTGTGTGTGTGGGTGGCATTAGTGTCTCTTTGTATGTGTGTGTGTGTGTGTGTGTGTGTGTGGGCGTCGTTGTCGTTTTCGAACATGTCCTTCGAATTTCCGGGTTTTGCAACTTTGACATTTGCAACATGTGCGACAGAGAGAGAGCGAGCGAGCAAAAGAGAGCGAGTGTGGGAGAGTAAGAATGAGAGAGAGAGAGAGCCTTGCTGCTTCGGCTTTGCTTCCTGTTTACAACCAACACATGTTCGGGCCCAACTGGCAACTCTGTCGCAAGGGGAGAACTTTAAGAGAAGGGATGGAAGGGGAGGGGCAGGGGCAGAGCCGATTGCTATGTGGGTCTGTGTGTCGTTTGCTGTTGTTTTTGTTGTTATTGTTGTTGTCGTCGTGTTTCGTGCCGGGCCACAGCCATTAAAAGCGTCGAGCAGCGGGAAGGGAAGGATAGAGGCAAGGAGAATCCCCCAAAAGGGGATGGTGAAGGGGGGGGAAGGAGAAGGGGTGTGTGTGAGTGTGGGAGTTGGAAATAGTGTTGCCAACTCTGAAGAAGAACAACAAGCTGTTTTTGGTTGGTTAACAAACAAAAAAAGCTAAGTTTTCAAATTAAAATCGGAAAACAAAACTAAAGAAATATTTTCATGTCTGTAAAAATGTCCTTTTATTTTTAAAAATTTCAAAAACAAATCAGCTATAATGTTAAACGAGTTTTTGGTTGGTTAATAAACAAAAAAAAAATTAACATTCTCAAAGTAAAATCAAAAAAAAAAGCTAAAGAAATATTTTCATGTCTGTAAAAGTGTCCTTTTATTTATAAAAATTTCAAAAACAAATCAGCTATAATTTTAAATGAGTTAAGTCAAAATAAAAGCTATTTAAAACAATCTAAAAAATATTTTGCTAGATTTTTAATAATAAAATAAAGAAAAAAACCTGAAAAAAAAAACAGATTATTTTGTAGTGTGTTTTTTAACGTTTTATTTTACTGCTAAGCCGAAAACAAAATAAAAAAAACAACCAAACAATTAAAATCACGTTTACTTTTACTTCCCCAATTTAACCTCTAAAGCAAGCCAATTTTTGGCGGGAAAAAAGCTGTTGCGGCAACACTGGCTGAAAGGTTGTTGGATGACGGACGGGCAAAAGTTCAAGCAAAAGTATTTTGGCCCTTTTGTATTTCGATTTGATTTTGAGGCACTTCCCGCATGTCCTGAATTTTTATTTATATTATTCTTACTTTACTTTTATATTTATTTCCATTTATGTTGTTGTTGTTTTTCTTCCTTTTGCTTTTATCGCTTGCTTTATTTTATTTTTATTTTTTTTTTTTTGACGTCATGCGCAAACAAATGAAGTCAACATTATTTCATTTATGGATTTTATTATTAATGTAGATTTGTTGTTGTTGCTGTTGTTGTTGTTGTTGTTGCTACTGCTACAGTTACTGCTCTTGTTGTTCTTCTTGTAATTGTTGTTGTTGTTGTTAAGTATTTTTAGTGCCCTTTTTTCCTGTTCGCGAGGAACTTTCAACTTTCGTGACTGTTTTCAACTTCCTGTCGATGCCACTGCTGCTTTGTTGTTGTTGTTGCTGTTTGTTGTTGTTGTTGTTGGTGTCCATCATTTTGCCAACACAATTCCGGCGGCAACGCCTACGGTGCCTTTTACAACAACAACATACAGCAACAACAACAACAATATCAATAATAACAACAAGCAGCAAAAATGCCAAAATCTATTGCCTGCTTTCAGGCGCCGCCGCCAGCGCACATGTGTGTGTGTGTGTGTGTGTGTGTGTGTGTAAGTGTGTGTCTATGTGTGTATAGGTGTAAGTTTGCTGCATGCTTTGGCTTAGTTTGGATTTAAGGCATAACTATAGAGTGTGTCTACACGTATGTGTGTGTGTGTGTGTATCTGTGTGTGTGTGTGTGATACTCGCTTTGTGGTATTTAACCTTAATTTGATTTTTTTTGTATACCCTTTACGCCTGCTCGAGGGTATACACACATATTATGCTTCATTAGAATTAGAACTCTTTGTTTTTTCTTATTACTCATTCAAAGTAAAGTTTAAAAAACTACATTAGATTTAAACGATTTTTTTATATGAGATATAAACAAATGTCAAAGATGACAAGAGCTAGATGCACCAAATTTAATATGTGCAGGCAAATCAAGTTTTGTGTTGCTTTTTCCTACTACTTATTAAAAATAAATTTTAATATACTCAATTAGTTTTGTATGATTTTATTAAAAGTGATAAAAAAAATCAAAAAAAATTTCAAGAGCTAGATACACCAAATTTTGTGTACACAGAAAGATTAAGTTTTGTTTTATTAATCTTAAAAATCTTTCATTTTCTATCTTTTTCTTATAAATTGTATTAAAAAGATCTAAAAAAAGACAAGAGCTAGATGCAAAAAATTTGGTATGTGCAGGCAGATTAAGTTTTGTATGTACGGTGATGGAAAAATTTATAGAAACTATTTTTTTTTTGTATTTATTAAATTTGTTCGTTAAAATTTTTTTTTTTTATATTCATAATTTGTACATAATAACTATTTATCAATGTTTCAAAATTTAACATAACAAAGGGATTCTATTTATTCATGTGCAGCTTTGCATCAAATTATTAAAAATTTGTTTCTATTATTTTTGCCATCACTGTTTGTAAGTGAGTGCAGTTGCGTGTAAGGAACTGCTCCAGGGTATATCTTAGTCAAGCACGCTCGACTTGAGCTTTCTTAGTTGTTTTTTTTTTTTTTGCCTACGCTTAGCTTTTCCTTCCTTTTTTTTGTTTTTTTTTTTGGCTTGTGCCACACACAGGTACAAAAGTTGCCATTGTTTGTGCTCGTCCTTGCCATATCCTTTGCCATCTGTGTGTGTGTGTGTGTATGTGTGTGTATGTGTGTGTGTAAGTGCCTTAGCTGGCATTTTTTTGTGTGTTGAATTTTAGCTTATGTTTTTTTTTTTCGTTTGCCTTTTTAAAGAGTTTGAGTTTGCGGCATTGATTAAACAATTTCCCCAGGTCATTTTCCGTTTTCTGCCTGTTCTGGCTGCCTGTCAGTTGTTGGCCAACAACGAAACGAACAAGCAAAATTATGAAAATGTGTATGTTTTTAAAATAGCTGCACAAACAAATTGTTTGACCGCATTTTGTGTGACAACAAAAACTGAGGCACAAGAAATGAGCATCAGCTGCTTTTTCTGCTTTTTTTCAGCTTTTGCTTCGCTTGACAAATTCACACACAACACACCGAAATTCACTGCAATTTTCATTTTTTCTAACCCCCTCTCCCTCCCCACCTTTCCCTCCTCTTTCTCTTCTCGCATGCAACATTAAGATTATGAAAATATTTTTCACACTTTGTCACAACAATCGTTGCTGTTGGCGTCTTTTGTTGTTTGTGTCTTTGCATCTTTCGTATAATTAATATATGACAAAAATAACGCATACGCAGCGTATAACATACAACTTAAATATTGCTAGCATAATTTTGAAAATAAACTAATTAAACCTCGTTAAGGTCCACAGACTCTTAGAACTCAACTACATAAATGTTGATTTAAGTTTTTAATTTTCTTGAAAAAATTTCAATTATTTTTGAACGATTTTTACTGTTTATTTTAAGTTTCCTTAAATATTTTTTTATTTTTATTCTTGAACAATAAACTTTTTCAATATTTATAAGTTACATAAAATATCAACCATAAATTTAAATTCTTTTTTGAATGAATAAATGTTTATTCACTTTTTAATATTCTTGAATAAATTTAAATTATTTCTTGAATGATTTTTACTGCCTTTTGAGAAGTTTTTCATAAATATTTTGTTATATTTATTCTTTCTTAAATTATAAATTAAAAAAATATATAAATAAATAAGTAAATAAATATTTATAAAAAAAAAAAACATTTAACATAAATTGATATTGAATTTATAGTGATCTTTACTGTCTCTTGAGAAGTTCACCATAAATATTTTGCAATAAATTAAATAAAACTGCCTCAATATTTATAAGTTAAATAAAACACTTGCCACACATTGTTGCAACTGAATAAGACGCTCCCAACTTGCCGCATTCTCTGTGTGTTTGATTTATGATTTATGAGCTGAGCTTAGCACATTTTCATCATGCCGTCATCGTCATTTGTTTGATTTATCAATGAGATTTCACACACACACACACAGGTAAACACGCCATCGAAGTATCTTTTGTCTTTGCTCTCAACATTTTCAATTAAAAGTTTTAATTGCAAAAGTGGCTGTGTCATTGAAGGGAAAGGATTGCAGGACTAAAAAACACTTTATCTCAAGTTATTGAAAAATACGTTTACTCGGTAATTGAATATATTAAGATTTATTACTTAAAAAGTCTAACTTTAGGTAAGTGATAAAATTCTAGAACTAAAATTTAGGCTTTATTTATTTTCAATTATTTTTACATAAATAACTTTTGACTCGTATAATTTTTTATTTTTATTAAATTTCAGTTCATTTTGTGCAATGATTTTAAATCTTAATTATACACTTTCAGTAAACAAATATATTATTTACTTATTACTAAAATAAACTGACGATAAAGTCATATAAAAAAGGCTTTTCTTATAAAATTATATTTTATTTTTTCATAATTTATTTATGAAATTTGAAAATTAGAATTATTTATGTATATAGATTTTGATTCATATTTATTTTCTTTTAAAATTTGATTTTATTTTTTTAAATTAATTTTTTTAAATAAATAAAATTTAGTATTATTTAATATACTCGTAAATTTTTATTCAACATATTTTTATTTTTTAAAAAAATATTTCCTATTTTAACTCGTAACTCAGTCTCAGCTCAGATATATACATACATTGAAGTGACACTTGGGCAACTCAAAGTTTAAGTAATTCCCTTATCGCATTTGTCAGATTGTCAATTGCATTTGCTGGAATTCGAATTCTTGAGCTTATCAATAAATAGTATGACTGTTAACTTTTATGGTTGCACTTCCAATCAGCTCTAAACAGATTATGTCACAACAAATGCGAGTCAACAATTAAACATGCACATACATATATGCCATATATAGATAGATGGATTGATGATTAGCTGCTAATTTGCAATCAATAACAACAACAACAACAATAACAACAACAACTGTTAGTGGCCAATTCAAGTGGCAAAAAGAAGGCAAAAAATCACATCAGATTCTCATCGATTGCCGCTTTGTTTATGATGGCAAACAAATTTCATATTATTTTTTTGGCTGCCTGGTTGCCAATTTAAGTGTGCCAATTGTTGTTATTATTATTCTTGTTGTTGTTTATGTTGTTGTTGTGTCTGCTTTATGCAATGTTAACATGCAAAAAAAGCAGTCAACAAATTGTGACACGCAAATCTCTCTCTTAAAAAAAGCGAACATTAAATACAGTTGGCATTTTTATTTCCATTTCAAATTGTTTGTTGTCAAGCAAATTAAAAAAAAAAAGTATATTTTAATATAATTTAAATGCCACTTGGCAGTAAACTTATACATATTTAAGCAGGCAACGTAATGTTAATAAATAAGAAAAAAAAAATATATATAAAATTATAAAAAAATTGTAAATAAATAGGAAATATTAATACAATTTTTAATAAATAAATAGAAAATAAAAAAAAATTCTAATATTTTAGATAAGTATATATAAATAAACAGCAAATAATACTAAAATATTAAATAAATAAATAGAAATAAATAGAAAATAATAAAAAAAATTAATTAAAATTAAATTACTTTAATATAACTTCTTTTCGCGTTTAATCTTTTGAAACTCATTGTGTGACTTTGCTAACTGACTTTGTTCCACTGTGCGACACATAATTCCACTGTAACTTAGTCTGAGTCTCCCCTCGCCATCTTTTAATCTTATCAGCTCATGTTCATGTAAGATTTACCAGCTAAAAAACTCATTTCTAATCATCAAGTTGACCCCTCTCTCCCTCTCTCTGTCCCTCTTCCTCGCGTTACTCCTCTCTCTCCCTCACTCCGCCTCTTCCAATTCATATCTGTAGACTGTTGGCTTATCAGTTTTATACAAGTTTTTAATGCGGTAATCAAGAATTGTTAACACACGCGGCGTATACGCAACGTGTTTAGTTTATACTCTAAGTGTAATGCGATAAGTGATAAGCGATAAGCGTTTTTCTTGAAATTATGCTACAATAAATTAAACTTGGTCAACTTGTAGCAGTTGGCAGAGGGGAAAAGGGGAAAGTCCCCCCTTTCAATTGCTTGAGGTTTCCGCTTATTGATTTATGAAACAATTCAAAGACGTCGCGACATCCAAAAAGCAAACTAAAAAAGGGATGGGTGCATTTCTTTTAGCTGGTCAGACGACCCACACCTCAACACACACACACACACACACACACACACACTCTTCATTATGCTGACCGATTATGACACATTTTTAATGGCATTTTCTCGTTTGTCTTTTGCGTTTTTATGCTATTGATTTCTGGTTACGAGAATGTGCATTGAATGTGTGTGTTTATGTGTGTGTGAGTGGGTGTGTGAAAGTGTGTGTGAGTGGGTGGTGCAGTGGGTGGTGCATGTGCAGTCCAACAGTACAGTCTGCCCAAATAAAATGTCAACTCAATGGCTATTATTCTCAATTCCAGTGAAATTGCTTCAAAATTTTGGGTATAAAGATTAACAAGAAAACAATATAAATGTTTTAAATTATTTGAAAATTTCCAAATAATAAATAAAATTTAGTGTAGAGTTACAATTTTGTGTAGAGATTTCTTAGAAAACAATACCAATAATACAACTTACAAAAATAATTGTAAGATAAAAAATAATAAATGCTATTCAAGTTTTATTTTAGAAGTCAAAATATATCAAAAATATATTTTTAATTTTAATTAATTTTTAAAAATAATTTAAAAATGTCTAACAAATAAATAAAATTTAATTTTGCTGTTATATATATATAATTATTTATATATTTATTTCTTAAAAATTAAATCAACTTTAATTTCTTAAATTTTAATAAATATTATAAATATAAATTGTTATTTTAAAAGCAACTTCCTTACATTTATTTAAAAAATCTAATACAAAAACCAAATTTTAACATCTTTTATATTTCCATTGAAACTACCTTCAGTTGTCATTTAGCTTTTACATACAACAAAAACACACAAATAAATAAAAACAAAATCAGTTTTTTTATGACTCGTAAATGAAACTAAAAATGCCCTTGGCGCTGTCAATGGTTTCAGTTTAATAACCTTATCAATTTGACTTGTCGCCTCCTCGACCTTTGCCCCCGAAAGTGCCAGGTACTCATTCATTTTGTATTCGAATACACTCATACTCCATTGAATAGACTCATAATCAGTGGACGGTCTAACGCAGCACATGGCCAGCAATCGATATGTGAGTTATTTGGCCAATTTTTTTAACTTTACATTTGATTTATGAACCAAACGTGTCCCGTTAGCATGAGCAGCAGAAATGTTCCTTCCTTTTTATGCTCTTGGCGAGTTTAGAGAATGAAGGAGCATACATTAATACCCTGTACAAAATTATGAGAAGTGGGCATATTGGGTTGAGTGGAATGCTTTTGGGTCAAATAAATTACCAATGTATTAGATTTGACAAATACTCTCAATGTATAATGAAAGAAATAAAAATACATGAATACCCTAGACAAATTATGTGAAGCGGGTATTTATGTTTCAGTAAAGAGTCTGTCCATCGTTGTCTGTTATTATAAGCTATCATCCTACTTCATCGCTATAAGATCGGTCAAACAGAACGTTAGTAATGGCTAATTTAAGTTGCAAGCAATACAAGTGCCTAAAAGTATGCAGCAAAAAATATTTTATATTTATTTAAAAAAGTAACGGGTATCCTGTAGTCGAGAATTCGACTAAAACCTTCCCTGCTTTTTTGAGTTTAATTGCTGACGCTTTTTAAGGAGTCACAAGTTTGCTTCAGATTTGTATCTGCTAGATTTATTATTTTAGATTTGTATCTGAATAATTCATGTATTCTTAAAGAGAAAAATATTTGTAAAGCGACTGCTTAAATTAACTCAATGAAGAGTCACACATGTCTGTTGTTTCAAATAACTATCTGATAGATACATGAATTGTATCTGTAACTCACCATTTATGCCGCTGATTAGTGGATAATTACCATCACGGCCGCCGATTAAGTTTTTTAAACCAGTTTCGATCAGTGTTGGGGACGATCGCTCCCTGTCGCTCATTTTCTCATAAAAATGTGATTATTTTTGTGATTATACACGAATTTTAACAATTATATTAACGGAGTTTTTTGTTGTTGTTTTTTTAAGCGCGCTTTTTGCTCTTTTAGTTTTTTGTTTCTATGTCAACAATATGTTAAATTTATACTTTTTTATTACAACACGGGGCATAAAGCCGACTCACAACAATATAATTATAAATTGCTTGCAATTGATTATAATTAATAATTAGCAACAAATTATTATTTTTGATTTATTTGCTGGCGTTAACTTTGTTGTTTTTATTTTATAATATTTGGAATCACAATGTACAAAAATTAATGTTATGTTTTATGCTAAATTCAATGTAAACTTTTAAATATTGCACGTTAACGGTTTCTTTTTATTGCTTGGCTAAATATGTATGTAGATTATTAAACTATATATTTTTGTGTTAATATTTAATTTGTTTTATAGCGTTTTATATTTATAATAATAATTATTTATGCTGCTCGCTATAAATAAAGGCACCGCGAATTCATTCAACAATTTTTGTTCTTTTTCTTTTTTTATTTATATTTTTCTTCTTTTTTTCTCAATAAAAAACAACAATAAAATACAGTTAGATTCTTCTGGTATTTTTATTTTTTGCTGCTGTTTTATTTTAGTATCGTTTCATTTAGTTTAGTTTAGTTTAGTTTAGTTAAATTTAGTTGAGTTGCTTTAAGTTTTAGTTGTTGCTTTTAGTTTAGTTTGTTTCATTGGCTAATTGCGCTATTTTTAAAGATTTTTATAGATTTTTTTATCTTGTCTTCCGTCGTTTTTTCGTGCGTTCTTTCAAATGCCGTTGCTTTTTATTTTTTCTTTCTTTTTTTATTTTATTTTTATTGTTGACAGTTTGTAAAATATCTCATGGATTTGTTGTTTTTGTTGTTGCTGCAGATCGTTTAACGTATTTTGTATTTTGTAGGCTTTTTCTTTATTTTATTTTTGGTGTTGCACTAAAAATAAAAATCAATTGCTTTTGGTTTTGCTTTTCCTTTGCTTTTGCTTATGTATTTGTTTTGTTCTTGTTGTTTTGTAGTTGGTATTTATTGTACAGTTATAAAGCACTAGTATGGCATGTAGTTTACAAACTTAATAAACAGTTAACTGCAGCTTTGTGGGGGGTGGGGGGGGATGTGGTGTTGAACAACCCGGCGTGCGACAGAGACAGCAACAATTGCGCGTTTGAGCTTTACCTCAAAAAGAGAGCGATCGAGAGAGCGGAGAGGTGTGTAGTATATTTACACTCACACACACGCGCGCACTCAAACGCACACACTCGCACACACACACAGCGACACACGACAGGACGCTTTGCTTAAAGTCGCGACGCCGACAGCACGAGCACGAGAACAACGACGAGCAGCCGAAAATCGATGAAAAATGTTGACAGCTCACCGACACACTTACACTCACGCACGCACACACACGCACAACAATTTGCACGCAGTACTTTTCGCACAATTGATTTGCTTGCTGTTTAAAACGTGAAACAAACTCGCGCGCGTTTCGCTACCGTTTTTAAGTCGCTATCGATGTTGTCCTTGCTATTGGTCAATTTCTGTTGTAGTTGCAGTTGTTGTTGTTATTACAGCGCGTGGCGAGTTGCTGTTGTTGTTGTTGTTTTTATTGTTAGCTCGAATTTTGCTGCTGCTGCTGACGCTGCTGCTGCCGCTGCCTGACGACGACTGTTCGCTTAGTGCTGTCTTCGTGCGTTGTGGGTGTCGTCGACGTAGCCGCTGCTATTATCGCTGCTGCTGCTGCTGCCTCTGCTGCCGTCTATGCTGACTGAGCGCGCATGTGACAAGAGCGAGGCACACATATACATACGCAGCTAGACAAATACGAATGCACTTGACTCTTTCGCAGCTAGGACGCGGAAGCAAATAAAACTCTACACTGACAAATGAGAGAGCAGAGCTAGGATGCACTTCAGAGAGTGTGAGAGTAAGCAACTTTTTTTGTTCTATTATTTACGCACCACAGTCACGAGAGACGCTCTGCGCTGGCTTAAGCTTCCGCTGCAGCTGCAGGATGCACTTGAAACGGTCGCTGAGAGAGAGCGCGCGAGTGAGAGTAATTAATTGTTTTCGGAGCGGGAGAGAGTGCGCAAGAGTCAGCTGATTTGACGTGTATTTGCATGTGGTTGTGTTGGTTATGTTTCCTTTACGCTTTCGCTGTTTGTTTTAGTTGCTGCTTTTTGCACTATGAGCGCCCGCACCAATACACATGTGCACAAGCTCACACACACGCCTCGCAGTTGTAGTTGTAGCTGTCGATGTAGCCGCTTTGGTTGTCAGGCGAATTTTGTATTTTTTTGTCTTACTATATTTTGTTGCTAAAAAGTTCTTATTGGACACACGTGCTTCGGTACCGTGGAACTTTGCACCAATACAACCAAAGTGAATATTTAATTTGCATACATTGTTGATTTATTTCGTTAGCAATTAATTAATAATAATTTTTGCAATATTTTTTTATGAATTTTCTATGCCAATTTTGGGTTGTTATTGTACGTTTCTGTATGAATTATTTGCGTCCACACGACTTTGACTGTTCATCTGACTCTGACTGGGCACACGCTGTACAAAATACTCGACAACAGCCAGCAATAGAGAGAGAGATAGCGAGAGAGCGCGCGTTTGAGAGCGCACTACACGACAAAATGTACAAATACAACACACGAGGTACAGATACAGATACGTTACAGTTCAGTTCAGAACCATGCTGACGCTGCCATGTGGCTGCCAACGCGCTCTCTTGCCTTGCATTCGCTCACGCTCTCCCATTCTCCACAACTATCTCTCTCTGTCTTAGTTGTGGGGCCGCCGCGTGTTGTGCACATTTTTAACTTTGTTTTTTTTTTTTGGCTACCATTTGTACTTTTGTTGTTGTTGCTGTTGTCGTCGCGCGCGCAACTCAAAACGACAAAGCTTAGCTTTGAGCTACAACCTCACGCTCTCCCTCTCTTCTTTGTTGTTGTTGCTGTTGCTGTTGCTAATTTACGCTCAATTGTTCTATTGCTCTCATATGTCAAGCTTTGGGCTTTGGGCATTTTCCATTGCGTCTCAAAGTTCAATTTGATATTTTTAATTGCGACGCTCTCTCTTCGGCATACACTCGCGCTCTCTCGCCCTTGTTCGTGCTCTCACTCTCGCTGAGATCGCAACCGGCAGTCGGCAGTCGGCGCTGCTGTCGTTTTATTTATTTGTGTTATTTTAATTTACTCTGCGTACTATAGTTTTTTTTGTTATTACGTCAATGCGACGGCAGCGCTGACGTTTGAAATTGTATCTGTGTGCGGGTATATATATGTGTGTGTGTGTGTAAGGCACTGCGGCAAGCGGTATTCGCTGTTCATTTCAATGTTTTTTGGTTTTTCTCTGATTTATCTGCCATACGCGCCTTTTTTATTTTTGCCTTCTCATTTTTTTTTTTGTTATTTATTTCTAATATTTGTATACATATCTGTATTTGTGTGCCTGCTGCTGCTGCTGCTGTCAGCGACAGAGACGCGACGCGACTTTGGCGTTATTCTTGCTGCTGCTGCTGCCGCTGACGTCGCTGCTGACGTCGCTGTAGCAGCACTCACGTGAGTTCGGTTTTCATAGCTAAAAACTTTTAATGTGTGGAATTTTTTTGTTTTTGTTGTTTGCATTTCGCTGTAATTTGTATAAATAAACACAGCAGCCCCCCCTCTTCCCTTAACAAATGCCCTCCCCCCACCCCACCCCTCCCTACAACACCCTTACCGTATTGAGTTTTTAGATATGTTTTTGTGTATTTTGCCAGCTGTAATTGAATTGAATTCGCAATTCACGTACCGACAAGACGCGTGCAATTAGAGCGCCTTGAAATTATCTCTGCCTAACTTAGGGGGCGGGGGCATATGCGCCAGGGGGTGGGGGGTGGGCGAAGGGGCAGGGGGTGGCTAAATAACAAGCGAAGAAATTAATAAGCTGCTAATGAGCGGCGTGTTTTACATTCAAACAACAATTATGAGTAAAGTATAAAAATGGCTTATTTAAAAATAGGAGTGTTGACTAAAAATACTTAAAAACAATACTTAAAAAATAAAAATGTTTAAATACAAATTATTTGAGATTTTTATCAAATAGATTATAATGATTTCTAATTTTGATCTAAGCACAAGCGAGAAAGGCCATAGTCGACTATAGGACTCCCTTTACTTATTTTAATATACATCAAATATTTTTTATTGCATACTTTTGGGCACTTATGTACATTGCTTAAAGACTTAAGTCAGCCATTACTACCGTTCTGTGTAAGCGATCTTGTTGTGATTAAGTTAAATGATAGCTTATAATAATAAATAACAATAATTACCAAAAAATACGTAATATTCTAAAAAATGTGCTGACTTTTTGCGATTTAAAGAAGTGGAAAGGGGCGGGGCAAAAATTTGAAATAAACTTCCTTCTCCCTGTTACATACATTTCAACGAATACAATATACCCTTTTACTTATTTTTTTAATAATGGATATACAAATATAAAACCCCAATAAAATTTTAATTTTTATAAACTGAAAAATATTCTTTATTTTCAATTTCTTAAAATATACACACATAAAATTAAAAGTGATTGTTACTCTAAAAATATTTATCGAAATGTACTTCTTAATTATGAATTAAAATGGAGAATAAAATTAAAAGCCAAGTAATGATGAAAATAACAAAACAGCTTTGACAAAGTTATGCAAATTTGAGGTCCGGAAACATTTTCCAAAATGTTTTAAGACCCTTAGGAATTTTGTGGGGCTTTAAAGAATTTAGTAATTATAGATTTCAACCTTCAACTGGTGGCTTAACTACAAGATATACTAAATATAAAGCGTATTGCTTGAAATTATCTCTTGGTACAATACATTTTTTTGGTTATTTCTGTGACAGTCGTTGCTGTGAATCATCCCACACACACACACACACACACACACACACACTCGAACACACACAACTTAAAACCCATAGATTGAAAAAAGTTTCTTTTTTTTTAAATATTTATATAGAAAACTGTCGGCTGTCATCATGTGACATTCTGTGAATGAAATGAAACAACTAGGAAATGACCAGAAGAAGCAACAGGAGAATTAAAGGAGGTCGTCTTCAATATATCAATATCTCAGTTAGACAGAACAGATATTACAGTATAATCCACACATACATATATGTATATGCACTAGGGTGGGTTAATTTGTATGGACCAAAAAAAACGCACCTTGCGGCTATCAAAATCGTAATCTACGGTGAATTCTAAGAAGATTTGCCCAAGAAACCATAGGTCTAAAATCATTTTCGAGCTTCCGATTTTTAACGAGAAACTTTTGCGTATTTTTTTGTCATTTTAAACACGCGTAGATACCTAAGCGAGTGCATAAAAAATATATTGTTTCACTTAACATTTTTTCAAGAAAATTATAAATTTTTAAAAATATAAAAATAAAATAAAAAATTAAAATTTTATTTTTAAAATTTTTTGTACATTTAAAAAAAAAAATTTTAAATATAAAATTACAAAAATTGGCATTAATTTGCATTTGACCGTAAATTTACGCCCTTTCTAGTACCACGCCCACTCCAATTTTTTTTCCAAAAATGCTCTGAAGTATTGAAAATATATAGTTCAAATTTCAACCCGATATCTCACTTAGTTCAAAAGTTACAGATTTTTGCCACCAACATTGGCAAAACAAACCGAAAATAGGTACAAAATGCATACAAATTTGGTACCATTTTATATGTATTTTGCATGTATTTTGCATGTATTTTGTACCCATTTTTGGTTTGTTTTGCCAATGTTGGTGGCAAAAATCTGTAACTTTTGAACTAAGTTAGATATCGGGTTGAAACTTGAAGTACATAATCTCAATACATCAAGGCATTTTTTGAAAATAAAATGAAAGTGGGCGTGGCGCTAAAAAGGGCGTAAATTAACGGTCAAATGCAAATTAATGCCATTTTTTTAAATTTTAATTATTTAAAACTTTTTTTTAAATGTATAAAAAATTTTAAAAATAAAATTTTAATTTTTTATTTTATTTTTATATTTTTAAAAATTTATAATTTTCTTGAAAAAATGTTAAGTGAAACAATATATTTTTTATGCACTCGCTTAGGTATCTACGCGTGTTTAAAATGACAAAAAAATACGCAAAGTTTCTCGTTAAAAATCGGAAGCTCGAAAATGATTTTAGACCTATGGTTTCTTGGGCAAATCTTCTTAGAATTCACCGTAGATTACGATTTTGATAGCCGCATTGGGTCAAAAAAATTGACCCACCCTAATATGCACATATCTATTTAGCGGAAGATAAAACGTGTTCAAGCGCAATAAATTATAAATGAGCCACGAAGAGACGGCAACTTTTTGACTTTTGGGCCAAAATGCCCCTTTGGCCCCTTTTGTCTATGCCCCTTGTCACCTCTCAGAAGAATCAACAAAAGAAAGACAGTGTGTGTGTGTGAGTGTGTGGGTGTATTTGTCGTTGGAATCAGCAACGTCTTAAATATTCTATAGAAAATAGATAAATGTCCAATCTACGCATAGTCGACGGTGCTCGACTGTTAGATGCCCAGTAGCAGATCTTTATTTTAATCGCTACCATCCAAAATACGCGTCGAATGACACCTCGATCATCCTAATCCGACCACTGATTAAAAAGATTTCTGCTCTACGAATTTGGAGAAAAGTCGCTAAAAACCCGCCAGATTTGACAACCACACAGTGTCCAAACTACGAAAGCTACAGAAATGTTTTTAATATCGTTGGAAAGGTATTTTGTAGGGCTCCTTTCAACATTGTTTCTAAAATACTTAGGTAAAAGGTTACTAGTCAAATAAGGTACTTTTTAAAACACCCCTCAGATCCCTATAAAATTTCTTCATTATGTTGTGGTCAAAAAGGTCCCAAATCTTCTTAGCTAATAAAAATAACTTCATTGCTCAGTGCCGAATGCCAAATTTTGTTTTAAGAATTATTTATTTATACAATTAGGTATCGTTCGTCACAAAATTGGATATCAGAAGTTTTGTGGCATGGAAATGTTTTCGTTACTAGATTTTTTAATGATTTGATGTCATTATAGAATGCTCTAACTTCTACAGTCTCTAACATCTAGACATTACCACAAATTCATAAGTCTGTGTACAATTTAGTTACTGGGCTAAAAATAGATAGGTGTACTATACATAGTACAAGTATGTATTTTCTATATGCATTGTGGGAGATTGGTAGATGAAATGTTGAGCACAGTTCTTCTTCTTCTTCTTGTTCTTTCTCTTTAACTAATTGTTATTGTTGTTGTTGTGTTCTCAAGGAACACTCACACACACACACACACACACACACACACGTAGAACTCATTTATTTGCTTTGGCATTTGGTCGCAGTCAAAAAATAAATGAAAATTAAAATGAATTTCGACTACAAGAAATTCTTCTTTCAACAGGCTAAGCTCACTTTGTCTGTCCGTCTGTCCGTCCGTCCGTCCGTCTGTCTGTCCATCCGACAACCTGGCAAATATTGGACTGTTATCAGCATGCATATCACTAAATAAACATGCGACGACAACAACGACGCTGACAGCCGAAAAAGTGAACAAAATAAAAATAAAGACAAGTTTTTTTCTTTCCTTCTTTATTTCGTATTTAATTTACCTTTATAACGCACATCATGAGTTTTTTTTTTTTTGTTTTTTGGTCTCACTTCTTATCAAAATCATCAAAGAACAAAAAAAATTCCCTTGACTACCGCTAAGTTTATGTCAAAGTAGGTTGTTCCAAGTTTCATAATCTGCTTTAAAAACTAAAAAAAACAATTTATTACGGTATTTAATTTAAAAGAAATTAGAGAGTAGGATACGAGACAAAGTGTGTGGTTCCAAGATTCATAAACTCCTTAAATTATAACAACTTATCAAAATGAAGAGGGAGATGGATTATTTAGAAAAAAATGATCAATTAATGAAATTTTTTGAATTGTGTTTAATTTTAAATACTTTCTATTTAAAATTGAGATATTTCGTTCAAAATTTTACAGAAAATATTTCCAAATTTAGGCAAAATATTTCTAAATTTAAAAAAAAAAATACCAACCAAATTTTTAGAAACAAATATCTAAATAAAAACTGCTAGCCTTGAACTTATGTCTAAAATTCAGATTAAAAACTAAGCAATTAAATAATTAATCTTTACTTGTTAAATTTAACTATTTTACATAATTTTAATTAAATTCAATTAGCATAATAATTATGCTTAGTTATCATAACAAAACGTGATACACTTTTTCAGTAGAGAATTAACTTTTATTATACCATAGATACAGATACAAGATACAGATACAAATTTGTCAGGTAGCTCTCAACTCTTGCCACATTCATCAACAGTTTCATGGGTTTTTTGTATTTGTGTTTGTGCAACACGTTTGTTATTCTGTTTGCTTCTCTAATTTGCCACATAGATACAGACAGGCCAGTCCCATTATCAGCTATATATGTAGATGGACAGACAGTGATGGAAAGTTGAATAGAAACGATAAATTTTTTGACGTTTTTAAAATTGCTTCGGATAAAATAACTTTTTTTTAATAACATTTATCATAATTTTTAACATACTTTTAAATAATTTTTTTTAAATGTCAAAATACCTGTCGTTTCTATTATTTTGCCCATCACTGTAAACACAAAGATCTGAACTACATTTTACTCTATTTGAAATCTCGCACATTGATACGTAAAAGCAACAAAAAAATAAAGAAAAAAAACTACAAGATGTACAAATTAACATACAAATGAATGATGGGAATTAGTATATGTGCTCTATATAGGGATCTATGGGGACTCAAGGGAATCAAGGGGGGAACCTGACACACACAAATGCAAACGAGAGCAGTTCTCTATCAGATCCATCATCTTCTCATCTTCCAACTCATGTTTAGTTCGTGCTACAGCAATTCATTAACATTACTCTAATGAATTAATAACACCAAACTACGAGATTCGTAGTTTTCAGTTTTTATCACTAGTTTTTTTTTTGTTGTATTTAATTTATGGCTGATATTTTATATTATAAGATACAACAAAAAGTGTACTTGAAGTTCTTTTTTTTCAATTATTTCATCATAGTCGATTGAAATTCTGATGTACTATAGTTCCATTATTGTGAATCATTGTTCAATTGCTTCATACTCATCATATTTTACGATCTTCCCACTTAAGAATATCTAAGATCTATAGTGAAAAAACAATTTGCTTTGACTTTCAATTATCATAACTCTGGCATAATTCAGCTTATTTACAGGCGGAATATCCTATTGATCATTATTTGATCTACGATTATTGATTTTATTACCCATAAAATGTTGAAATTAAAATGGAATTAGATATTAGATATCATCTAAAACACATTTCTAAATAAAAGATACAATTTAGTTATTATTTCATATTATTTTTATTTAGATCAAAATTAAGTTAATTTAAGTTGATTTCTTTAAAATATTTATTTATTTTTATATATACAGGGTGGCGCAAAAGAAGTCATCCGATGTGGTTTGGCTCTCATTTTTTTTCTAAATGAAAAATTTTGATTCTGTTTTTTGATTATGTTTATTCGAACCTTAAGAATTTTATTGGTTTAGGCGAGAAGATGACATCGGCCAAGTGTTCGCTGCCAGAGCTCATGACCAGAACTTCGGGCGACAGGTTCTCGCATTCCTGGCGAATATTTTCCTTAAGGGCTTCAAGAGTTTGCGGCTTGTTGACGTGAACCTGCGACTTTAAAAAAACCCCATAAAAAGAAGTCTGGAATGGTTAATTCGGGTGATCTGGCCGGCCAGTGCAAATATCAAAAACGAGAGATAAAGCGGTTATTATTATTACATTATTACAATTATTCTGCGTTCTTGGGGAGTGTATCGCTCCATGGCTTATTCACTTGTATTCTGTATCTGTCTAGTCCACAAATGTCAAAACAGATTTGACATTGGCGACCATTTGCAAAAATGAGAGCATCTTCCAATAGGGTGACTTCTTTTGCGTCACCTTGTATTATGTATTTTATATTTTTTTATACATATTTTATGTATGCTTGATATATTTTTTATAATCAATTCCCGTTTAAAATGAATGTTATACTTATATATTAATATTTGAGTATTTGTCGTTTCAGCTCAAAGATAATTTGTAACATTTTCCTGCAAAGAATGTGCTTAAATCATTTCCTGTTCCCAGTTTTCCACCACGCTGCACGCTTTTCCACTCAAAATGCCATTGATTACAATGCACACAAATCCAATTTCCAATTTCCTTACAAAGCCAAAGGCCAAAAAACATTTTTACAACGAAACTTTTGAGCAACAACAACAATAGCAACAACAATATTGATATTACAAACTGCAGTGCAATAACAACAAATGCAAACATCAAATACAAACAAATACACAAACACACACACACACACACACAGAATGCACGTGATGTGGAAGGAAAAAAGAGACAGAAAACAAACACGCACGACTTAGGCTGTCAAACAGAACGAAGAAGAAGCGAAAAAGATGGAGACGAAGAAGAAGAAGCACAAGTAACTAAGCTCCCCCTTCCACTACACAGAGAAATAAGAACATTCTTAATCTTAAGTTTAAAATTCTTGAGTTTAGCATATTTGTTTTAGAATTTTTTTATTTTGAAGTTAAATGAAGTTTGACACCGTTTGGGTTTGAGTTTATTCCAAAGTTCAGTAAATTTTTTTCAGTGTACACTGCTACCGAACACCCCCTTCCCCCCCTCCACAAACACCTACTTCAACCCCCTTTTGGAGTGGCGATCATTTATTAACTTCAGTTTGTCTTTGGTCTGTTTGTGTGTGGCAAGGACAGCTGATGGCCTGACGGAGGGAGGAGGCGAATGGGGGGGAATGGGGTGTGGGCAGGAAATGCCCTTAAAGGGAGCGCACGCACACACTTAACACACACACACACACAATCGCCGCCTTGGCTGTGTTTTTATTGACCTCAAAAATTAAGGGAAACCTGAAAATAATAATAAAAAAGAAACTAAAATGATAAAAACACGCGAATTTGATTGAGCATTTAGTTCGATTCGCCCTTTGCTCTCTCTCACACACACACACACACCCTCTCTTTCTACCTTTGCCTGCCTTTTTTATTGCTGCTGCCGTTAATTGAATTAAACTTTTTTCGGTTTGAGTCTTTATCTTTTAATGACAAACAGAATTCATATCTTTTTTCAACTATTTGAATTTGATATTTGTTATTGTCTTTGCAATGTAAATTCAATTAAAATTGTGCGTGTGACGTGCTAAAATGGGGCGTGGCACTGACCACATAAATAGCTTACAAAAAAAACAGAAAGAAAAATACCTAAATAACTATTGATAACTTTATTCATAATAAGCTAATATTAATTATTATTATTATTTTATTTTTTATTATATAATTATAGTATTATTTCTTGAAGAAATTCTTACAAGAAATTAAATTTCGAATTTTTCTAGTTTTTGTTTTCCTTTTTATTTTCCTAATTTTAATATTCTAAAATTGTTTTTTCCCACTTTATTATAATAAGTTAATAATTATATTTCAAGATTACATGCTTTCTAGTTTATTTTCATGATTTTTGTTTTCTAATTTGGGAATTTTCTGTATTATTTTTTAAAATTCCTATAAGAAATGAGTTTTCAGTATTATTTCTTAAAAATGCCTATAAGAAGTGATTTTTATACGCAGACCTTGAACTGAAAATTTAGCTACGCATAAAGTTAAATTCATTGAACACAATTTGTTGTTGCTATTTGCTATTTTAGTAAATAATAAATAATACATAGATTTTACATTTGTGCCTTTGTGTCGGTGTCGGGAAATCTCAACAATTTTTCAATTTACTGTCAGACTGAAGACAGAAGAATGACGAAGGCAAAACCAACAATAAAGGCGACGGCTAAAACTGTCAATTATGGCAAACAGATTACAAAGCAAATGAGGTAAATGATGGAAATTGTTGGAAATGGGGTAGGGGGAGGGGGGTAGGAAAAACTAATGCTAGACATGGGCTTACATTGTGATGGATCACTTAAAGTAGCAAACGCAATGGAAACCAATTCACAAAAAACATAGAAAAAAACGAGACCCCGGCAAAGTGTCAGTTACAAGAGTTCAAAGCAAAGCAAAAAAAATTTAGAAAGAAAAGATATGAGAAAATTCAGTTGGGAAAATGTATCGCATGGTCATAGCCAGAAACTGTCAGCATTGTCACGCAGAGCTCTCACCTTTCACACCCACTCAACACTCTACACCAGTGTTGGCCACTTTTGAGATAGAAAAAATAACTAAAAAAAGCTAAAAATAAGCTAAATGTTTCAACGAAATAATCTTTCTAAAAATTTAAATTTTTCAACAAAAATTATGCAAATTTGTATTTTTATGTGTTTATTAAAATACATATACATTTATTTATACAATTTTAGTAATATTTATTGTTTTTTATTTTTAACTATTTTTAAAAATATTGCACGAGACAAATTATTTTTGATTTAGTTTTAGCATTTTTTCTCGCAGTTCCATCTTAAAAAGAGCCACTTTTGGCGTGAAAAACGCTGTTCTGGCAGCACTGCTCAACCCACACACGGACACGCACATTGACACAGATATAAATTCGAGTCCTAGTGGCCAATGCAGCGACGCTCTTCACCATGAAACCTTCTCTCTTCCTCTCTCACTCTCACCACAAATCCCCGCCCCTCTCCCGCCTGTCAATACATCAAAAAACGTGCGGGTCTCTCCAGTGGCACATTTTTCATCATCTGCTGACACTTGGTTGGCTCCAGCAGCAGCAACAACAACAAGTGTGCGACACCACAAAAAACAACAACAACTGAATGTGAAACAAGCAGCGAGCAGCGCTGCCGCGAACGCTGTCAACAACGCTGTTGATGTTGACGTCGGCGTCGGCGTCGGCGTCTGCGTTTCGCGTTAAACCAAAGTACAAGTGCTCAAGAAACAATTGAAAGTGCACCACATAAGCAAAAACAACAATACAAACAACAACAAGAACAGAAACACGCACCACGTGGTGGTTATTAAAGTTGGCTTTTCAATTAAACTTTTGCTGGCGCTTGAGAGTGGCCTGCGCACAGTGGTGCAAGGTATAACACAAATGTAAACAAAAGTATTTCAACGAAAATCAAGTTAACATAATTATAAGTATCGTGAGTGATAATTAGTATTAAATTAGAAAATCAGGTTTAAAAATAACCCATTGATTAACATCTTAGACTTGGCTTAAATTAGACATGGTTATTAATTAATTATGGTTTATCATACCACATTTCATCACCATTAGACACACTTGTACCACGGTAGCCCGTTTTGCTGTCAGTCGTGTTTTAAAGCTCTCTCTCTCTCGCTCCCTCTTGAGCTTGCTTGGCCTTCTCTTCGTTGGATACGTGCTAATTATGTATGTATGTTTTTACTCGTGTTTTCATTTGCACCTCTTCTCAGTCCGCTACGTTCTCTCATTTCAACTTCACCTCTTGCTCTCTCTGGCTCAGCTCTTTCGACCCCCTTCCCCTGCCCAGTACTTGACTTAAGCACTTTTCTATGTTTACTATTTTGCAATTCGAATGTAATGGTTAAATAATTTAATGCTTTTTTGTTTGTTGATTTTTTTGCACTCTGTGTGTGTGTGTACACGTACGCACATTCGTCATACCTTCTTCATACAAAGTTTTTTTGTTGCTGATATCTTTTTGAAGGCAATATAAAAAAAAGCCCACACAAATACATACATATGTATGCATGTATGTATCTATGTTTTGTGTTATATTTGTGCAAATTGATTGCCTGCAATTTATATGCGTGGTTGATTGGCAGAATGTACCGTTTTGTATTGTACATACATACATACATATGTACATATTTTATGGCGCCTTCTAATTAAAACGGCTACACACACACACACATACATACATACATACAGTATTACATGCAAGCATGTGTGTATGTGTGCATTTACGTGGAGGGCTTGCCAAGCAGGCCAAGCTTAAAGCTTATCTCTTTCTCGCTGTCTCTGTCTATTATTCGAACTCGCTCTCTCGCCCGTATGGCAATGAATGATCGAAGCACGTGTTTATCGAATCGAAATTCATTTTTGGAGATTGATTTCGAAAGCGCATCGCGTAGATAGTGCACTAATTACACACACACACACACCCATTGATACGCCACGAATGCATTTGCATGACATAATAATAATTCTGCCATTGTTATTGTTGTTGTCTACGCGGCGCCGCCGACGCGTCGACTTCTCAATTAAAGCTCTCCTCTCTGCCCGCATTCGCATTTGCATTTAGATTCGGACTCACATTCGCATTTGCAGTGCAATTTCAGCTTCTCTTTCTGTTTGCTTTTATTGCTCTCTCGCATTTGCATGCGTTGTGCGCGAGTGAGACAGACTGCTTATTACCGCATTTGATGGCGCTGCAATTCTCCTCTTTTTATGTGCGTTTTATTGTTGTTTGTTTATTGCACATTGACGTAATATCGGCTGGAAGCAGTCGAGACCGAGACCGTGCGGATGACGAACAGTTTTTTTTTTTCAAATTGAAATAAGGAATAAGCAAATTCAAAACTTGAAGGGCGGTAGAATTTCGAGCTGCTAAGATGTACAGTATATGCGGAAATTGTTTTGACCAAGCAGTATAAAAAAAACAACAAAATTGACTTTTAAGAAAATTAAATTTGAAAAAATTATTGGATTATCGGGAAAATCTTTAAAAAATACTTTTTTTCTCCTTTATCTTAAAAAAAAAACTAATAAAAAAAGGGCCTCTAAATTTAAAAAATAATAAAAATTATATTTTTAAATTTTCAAGTGTTGAGTTTGGGCCAAAATGTAGTAGGTAGCAATTTGTAATCTTCTTGAGCATTATCACACCACATTCAAATGACTAGCCAAGTTTATCACGCCACCAAAGTCCAAGTCTCAGATCAATCAAATACTTTTCCGAAAGTGTCTAGACGCGTGCGATGATTTCAACGCACTTCATTCATGATTTGTATTTATTATTTTACAGTTTTGTTTATTTATTTTAATGACAATCATTTAGAATAGAACTCGCTTTGAACTCGCTGACCCAAAATTGCAAGCTTTTTTAACTTGCCCATGCAATAACGCATTTGCAATGACACAGTTTCTATACATATATTATGTATGTATTTGTATGTGAAACAGACGCGTGCGCAGCGATCTTATCAGACAAAGTGAACGGTCGCTTTAATCACGTCACTGATATTTCGAATGCGACGAATGTGATTGCAAATGCGAATGCGAACATGTGATCTGATCAGTGATGCCAAATCAGCTTTTTTTCGGATAGATTTGTCTGGTTTTTAACGGCTTCAGCCGGAAAAATCTCAAACATCTTCTATCCGAAAATCTGGCTTTTTTTTTAGGTACAATTAAATTGAGCCCAAAAAGAAATTTATACTGCCAATTTTAAAACTTTTTGAAAATGTAAACGATATAAAGGTGAAAACACTTTCCTATTACGCCAAAATTCACCTCTTAAAATGGGAGAGTGTTGAAAATACATCAAAATTTTGGTCCGAAGCACAAATATCGAGACTCTGCAGGCAATAACCCTTTTTCAGAAATGGTCACTTTCGCTCTGACTCTTCTATCGTTGCCATGGTCGAATGCAGAAGTAGAGAGGGTTTTTAACCAAGTTAGTTTGGTAAAAACTAAATTGAGGAACCGTCTAGAAATAGACACGTTAAATGCTATTTTAACAATTAGGTAAATATATATATTTAGGGTGTTCACTTTACCCTAGCAGCCTTGCAGGTTGAAAACGTTGCAAGCTTGCTGCGAGAACAGCGCTTTACGTGCAACGCGTTGAACATATTTAACAAAATATAAACAAAAAACAGCCCACTGTGATTATGTGCAACGCTTTCCACATAAAACGCTGTTCTTGCAGCAAGCTTGCAACGTTTTCAACCTGCAAGGCTGCTAGGGTAAAGTGAACACCCTAATTATATTTTTTAATTATTCAATTATATGCATATGCATATTTTATCTTCTGTCTGAGATTCGGGTTGCGTCGACACAAATCGTGTTGCCATTCGTACAACTTGCCTGACAAATATGTTAAGCTTATATTTAGGCACCATGGCGACGTACAATGCCAACAAAGAAAATGAAGACGAAAAAATCATTGAAGAGGCCTTAAAACTATTATATTAAATAAAAAAAGTAATAAACAAAATTTGTCCTATTTTCTGTCTTATTATTTAGTTTTTTTAGCCTTTTTTCCCTTTTTTTTTGGTCGTTTTGTCTTATTTTTTCAGAAAATGTTTGGCATCACTGGATCTGATTGCCCAGCCAAAGAGAGCGCACGACAAAGAGGGAGAGAGAGAGGGAAAGAGAGCGCGAGCAAAGCTTTTCTGCTGAGCTTTATATCGGTCTTGTTGATCGCTCAAATTGCCCTTTTGCATGTTTTATGTACATTGCAACTTGTCAGTCACGCCCCCTTTTTAATTTCCTTCCATAAAAACTTTGTACGTGTTTAATTTATCTACAGCCTGTCTAGTAGTTGTTTTGACAAAGCAGAAAAGTCACATTATTTTTCATAAAAATAAATATTTATTATTAAATTGTGTTTTTACATTTGTATTACATTATTATGATATTAAAATATAAATTTAAATTTGACTTTAATTTGAAAATTTTTGTTTATTTATTGAAAAAAATCAGCAAATATTTTTCCTTTTATATTCTCTTATTTAAAAATCATACTACATATTTACTTTAACTTTTATTTTTTAAATAAAAATTGTATAATTGAATTTATAATATTGTTAAAACACCAATTTGACAGATCTGCAAGTGCCGTTTACAATTAATTCGTGCTCCATTTTTCCTTTGCTGAGCGCCATTTTCATCATCTACTGCTCAACTTTATTATGGGCCCCGAACACTAATCATGAGGGTAAATATTTATAGTCGCGTAGTAACCTCGTCGCTGGGCTCTGATATTGATAACGAATGAAATGACGACGAAGGAAATGTTAAAAGTGCGTTCGGCGTTTGGATTTTTGAATTTGATTGTGGCGACGGTTGTCGGTATTTCATCAAATTTGAGCAGTCAGAAGTCCAATTTTTGTTGGAACCAACTACTGTCCAATAGTTTATCGAATTTTTTTGGCGTCTATTTATAATTAGTCTGATATCAAAGACCATAAAAACCGAATATGTATCAGAATGGAGACCTATCGATCAGCACTCGGGTTGGATCAACCTTACCACCGTCTTATAACTCGTTTATCTAGAAAAGAGGGGCCAGGGAAGAAGGGGAGTCTCTCCAAAATAAGTATCACTTAGTAAACATCTGGGCTAAGGTAATTAAATTTTATAATTTTTTTTTTATGCATTATTCATTTCTTATGAGATTGTTTAATTCAGGAGTACAGTACACATTACCTTTACAGAGTTTATAAGCCAGCTAAACCTGATTCTTGATTTAAATGTTAAATAATTTTTTTTTTTTTTTTTCGTATTCTTATTATTAGTTAAGTTAGAATTAGAAAGTATTCAAAAAATCATTTTCATTTAAACCAATTAAAACAAGCTAGAAAGGACTAGATAATTATAGAAAAAAACTATATCTGAAGCTGTTTTTGTAGATTTAATGGCGGGAAAAAGGCTAAATTGACAGCCCTGTGTGTAATAGACAACGCTCACTGTGAGCTTTTAAGCGTAGGTCAAAAGCTCACTTACCTATTGCCCTTGAGCTTTCGATGCTCAAAAGCTAAAGCTTGTCTTTACTGTATTTCAATAGCTATTCGCAATTAGTAATGACAATTCTCCATCTATTAATACGTTTAATTATTTATTATTTGTCTTCTGCTGTTTGCTTAATTCGTACAGCAAAAAACCAATTGGCCGCAATGCGAAAAAGAAGGCAAAGTCAAATAAATTGTCACATGGGCTGCCGATTGGAGCTTCTCTCTCTCGCTCACAGTCTCTCGCAGACCTACGCACGCAATGTGTATGGATGTATGTGTGTAAACAAAACACACACACCCGTAGGCAACAACAGCACGCTACACGTGTTTCTCTATGATCAAGGGAAGGGGGAAATATAAAAGAATTGGCCGTGGTGGGGGACAAACTCACCTCTAATTGATAAATCCATAATGTTCTCACGCCCTCTCTCCGCAACGCTGACGACGCTGCTGCTGCTGCTTCTGTTGCTCTCCGCAGACATGACGCTTGCTCTCTCAGCCCAACTCACAACTCGCAGTGCGCAAAATATAAAATGAAACTGATTCGCTCCAACAGAGCAACAACAACTGTGGTTAGCAACACTTGTAAATAGCGCCAGACACAAACAAATCAAAGCCGAAACCGAAATTGAATCAGTTGTAAAATGAAAAACAAATTATGAGCAGCGCTGCTGCGATCAACCGAGAGCAGATAGAGAGCAGCGCAGCTGATGCTGAAGTGGGGGATAGTTGCACTCGCAGTCACGTGGTCGCGACTCGCGATGTCGTCGACGCTGGAGCAATGAGAGTGCTATTTTGTTGTTGTTTTTTGAATGTATGCCAAGTGTGCTTGGTGCTTAGCAGTCATCTCGCTCGCACCATTGCCGCATTATATAAGGTTTATGTAATTGAGAATCGACCAGGCATGCGCACACAGTGGGCAACAAAAATAGAAACCAAAAACAAAAACAAACAAAAAGAGATTTCGAATATTTTCGAAAATGATGAGTAATCTTTTGGCGCTCGTTCAGTCTATTTTTGGTAATGCCCACTAAGACGAATGAGTTTCAAATTGCAACAGGATGATCCGTTTGGAATCTAGAAGAAGAATACCTTAAAATAATTTTGAAAATTGGGCAAAAATTAGATAAGGCAAAAATACAAAATTTAATTTTTTTACTGTAAATATTTGCCATATTTAAATTCTGTAATTTTTGCATTTTCTTAAACATTTAGTGTTTATATTATTTTTTTGCTTTTCAATTCTTACAAAACTATACAAAAATACTTCCTTCCCCCCTCCCGCACCTGTCAAAAGTTTCAGCTACTTAGCATTTAAAGTTGAATATTATCTCAATTGGTTTTTGTTTTTTTGTCCAACATTTATAGAAACTCAGGAAAAACAACACGCAATCAATTTGATTGACATAAAGTTTGGGAATTTGTGTGGGGGATTATGTTTTTGAGCACTGTGCCGAGGCGGTGGGATTAATTCTGAATTCTGAATACCCCTACTTAACACCCTACGCCATTAGATTCTGATACAGTCGAACTTCCCTAACTCGAACTTCCCTAACTCGAAGTTTCTCTAATCTCGAACAAAATCGAGTGGCAATAGCGTTTACTGAGCAAATTTCATACAAATCTGCTTCCCTGAACTCGAACTTCCCTAACGCGAAAATCTCCTCAACTCGAACAAAAATATTGGCCCGTACTTCTGTAAGTCGAATTTTTCGGGAAAATCCCCAATAAAGTTTGAATTTTTTGTCGTTTCTACTTTGCGTTTTTGTTACCGGCTCATTTTGAAACGTAATATTGATGTACATTAACATATGGTGATGGTATATGATAGAATATTGCATCAACAATTACTTTGTCAGCTCATCAGTGTAAAAAATGTTTAAAGAAATATTCAAACTTATTAGTTAAGGAATTTGAAAGTAGACCAAATATATTGAAATTGATGAAAAAGATGGCATCTCAGCAAAAACAGTTTTCATTATATTAAAAAATGGAAAAATTAATTATGATGACATTTGAACCGAGAACTTCATCCGGATACAGCAAAAGAACGAAGAAACCAATTTTTGAGAATATTAACAGGTCTTGAACAAACTGGAATCCTTTTTTGTTGAAAATAACAAGAAAAATTGGAATTTTGAAATGTATTTATGATTGAATGCATTTGTAGTTTCTTTTAAAAAACTAAAAAAAAAAAATTCCCTAATCCTCGAAGTCTCCCTAACTCGAACTTTTTTCTTGGATAATGGTGATCTCGAGTTAGGGAAGTTCGACTGTATGTACCATGGGCAATTCTTACAAACTTGCAACTTAAAACGTTCTTTTCTCACATTAAGTTTTAATTTTAATTTGTAATTTTATTTTTAACGCTAAATTATATCTGACAAGAAAAAAGAATAGGAAAAATTTAATTTTATTTGTTCTGAAATTGTTCTCAATTTCCATTCAAAAATGCGATAGCCGCGATTTTATTTCAATGGCATACTTTTAGGCTTAAGTTAATGTAAATAGCCGCAATTCATTTTTGTAGCATACTTTGAAGTGCTTTCCTAATGTAAAATACATATTCTGTTAACTACAACAGCACGTTCGCAGCGCAGTCGCCAATTGAAATATATATATTTCTTAACACATTTGAAAAGTACCATTTTCAATAGTTGTGAACTTTTTCTCTCTTGCTTCCTTCTTATGAAAAGTGTTAAATTTTGATTAAAAAAACCATACAAAACATATATAAAAATGTACCAATATTTTTAAAATTGTACCATAATTAGTTAGCAGATCACTTTAACATGACATTACGCTTTGAGCATAACAGCAAGCTTACACTAGCAAGCAATATCGATAAGTTTTAACTCTGTTTTCAAATTACAACGAAATATAATTATGGCATTTATGGACATGTTGTACATTGTGATAGCTTATTGATCTCTTCAACAATTGTCATTTGAATAACTACACTAATTTCTACACAAACTAAGAACACAATTTAAATTCAACATACTAATGTTAAGCTTTAACAGTTTTCTATGTCGTTTTTCACATAATAATGTTAGGTTTTAACAGCTTATGTTCTCTTGTTGGTGAGAGAGAGAGAGAGAGAGAGAATTGTGGCAACCGTGCTTGTTGCTTTGCTTTTGCGGCGATTGCTTTGCCGCTCATTCGCAAATGAAAAGCTGATCGTGCCGGTTGTGTTATTCGCGGTGTACTACTAAAATATTCGCGAGCCCGCGCAGTGTTTCGTTTAAATTGAGCTTGATTAAAAAGTGGCAGTCAAATGAATAATTGAAATTGATATTGAATGCTTGTAAAATTGGCAAAACATCTCTGTGCTGTCAGAAATTAAAACGTGTGTGCATAATTTAGTGAGTGACTGTGCGTGTGTGAGTATCTGACAATGTGCGTGAAAATATGCACTAAATACAAAATCAAAGCGAAATAGCAAAAACAACAACAATGCCAAATTAAAAGGCGCGCAAAGCAATTAAAAATATTAAAAAAGGAAAAATTATAAGAAAATCAAATCAAATTCCGGTTGTGTGTGTGTGTTTAAATATGCAAAATACAATGCAAGCTTTTCCAGTTGCTGCTGCGGCGGATGCGTTGACGCCGCCAGACTTTGATTTCCAGATGCCTTGTCGCTACTTTAAAAGTTCTTTTGCGCGTTCGCTTTCGCTGAACAACAACAGCAACAACAACAACAGCAGTGGGAATGGGAGCATTGCTTTGACATTGGCAAAGAAGAAGCAGCACTCTCAGCTGCAACAGGAGAATGAGGAAGAGCAAGAGGAGCTGGACCAATTACAATCGCCCTGCTTGACGCCACCGCCAGCGCTGCCCGCGAGACGTTACACGACCAGCAGCAACAACAACAATTTGACACATTTTAGCACAGCGCCGGCTAATCAGCTGCCACCGCTACAACAACAACAACAACAGCAGCAGCAGCAGCTGAGGAATCTGAATCTTGCCGTCGCTTTTTCGCTACAGGTTAGTAACTTGTACGCTTTCATTGAATTTTATCCTCTGCTTCTCGCTCTTGTTGTACTCCATGTCTCCTGCTTCTTCACATGTCAGGCAGGGTTGTCAAGCTGTTTTTACTGGGGAGTAGGTCATAGCTAAATTTGTATGAAATAATCCGAAAATAAGGCTATTGTATTTTTGCATGTATAAAACATGTATTTATTAATATTAAGTGAGCAAATTTGTTCCAGCAAATAGTTTTTGAAAATAAGTTAGATTTGACGTAGAAAAAAGCTAATCGGGCAACACTGACACTGTCAGGCTTTGTTTTCTGCTTGTTATTGTTGCCTTTTGCAAAAAGTTCAGTTTCCTTTTTAGAGCAACTGGATATTTATGTCACCTTGTTGTTTTGTCCGTCCATTCGTTCGCTCGCTGGCTCACTTGTCCGCCTCTCTGTCTCTTCTTCTTGTACGTAGCCTTGATAGCCTGCCGCCTCTCCGCCCAGCTCCCTTTTGTGTGCGTTTGTGATGAATAAAACTGGAGAGCTGAAGATGAGAGAGAGAAAGAGACACGTTTCAGCTCCTGGAGGGTGGCCATGTTATGACAAACTTTTTAAGGTCAAGTTGATTTATGTGCGAAAATGTAATGGATGATATCTTAAGTGCATGTGTGTGTGTGGGTTTGTGAGAGAGAGATGGCAGTTTGATCAATTTTAGATGGAGAGAGTTGTAGCATTAACATGAATGAAGTTTGTTCAATTGGGCAATGTACAAAGGATGCCGTTAGAATTCGGATACTCTCTTTGAGCACACATGTGTATGGGTGTGATACACATCAATTACTTGCTGAGCTGTAAGACAAAAAGTCTAAATAGTTGAATAAATGGTGTCATTAAAAATAAATGGACATTTTAGGCATGATATAAGGAATTTATAAATCCATGTCAGTTATTTATGTACATATCTCAGTTCTCAGTTGGAATTATGGGCTATTATTTTGTCGTAAATATTGCGATTGTTCTGCGCAGAAAGAAAAACGAATGTCAGATTCAGTTTAAAGTTGTCAGTTCTCAGTTTTCAGGCCTAAACAAATTGCGTCAATTAGCCTAAATGTCAATTTAGTTGCTGGTAAGCAAATTGGCAATACTTATTTTGGTCATGGTCTAAAACGTTCCAAAATGAAGACATTTGATATGACAATCTTAAATTCAGCGCACGTTATAAAGCGCTAGATGGCGCTAGCTTAAGTACTGATCGCATCGTAACGATTGTAAACATTATTAAATAACTTAAATATTTATATGCATAAATTTAAGAAATTTATAAAAAAAAAACAGTTTTAAATTAATTTGTATTAAAAAATTTAAAAATTTAATTTTGTATGTATTTTTATTTTATGTTCATTAATTTTTATTATTTGATTTTTTTAAAAAGTTTTTGAATGTTTTAAAAAATTCAAAATATTCTTATTTATGCTTATTCTGATTTTTGATCATATGAAATCAGAGAATAAATTGATATGCCATCTAAAAATATTTGTTTTTGAGATTTGCCCAATAATGCAGCTAATTAAATACAGGTTTTGGTTTTTTTTGAAACTCGTAACTCTTTTATTTGTAATTGCTGGTATTGGGTAATCCGTAATCCGTCAGTCGTAATTCGTAATCTGCAATCTGCTCGTAATTGACTAACTATTGAAGCTGTCGCCAAACGGAATTCATAGTCGAATCCAAATCCGAAGTTGAATCCGAAGTTGAATCCCAAAGCTGCAAGCGATGCGTCGACTGTTTTGACAGCAGCTGTCGACTGTCGATGCGGTTTTTCTTTGGCCAATTGAAAGTGAAAACCCAACTGCCAACTGCCAACTGAAAATGCAATGAACTCTTGGGCATGCCAAGGCGGCAAAACAACTCCCTCCTCCTCCTCCTCCTCCCACTCCCACACAGCTGTTAGAGGGGGAGGTGGAGGAGAAGTTGGCCAAAAGACACGGCGAAAGCGTTAGTTGTGTGAGTCGAGCAGCTGCGTTAGAAAAATTCAAATTATGCGCCATTCAAGTGTGGCCAACAACAACAACAATAACAACAACAACAATGAGTATCGAGTGACAATCATAAAGAAAAATAATAATAAAATAAAAATAATAAACAACTAACAACTAACGTCTGCTGCTGCTTTTACCCATTACGATTTCAACGGCATCTATTAAAGCCACAAATCTTGGCGACATTTCGTAATGAGGCAGTCGCCACACAGTGCACAGTGGCACAAAATTGTGTAAAAACTGGTAGGTAACTAAATAAACAAAAATAATTAATAAAATAAATTAGTTAGAACAAAATTCTTTTATTTATTTATTATTTATAACAAAACAAACAATTTTTTATAATAAAAATTTATAATCATTTGAGAAAAAAGTGTGCTTACCACATTTGCCTCTGTTTATTTAAATTTTTAAACATCAAATATTGTTTTTATTATTTTCTAAATTTATACTAAAATAAATAAATAATAGTAAATTAATAAAAATAAATAATTTTGATACCTTGCAATTAATTCCTTACTTTTTTTAAACTTTTATATAATTAATTTTTGGTCAACTGTATTTAGTTGACTTTAAATAAATAAATAATTATTATCAGATATTTAAGCGAATTTGTCACACTGTGCAGTGGTAAAACTGGCATATCTTATTGCAAACGAGGAGGACAGACAGATAGAGAGAGAGGGGTAGAAAGAGATGGAGGAAGAGGCCATCAAATTTGCTGAAAAGTATCTGGCAGATACATTCGTATCTCGTATCTCGTAATCGTGCCACCTTTTGTTGCCTTGTCTAGTCAGCTCCCAGGTAATTTCCATGTTTTCATGCATTTTTCCCCCTAATCCTAGTCATTAAATTACGTTCGACCTTTGGCGCCTTCATGGCTTGAATGGCTAAATGAAAGGCGGCGTTAACGTAAATATAAAATTCCATTTGCCAGTTTTAGCCAACACAAAAAAATATTCTACGGCTAATTGCAGGTATACAGGTATTTGTAGTAGGAATGCCGAGTTGGCCTGGCCTAATGATAGCCCACCTCCTTCTGCTTTTGGCCAAGTTTATAAACAACAATTCAGTCGAATGTTTATGGCCTGAATTATTAACAATTTGGCAGGTAATTAATGAAGAATTTGGAATGGTGGAAAATTTACGTAATTTTTGATATTTTTTTTTCTTTTCTGGTTTGTTTTGCTCTTGGCCATGAAAACAGCAGGAAGAAATAGCTGAAACAAAATGTATTTAACGGATTGTTTGAGGTCATTTGCTTAAATATATGTTAAGGTATAGAATGTGGAAGAGTGCATAATGATAATGATAATAAGACTTGTATTAATACATTTATTTGAAATGTGTTTATTTAACAACAGTAGAAATATAAAATTTATTCTTTGTCACTTTATCATTTATCTGGGATATTTTCATGTATATAGCTAAGTTTTTCGGATTTGATTATAATCAAGATGATTAACTTAAGCTCACATCTTATTTGTGATGCATGAAATGCACTTAATGTTGAATTGTTTTTTCCCTTAAATTCCTTTCCAAGAACTTGTGAAATTTATGCAACGCACTTTGAAGTTGAATCAATATTTTCAAGACTTGCTTTACTTTATTTATGGCACTTTGGCAATACGGAAAATGCGAAAAATACGAGAATATATTGGCTGGCACTTTGTTAAGGAGCAGAGACATGAAATCCCAACATCATTATGGCTATATATACATATATATGTATAAAGATGTGCGAGTTGAGAGATTTTCGCTGCTTGCAATTGGAAATTGGCAAAGGAGAAATGAAAATACCACCATGCAAAATACACATTTCCATTTGACTCGTCAATCCGCAGGTTAAAAGGCGAAAAAGAAATAAATGCGACTGTTGATTTTGCATATTGTGAGGCGAGAAGAAATCGGACAGATCCCACAATAAATTCATCTCACAGAACTGAAGAAGAATTCTTCATTCTTCACTCTTCATTCGCGAAGAAGCCAAGTGTTGTGTATTTATTTATAGTCGAAGTTTGTGCGTATGGCGAAAATAGCTTAATGGCTATATCTACAGTCAGATTCAGATACAGATTCAAATTCAGATTCAGACATATTCTCGTATTTATGTGAGGAAAATTGCATGAGGAAAATTCGAGATAAATGGAAATGGAAATGGGTTAACATGTTTTATTCATGAGTTGGAAATCAGGCAGAGCAGGCAATGAATGAAATAAATCTAGCAACAATGTAGATAGAGAGAGAGAGAGAGAGAGGGAGAGAGAGCAGCAAGCAGGGACTAAAAAGAGAAAGAAATCATAACAATTTAGTTTCTTCATTGAACATAAAAAGAGACTCAACGGCAATTTTGTGCAATGTGTTATTGCAACTGTCAAGACAATTTGTGAAACGGTTCCCGAAATTCCAAACTAAAAATGCAGCAAAGAAAAAGAAAGACACAATGGAGAGAGAAGAGAGCGGAGATTGGTGCGTGTCTCGGCTAGACGTCATTTAAATTCTACAGACTACTCTGGCAATTTAATAGATCTCTTTATACTACGAGTGCTTTATGCCGAAGCTATTTTCATAAATGCATACTGCAAAAATACTGAAATACTTTTTTGATTGATTTGGTATTTTGTTAGTATTTCTGTTTTATAATTTAATTGGTCTCTTTATGCTAGGAGTAGCTTATGCCAAAAAAAATATACTGAAAATATACAAAAATACTGAAATATATTTTTGATATATGTATTTTGGTAGATTTGGTATTTTTTAAAGTACTTTTTTTATTTTATAATTAAATAGATCTCATTATACTACGAGTATATATACTAAGTAAATACTGAAATAAATTTTTGATTTATTTTGGTAGATTTGGTATTTTTTAAAGTACTTTATTTATTTTATAATTAAATATATCTCATTATACTACGAGTAGTTTATGCTCACGATATATTTAAATTCATGCAGAAAAAACTACTGAAATACATTTTTGGTTGATTTTTTGTATATGTATTATGTTTTTTTTTAGTATTCTGTTTTTAATTTTTAGTAGATTTTTTTACTAACACGAGTAGTTTATACCGATTGAATTTTAATAATGACTTCATAATTGTTATTAAATAAAGAAAAAAATCAAAGTTAAATTTAAGTTGTATTATAATAAATTTGTTCAGGTTTGGTTTTTTAATGTATGCATTAAATATTATGTTATCTTATAACATGCACTTATACTAATACCTCTATTTAAAAAAAAAAGAGTATTGAGTTTTTAGTAATCCATTGAATTTTATTGCACATTTTTCTTTAAATAAAATACATGTCTGTTATTATCGGAAAAAGCCAAAGACAGCACGGCGACTAACTAACTAACTAACTAACTACTCACTAACTAACTAACTGCTAGTTCGAGTGTTGATATCCATTTGGATAACTTCAAAGTCTTGGCCAAGTTTTGGTTGTGTGAAATCGTCGCCTGCTCATTAGGTATTTTCCATACCGGAAACTATTTGACCATAATATTTGGTCATTTTGGAGCAGGTTGTTGTTGCTGTTATTGTTGTTGTGGCTGCGCCTTGTTGGCCAATTAAGCTATTTCCATTGCCAATTCCATTTTCATTTCCATGGCATCTCCGCGACGGACAACGGCAATCTGTCAGCATCGAAGCCTTTGATTGACACATTGATACAGTTTTTTTTTTTCTCTCTCTCTTTCTCTATTTTTATTTTGGCAGTTGGGTAACGAGTTGGCTTAAAAAGGCATGCGGCATGTGGCGACAGGTTTCTGCCATGGGTGTAGGCCACATTTGGTCTGACTTTATTTGCGTTTAGGCCATCATTTAAATGCCAGTCGAATCAACTACAGCAATGGCCACACAATTAGTTATTTGCCATTGAAAACGATTCAAGTTGGAACGAATGGAGTCTTCTGAGTGCCTCAAGTGCCTGGCCAAGAGCCATGAAATTGCACTTGAGCATTGGGGGAATCTCTGGGATGGTTTCATAGCCAGAGTGGCCATAATTGCCGTAAGTATCTCCCATTAAAGAAAATTAAAAATAGATGTGAAAAATTGAAGCCTTATAGATATTACCGTTTTGGACTCCAGAGTTATTAGTATTTTATTTTTATACAAGTGGAAATGGATTTATTGTTTTCTTACCTTTTAAAATATCAATTAATTTTGATAAAAAGCAGCAAATACTTATTTTTTCATTTAAAATTATAACCAGACAAATTTAAAGAATCTTAGCTTGAATTTCTTTTCCTTATTTGGTTCGAAGAGCTCTTAATTTTTTTATGCTGCGCATTTTCCTTATTTCGTATTAAAAAATAAAAAACAAAAAAAAAACCTTTCACACGCTTTGTAAAGAACTCATCATCCCCTATGTTGAGTGATTCACGTAGCCAAAATAAAACTTCCGAAACAAATGAAAATTTCCCACCATATTATTAACATTCACTCACACACTTTCCGAGTTGATTTGTCTCTTCTTCTTATGTTTTAAACTTCTCTTTAAATGCGTTTTAATTTAAACGCTGTTAATTTAGTTGTTACGCTTGAAACAATCCTAACAAACGGATCAAAGCATCAGCAACTAGATAAAAGATAAAAAATATGAAAAGTTTTTCTCTTTTCAAAGAAATCTCCAAGTTACATGAGCAATAATAATTTCACCCAAGAAATGAAACCAAAATGAAGACAGCTAAAGGAATGGGAAGGGCAAAGAGAAAAGGGAAATGACGATATCAGCAATCCTTTTGATTTCTTCTTGAATGCTGACAACTCTAATTGTACGTCATGCTAAGCAGCTACAACAACAGCAACAACTACAGATAACTTTTAACTGCTTTTGTTGTTGTTTAGAATTTATTATTTCCGCCAACATGTTGCACGACAAAAAAACACAAAACACAAAAAAAGCAACGAAAAAATATAAAAAAGAAAAGACTTGACAGGCGTGCGATGTTCCATTGAGTCATATTGGGAGTCACAGTGAGGCCAAAGACCGAAAAACGTAACTTGAATAATCTATTTTAACTAAAATTTTTTTATTGATTTAAAGGTTAAGAAAAACTATAATTTTGAGATGTTTGATTTAGAAGATATTATTTAATATTTCTAATGAATATTTTTAAGAGAATCAATTATTGATCAATCAATTAATATACAAAAAATCAGAATAAGAGTTTAAGAACTTAAAAAAATTTAAACTATTATTTTTAAAAGAATTAATCATTAAAAATTAATATACAAAGTATCAGAAAATTAATTTATGAATTTTGTGTCATTTGGTTAATCAAACCAATTTATGCATACAAAAATGTTAATATTCAAATTTGAACTCAGTTTATTAAAGTTGAATATTTACTGTGATGGACAAAATAATAGAAACGACAGACATTTTAAACCAATTATTAAATAATTTGATAAAAAGCTGCGCATGCTTATAGAAACCCGTTGTTTTGTTAAATTTGAAAACATTGCTAAATAGGTATCAAGTATAAATTATGAACAAAAAAAAAAAACCTAAATTTTTTACTTAGTAATTTTAAAAATAAAATCTAAAATGATTGTTTCAATTATTTTTTCCATCATCGTATGACAAAATAATTAAAATTTTGAAAATATTTGTTTTTTTTTTTTAAATAGCAAACTGCATTTAAGGTTTTTACCAATTCAGACCACGGTGCAACGTCCACAGAGCAACAGGTACGCATGCGCAACGTTGACGTCGAAGTCGACGTCGCTGCTGCTGTCGCTGTCGATGTCGCTGAGGGTGGTTGCTGAAGGGGAACGCAACAAACGCAGCGAAACGCGTTCACTGCGGGCTGCTGTTTTACTTTAATTTGGTCTACCTTGTAGTTGTTGTTGTTTCAGTTGTTGTTGTTGTTGTTGCTGCTGTTATCGGCACAATTCCGCCTTTTGAAATTTGCTGCTCTGTTGAACTTTTTTCTAGTTTTTTTTGTTATTTTATACGCTGTTTTTTTTACACTTGACAAACTCTGTCAAAAGAGGGAGTGAGAGAGAAAGAGAAAGGTAGAGACAGAGAGAGAGAGGGGGGGAGGGAAGAGGAATATATTAATGCACTTGTTTCAAAGTTGACTCATGCACTCAAAGCATAACCTCAAACATTAAATAAATAAAATAAATAATCGAATAAATTTAATAACAATAATTAGGCATTTAAATAAACTCACCAATCAATAATAAGATATTTATGACAGTCAGACGTACAAGGAAAATTATGCAAGAACTAAATAAACTCAATAAATATTTTAACTCAGTTTTATACCGTTAATAAATAACTCCCTATGGCCAAATAGATGCACTTTACACTTGATTATGGTTTTTAGTTGCTTGCCAACTTTTTACCCGAAGGTTGATATCATCTTTTCAATTACTTAGAAAAAAGTAACTTCAAGTCGTTTGTTTAAGCTTCGAAAACAACAAAGGCAAACAGACAATCATTTCCTAGGTCAAAGCTATCATCCAACGATATCTGCATGCCGCGAGGGATAGATATAAAAATAATACAAAAATAAATAAAAGAAAAACCTTAACAATTTGCTATTACAATTTTGTTATGGCAAATACTCAAAACTAATTTCATGGCTTTAGTGTAAAGCTGTATGCAAACAAACAGCAACAAATTGAGATGCTCGTAATAAGGTCAAATGTGTAGTCCCCATAAAGGTCACGGAAACGTGGGCGGTGGGAGTTGAATTGCAATTGTGGGTGGGCGGGGCGGTATCTGAATTTGAATTTGAATGCAACATAGCGGCGACATTGCACCCAAGCGCCCCCAGGCGGCCAAAAGCGACGAAACGAGAAGACCAAAAAGCCCGAGACCTCGACGTTTTTGTTGTCGTCACAGTCACAGTCCTTTCCGCAAACGAAACAAAACGAAAAGCCAACAAAAGTGCCACACACGACTAGCAGATACCCTGTAGCACTTATCTTAAGACTTATAAAACTTTCGAGAACTTTTGAGTCATAATAAATCAATTACAAATTACTTTGTCCTTTGTGAAGCTTATAAATATTTCAAATTACCTATTGTATTTATTTAACGGCAATTAAAATAAAAATGTTATTATTTATGATATTAATGACTCAGCTATGTTGTGTGAAATTTTCAGCTTTCTAGCTTTAACCGTTTGGCCTACATGTTGATTCTCACTCAGGATAAAGGGTCTTATATATGTATATAGATAAAAAAGAGCATTTTATAAAATTTAAAAGGTTTAAAGAAAAAAAAGCTAAGAAGTTAATCATTTAAAAACATTTATACAATTTATAAAATACAATTAAAAGATACAATTTTAAATGTAAAAAAAAATTGTTCCTAAATAAATATCCAAATAATAAAAAAAATTTGAATTTGAAACTTTAGAGTTAAAAAAAGAAAAAAAAAGTAAGGAAGCTTATCATTTAAATTAGTATATCATCTATAAATTTCTTTGGCATACTCAACAATTGATGTGACGTCCCCTTTTCAGTTTTTTTGATTACAGGGTGCAAATAGCTGAAAACAAAACAATGCAAGAGAAAAACGTTGAAATAATGACAGCCCCAGGAGGAGGGCTGGCTCTGATCTTTTTTCTTTTTTGTTTCTTTTTTTTAGTATCATTTTAGCTTTTTTTCAGTTTTTTTTTTTTGGGGAGTGTGTGCTGATGAGTGAGGAGTGGAGGGAAGGGAGGGGGGAAGGCGACTCTGCCAACTGTGGCTTGATGCTGAAATCAAAACACGGCTGCAAACAATGCAACAGACAAAAAAGTGCAATGCGCTGCAAGACAATAGCGCAATAAGCGAGAGAGAGGGAGAGAGAGGAAGGGAAGGGGAGACAACGCATATTTTCTATATGGACCATTAATGAAAATGGCCAAGAGAGGCAGCGGAAAAAGACTGTGTGCCCGCATTGTTTTCATTTCAGAAAACTGCTACATTTTCGCATGCTTAATTATGACCATTGACATGCAACGTGCAACGTGTTGCACGGCCATCTCATCGCATCTATGAGATACAAACTAATAAGCATTGTGTTAGCCCAGTATCAACAAAATAAATACTGACTTATCAATTTGTGACAATCTGAGCTGGGGATTGGTGTATAACTCAAACTTCTATAACTCGAATTTCCTTTAACTCGAGCTAAATTGAGTGCAAATACTTGAAATAAGAATTCCTTAAGTCAAACTCTCGATAATTCGAACTTTTTCTTTGGATAATGGTGATTTGTGTTATGGAAGTTCGACTGTATTTTTATCTTATTCGTATTCCTAGCTTTATTTATTCAACTTTAACTGAAAGCAGTGTTCAAAATAGTACTCAAAAAGTGTAAAAATATATAAAATATATATTTTAAACTAGCTATATAATGTTTTTCTTTTCAATGCAATGGAATAAAACTAATTTCAACGAAATTTCAATCGGCAGCACTTAAAAAGCTGCTGCTGTTAAGTTATTTTTTTTAGATTTTTTACTTAATACATATTAAGCAATGTTTCAAAATTGAACATATATTTGAGTAATTGTTTTAAAATGTCAAAATGATTTTCGTTTCTATTATTTTTGCCATCACTGTATTTTGGTGTTGCAGAATGTAGTATTTTTTATTATTTGTGTATTGTTATTGTAAACTCGCCTGTGTGTTCGAGTACTGGGCATTTAACGGTCGAGCAGATTTACTCGAGTGTTCTTGGGGGTTTAAGTTGTTGTTGCTGCCACAGTCGGAGGCACAGTCAGAGATCCGCAGGGCCTATCAAATTAATCATGCGGCTGTATCGCATTTCGTATCGCAGGCAAAACAAGTCGACGAAACAGAAACGACGCGATTTGCAGTTACATTTATAGCTCAATTCGTTGCTGCCACCCATTTTTGTTACCATTTGCCTTTTGCCACATGTGGCTCACAGACAGACAGACAGACACTCTTGAAGCACTTGGTTTGGAATTTATCTTTTTTGGCTGCGACATAAATTAACTCGGCATTCGCAAAGTTTGGAATCGCCTGGAGGGGACCTGAGTTGAGGTGCACTTTTTAGAGTACTCGTTAAATATAGACTCCATATTGCAGCAGCTACTGTATCTCGTATTTCGAATCTGTATTTGTATCTTTATCCACTTAGTGGCTCATAAATCAGCCAACTTTATTTACTGTTTACTGTTTACGGCTTCGCTTTGCCCATATTTTAATTAGTTTTTGCACTTCTAGAAAAGTGTTGAATTTGCTGTAAATTAAACACTTTAGTGTCTTTCTTATTTATTTTATTTTCGGATGCGTCAAATCACTTCCGTGTGTTTGCTTTTGATCTGAGCGATAAACTTAAGATGAGAGTTGGATGGAACTTAGAGTCTTGGATCACTTTGGACCCTTGATATTGTGGCTAGCTATAAAATAGCAAATAAAATAGTTACACAAAATAATACTTTACTCAAACTACTACTATACTTATCGATTAGAAAATCTTGATATCTTCAGGCAAACAATTATTGATGTTTTTAGCTTTAAACTAGTGGTGTTCAAATTTCTAAAAGCCCATCCCATATGAGATAAGAGCTCATAACTCTGCCGGCGTCGCAGCCGACACACGTTTAGATAGAGAGAGAATGCGTGTGTTCTATAAATATCACATTCTGCGGATTGTGCTCTCACGATGCGTGTGTTTGGCTTTTTATTCTCTCACGAAGCATCTGAACGGCTGATGCTTTTTGATGTCAGTCGCTGAGCTGCATTTAATAAGGGAGAGAGAGAGAGAGAGACCGTACAGCACTAGACTTTTCTTCATACACTGCAACTAATGCTTTGCTCTCTTTTCGCTGACAACTGTAAAGATGCGACAGTTCGAATACGATTTAATTTCATTCTTTCAGTGTAAAGCAGTAAAACGTTTCGTTAACTTCGTGCTTCGATATATTTGATTGTACCTTAAACTCAAAATCTTATATGTAATTCATTTTAATTATTAGTTTAAAATCTTAAGGTCTAATTTGATTTGTTGACGATACACATGAATAAATTACTATTGCTCGTATTAAACACATTTCTATAAAATTAAAATCTGTTCACTTCCTGTCTTGGCCAAAGCTCTGTCTGTCTTGTATCGACCAAAACGATTATGATGCACAATTATTATAAATTAAAATCCTGCTTTTGGCCAAAATGCTGTATGTGTGTGGCCAACAAGTTTGGCTCTAATGAGCCGACACAAAACACACATTAAATGTATGTTATATAGTTCAATTATACAATTTTCAGCTGTGTGTGTGCTAAAAGGCAATTAAACGCAATTAGCCAATTAGCAATGGGTCATCAGCAGTCGCCAAGAGCTGGCCAAGAGTTGATGCAACAATAACAACAACAACATTGCCAACAACTTCCGTTAGAATTAAAAACAAAAAAAAAAATATTTCAAATGTTGTACGTTATGTTTTTGTTTCTGTTTTATTTTCATTTTTTATTTTCAACTCTGAGCGTGCAAATTGCTGTCCCAATTTTTCAAGCATAAAAAAAACTGACGACCGCTAGAAATAGAGAGATAGAGAGAGAGGGAGAGGGGCAATAGAGGCGCCAAAGAGCTCATGAAGTTACTTAAAAATACCTAAAAAGCAAAAAAACAAAAATAATATAAATTTTGCAATCAACAAACGCGAGTTAAGAGACATAAAAAAAGAATTATTATGCAATTTTTTTAAATTTTCATGATAGTTGCTTTTATTTGTTGGTCTGCGTATCTCTTGGAGTTTTATAAGGTGAAAACGCTTGGCTGGGCAGCTGAAAGAAAAGAGTTAAGAGATGACCTAACAGAGGCCAAAGAACTTGTTGAATATGCGAATGAGTTGAAGAAGAACAAGATAAGATAAGATGGGATGGGCTACTATAAAAAGAGGTCCAAGAACTGAAAGTTGCTTTCTTCCATCTTTGGATTGTCATAAAATCAATTATCACAGCTGCCAGTTGTTGTTTAGAGATGAGTAGTATCGATTAAAAAGTATTGATTATCGGTAATATCACATAGAATATCGTATGGAAATAGCGATGAATTTTTTATTAATTAGTTAACTTTAAAAATATACAATTTACAACATTTTATTTTAGAATTTCAATAGAAAATGTCAAAAAGAGTAGGAATGCTTTTTCCTATATTCTATTCGATATCGATAAGTTTGTTATTAATCAGTAAAATTTCATTTTAAAAAAATGCATTTAAATTTATTATTTTCGATATATCGTATTTCGTATTTCGATATAGTGTATTCGATATCGATAAGTTTGTTATTAATCAGTTAACTTTAATTTAAAATTAAATTAATTGAAATTTATTTTTCGATATATCGTGAATCTTATAAATATCACAATGAATATCATATCGATTCGTTTATCTCTGTCGATAGAAACATTTTAATACCCTTACCTACTTTAAAGCAACCTCACCATATATTGATCAAGTGATAAATTTAACGTTGCTTTTTTCACATGAATTTTTGATTTTGACAGTTCAATGAACTTTTTAAATCAAAGTGAATGAGAAAAAAAAGAGTGAATATATTGACGAGACGAGAGATTTTCTATATATGTGTATATTATACGGAGATGTACATAACATCGCGTGATTTATAAATAATGTAAGATCCCCAAGGTTCGTCTCTCTCCTGGCCTCTCTTCTTCTTCCCCTCGTCTTCCCTTCTTCCCACGACTTCGCGTTCAGCATTTTAAAAGCAATTTCCACAGCTATTTGAGTTTATGTGCAATTTTGAAATTTATGCTAACGGGCAGTAAAGTTTTATGAGTGGCTTCTGGGGTAGCCACAGTAAAGCCTGTGTAGAAGAGAATAGAATGCCAAATTGAGTTGGAATTAAATATGCGTTACATAATTCATGACAAAATTGTAATATCCTTCACAAGGATATAAATGAGAAAAGCCTCGTCACACAAATGAAGTCAGCGAAGTGAACCAATTAAATTGCAGTTGCTGCAAGTGCAACATCCACATTCGCATCCAAATTCACATCCACACTCACAGCGACATCGACAGCAGCGTCAGTTGCAAATTAATGTTACTTCACACACTGAATTATGAGGTTGCCACAAGCGGCGCATAAATAAAATCAGTCTACCGAACCCAACGCCACGACACGGCCCAAAAGAATCAAAACACACACCGGCAACGTGCAAAAAGCAAAACTGAACTAAAAAATGTAATGGAAATACAGAGAAAACCATGGCAAAGTTGAAATACTCTACAAAACAAGCGACAATTGCAAAAAATATTTAATTGATATCTTAATCAGTGAATTTGTAGAAAATTTGAAATTTCATTAGTTTTCTAATTCGTTTTTAATATCCATCAGAGAACAAAACTTAGGAAAATCAAGCGGGAAGGGCAATAGCCGAGTTCCCGTCTATAGGATACCTGTTACTTATTGAAATATGCACAAACAATATTTTTGTTGCATACTTTTAGGCACATTGCTTGAAACATAATTCAACCATAACTACCGTTCTGTTTAGCCGACCTTGTTGCGATTAAGTAAGATGTTAGCTAATAATAATAATAATAGATAACGTTAACATTAATAATAATAATAGATAATATGCTCAGAATACCAAAATTTTAAAAGAAAATAAATTTGGGAAGCATGTTTTTTGGCAATAACAAATTAAACAAACAAATTAGAAAAAATGTTATTAGAAAACCAAAATTAAGCAAAAAAAATGGGGAAGGAAAATACTTCTTCTTTTCTACTTCTATTTTTATATTCTGTTTATTTTGTTACACTTTTCGCGAGAATATGGCAATACCGTCCATTTAAAAGGGCAATAGAATCGTGCAGAACTTTTGCCCGCGTCGTCATCACCTTTGTATGTAGTTGTATTTGTGCGGCACTCGGTGAGCTCATCACGTATGCAGGGCGCGCATTATGTTTGGATTTTTTTACCTGCCTGCCTGCCCCTGCCCCCTCTTCCTTTCTCCCTCCCACAGAGCAAAGCAGCGGTAAAATTTGCTGCACGAGTGTCGAACCTATTTGTAGTTATCAGAAAATTAAAAAGAACGTGCGCTGCGAAGGAAGCGAGAGAGGGAACGGGAGAGCTAGTGGGGGAGAGTGCGGGAGTGAGCTAGAAAGAGAGGGAGGGAGTGAGGCAGAGTGATTGAGAGGCAATGCGGCGACGCGCAGTCGTGCGATTCTAACTGTGCTTTTTCAGTAAGTGAATTAAATTTATGGCAAGCAGGCTAAAAATTGTTAAAGCCAATGAGCCAATAAGCCAATAGGCCAACCGACAAGAGCAGCTCAAAAGCATTATTGCTGATGGCTCCATGACTAGCAAAAATCACAGCTATGTTGTCTTTGAAACAAAGTCTCCACTTAAATTTTTGATCAGCAACTTTAAAAGTTAAAAAATTTTGTTATTATTTAAATGTAATTAATTAAGTTTGAATGCAAAATGAATAAGAGGCCATACCACGATAAAATGTGATAAATGTGTGTTCCCACAGCAGTAATAATAAAAGAATTGCCTGGTCCCCTTAATATCAGAGCTGCACTTGCAAATGAATGAAAGCTTTTCACCTTGAATACTCATCAACTGACCCCACACACACACAATAGACTTCTCACCACCCACACATGCAAGGCGGTGCGCTCTCACTCTCTCAGCTGCTGAGAGAGCGCACGCACACTCACCACGCTGGCAGAGAGCTTCTGCTTTCGTTGTTGTTGCCGAGAGTTGCAATCGAGAGGATTTGTCGCATTTGATTGGTGGCAAATGTTCACATAATTGTGTGTGTGTAAGGAGCTACGAGTTAAGATAAAAGTATGTGAAATAAAGAGAGAGGGGATATGCAAGTAAAGTATCTGACTAAAAAGCTCATTAAGTGGAACTCTGTTGCATGTCTGTGTAGTATAATTGTGGCATTTGACAGAGTGAGACAGACAGCTGGATATCATTTGTTGGCCCATCAATAGTTAAACAATTTTCAAGTTCCGTTCAGTGCTTTGTCAGTTTGTTGCATTTCCGTTCTACGTTCGACGTTCTACGTTCTACGTGCATGACAGACAGACACTCCCCACACGTCCGCTGCGTTTGGTTCCGCCACTTTGATTGCCTGCTTGGGCCATTGAAGGCCAATGGCTTTGGAGAGGAAGAAGAAGAACAACAGCAACAACAACAGCAACGTCAACAGGTCTGCTGCCCACCTGCAATCAAAGCACAGTGGAGAAAAATGATATTTTATCTTGAAATAATTAATTTTTCTTGGTTATATTTAAAAACATATATTTTTGTTGTAAGAAAATTTTAATTAACATTCAAAATTGAGTAAGAATACCATTGTAAAACGTCCAACTTGTGAGTCTTATAATTTAGCCATTTTGCCCACTGTTCCAAAGCAAGAATACTGCATTCAATAATCCATTTATTGATAATGCTATAATCAACTTTTGTGCTAGCCTGGCCAAATTGATTGGGACGTTTTGGCCAAAACTGATAATCGACTGAAAACAACAACAGAGAAGAAGGAAAAGGTTAAGATGGCGCATTTGGCCATAACATTGGGGGGCTAAAATTGCTAAGCGTTTTCACAGTCACTTAAGCTACACGTGAATTTCAATTTATTTTTTCTTGACTGTTGCGAATTTTGAAAGTGTCTAGAAAGCTGAGAATTGTCTTCATTTTAAATTTTCTATAATTCAAGCGTATAAAACTAGCAAAGGAAAAAGAAATAACAAAAATGAACTTCAAACGAAATTGAACCGATCAAACCCGTTGCCAATGCCTGCCTTAAGGGGTATGCTTTAGTCGGGCGTACACATTTCGCTACTATTAATTCAATTAAATTCTGTTGCTTTCAAATTTATAGAACTTTTCGAAAGCTTTTTTTCTATAATGTACCCGAAATTAATCAATTTAAAGCGTAATCAAGGCATTTGCGTGATTTGCAAAAATTATAAAGACAGGCCAAAAAAGAAAACAAAAGGAATGGAAAAGTGGAAAAAACAACTTGCAAACATTTCTAAAGTGTTGCTTTTGGCCGCCTTTGGGCCAAATTGAGCCAAATTGAAGCTACTTGAAGCTTGAGAAATGCTAGCAACATTTTGCCGCAGGGCAATCAGATAAAAATAATCATCAAAAAAAAAATCAAATTTCAATTGAAAAAAAATACGTGAAGAGCGTAAAAAGCGTCAAGAGACGGTGAAAAATGGTTTAAAAAGTATTACAATAAATTTTGCAAAATAATAATCATAATAAAAAACCAAAATTCATTTAAATTATAAAAATCAACAGTTAAATGTTAAATAATTTGCAGACTTGCAATGACCTTTTTGGCCCGAAACATTTGTTGTTAATGTCTTCTTGACAGAAATTTCAGTTAGTTACATTTAATTGCCCAAGAAACAAATCGACAGCAGCAGCGACGCGTTAAACAACAATTGAAATTGATTGTGCGTAAATGGAGGCAACAACAACAGCAACAGCAACAAAAGAGGCCACACCCACTACGCCCCCTTCCCCCACTGGGGAATGTTCAACAAAAGTGCTGTGCAAACAGTTTTGGCCATTAGGGCGCCATTTAAAATGACATTTGCCCCCTTGTACAGCTGTCTGTCCAAAAATGGTTAACAATGCGAGGCTCCACTGTGGTTCACTGTCAATGCAATCGCCATGAAATGGAACGCGACACGGGCACAAATATAAATGTAAATATAAATGTTGTAAATGTTGTGTACTGAAAATTGTACTTGTTGCAACATCATCAGCTCAGTCCAGAAGAAGATTCAAGATTGACAATGACGTTGATGTTGATGTTGCTGTTGATGTTAATGTTGCTGTTGTTGCTGCTGCTGTTGTTGATGAGACGATCAACAAAGCGTTTCCTAATGAAGGTCAAATGTGGTGACAAAAAGCAACAAGAAGCAACTTTCAGCTCCGTCTCCGCTTGGAACTGTTGTCAGACGGATTTGATATGCCCTGTAGCCATAAAATATGACAAAACGGGCATAATACCTTTACAGAAAAAATCAAAATAAATGTACATTATTATTAAATTCGTGCAAAAAAATGAGAATGTTAAATTTGTTTCTATTATTGCTATATTTCAAGTTAATAAAACTTGGTAAAATTTAGAAATATATATTTATATTGCGGATATAAATTAATTTGTTTGACTTAAATTCAAAACATTGAAAATAAAAAGCTAAAAATGAATTTTAATAAACACAACGCATTACAAAACTTTGCATCGACTTTATTAATATTACAATTTGCAGAAATACTTTATTTTGTTACACTTTTTTCTGCTTTTTAACTGAAAACATTGTTTCTTTAGAAAATAATTTAACACTACTCTTTTTTTAAATTTAAAATCTTGTTTGTTTTATACTACTTATATTGAATATTATTTTTGTCGGCTTTTTGTTGCCATTAGTAGAGATTTATTAATTGTAGCAAGACCTGTATACACTTAATAACTGTTTACAGGGTAACTGCCAGTCGATCATTTGGGGCCCAGACGATTTATATTGTTTATATAGTTGCTCTTTGGCGGATATTGAAATGCGTTCCACTTCGCAGCGCGTGCATTTCAGTTATTCGCGCCCAGCATTTGTATCTGTATCTTTGTATCCAGCAGATGCGCAACACACACACGCACACACATGTGAGTTAGAGTTGCAAAGTGATCCACTAATAGCGGCAATTTACACAAAAAAATGCGACAATCGTCGGACGGACAACACGTCGTATGAGTAACCTAATTTCAATTAACCACAAAACATAAAACACGATCCACAATCCACATAAACGACGGAAGCCAAATTCAAACAACGACGTGCAGCAGATTTCCGTCATGAAAAGCCAGGAGATTGTTGTGGAAATGAAATGAAATTGAAATTCCTATGCAAAATAATAATAAATATAAAATAAAGATAATAATCATAATAATTATGCTCAAAAACAAACAACAAAAACTCAACAGAGTTTTGAGTAAGTTGTCGATTGCCAAATACCGGACAACAATTGAAGTTGTAAGTTTGTCATTTGTTGTTGTTGTTGTGCGCACTCATGTGAGAAAGTTGTGCCAAATGCAGATTTTTGCCATAATGATAATGTACCAATGATATCGCAACACTTTGTTAATTTTGTTATTTTTTTATACCTTTTTTTTCTATCTGAAAGCAAAATTTAGCTTCACTTGTTGTTCGTTGTTTGTGGTTGTTTAGTTGTTGGTTGTTGCTTGTTGTGGGCGTTGCGAATGTCATTTTGTGGGCGGTTTTACTTTTTTAATTTGAGTGTGCATAATTGTAATGACATCAATTTGTCGAGTTGTTGGTCAAGCACAAAAAAAAAACCATTTGTGTGGCATTTAAAGTTTTCTTACCTTGAAATTACATGGGCCCCTAAACGAAGGCACAGTGGGCAAATAGGCTAGATTGGCCCACTTAGATAAAATTGAGTTTCGAAAGTAGCCTAGATTTGTATTGCTATGGTTTTCAATGTATAATCCCATTTTTGAGTATTTTTCATTGTTAAATAAATAATTTATTAAGATTAAAATTAAAACACATTCCAAAATGCAAGTTTACATATATCAGCCAATCTTACATGTAATTCCACTGTAGCAGGGAAGCATCGACTTCATTTGGAGTGTTTTTAAGTACTCGAAGCAAAGCAAATGGATTCGGTTTGCAAAACTGATACAGTTTATAACAATGGCATTAGATGTGCCTCAGATTTAACTCGCATTTGTTTTGTCGCTTGTGCAATTAACAGATCTTGCATCATGTTGCCAACAAAACGACTGAATTTATATCTGAATTAGACAGATGGGATTAGACAATTTCCTGTTGTGCTTAAAATGCATGTGACGACAACTTTATCTACTTAATCAACTATTTGCGTATATGAGTTTCTGCCTAAAAAATGAGTCGAGAATAAAATTTTCTTAAAATTACACTTGATTTTGGACTTTTCTCTTAAAGACGAATATTTTTAGAAACCTTATGATTGTAAGACTACTACTTCGGAATAAACCGTGTATACTACTTGTAACGTACGCAACGTAACGTTCACAACAGACGAAAATTTAGAATTATATTTAAGGAGACTACTTTTCACTAATTTTTTTAACTGGATTGTTATGGTCATGTATACCACTTAATTTTTTCGTTTGGATATTTTGTGTTTATTATGCAAAATTCGCTAAAAAATGGAAAAACGCACTTTAACCACAAAGTAGTCTTTAATTTTTGTAACGTTCGCTACGAAACTTTAAGCAATCTTCACTTTTTTCAAAAACAGTAAGTCTTTTATCTTAAAATAGGTTTAAAAGTACTCCCAAAGAGTTGCATTTTCAGGAAAATTTCATTTAAATTTACCAATCTGAAAGCAAACAGCTTCAATATGAAAATATGCGTGCAAATGTAACGTTCGCCACGTTGAATTATCCCCTCTGACATCCGCTTCTGGATATTCTATTTCTCTCCCTGTCTCTCTCTCTTTTGCGCTGCTTCTTCCTGCATATTTTATGCATAACTTCTAGTCCAAAACAATTTAAATAGCAAGCTGGCAATGGAACTGCATTTGTGTCTGGCCTGGAAAACTTCTCTTCTCTTCTTTTCACTTCTCTTTTATTTTATTTTCATTTAATTTCTTTGCCATATGTGGAAAACCTTTAGCTGCACTTGTTGCTATTGTTGTTGTTAAATTACTGGAGCATGCAACTGTTGTTGTTGTTGTTGTTGGGGCTGATTTAAAATGCAGATTTCCTTTGCCAAGTGGAAACTGGCAAAGTTGTGCCGAGATTTCATTACGTTACACCATTTAAAATAGCGCATTGATGGGCTAGGAACTGTAACACAGTCGATTGTTGTTGTTATTGTTCTTGTTATTGTTGTTCTTATTCTAGTTGTTGTTGCAATTGACATTTGTTGTTGCAGGCACAGACCGAAAAATTAGCATGCCAAAGCCATTTTGCATTGAGGTCGACATCATCCGCATCTCCATCTGTTTATGCGAATTGTAACGCGCATTTTAATTAGATTTGGAAACAGAACATAATATGTTATAATAATAACACTAATAGGGGAAAAAGGGCAGGGAATATCATGTAGATTGGATAACAAACATTGTAGTTGCAAATGCGAGCATGTTTTTTAATGATAACCCAAGTTTGGGAAATGGATTTATAAAGCGTCACACGAGCTGAATATGTAACTTGTAATTTGTTGGGATGGGGCACAGTTATTAGCATAATAATAATAATCATAATAATGTGCAACTGTGCAACATCGTATAACATTCAACAGCGTCTCGTATTTTAATTAAAATGCAAAAATAAATATATAGCTATATTCGAGTTCTCGGCTGTAGCATCATTGAAGTTGACAAAAAGTACTTTAAAAATTTCCAATCAATTATAACCTTAATATTTAGTTACTATGAATGGATAAAAAAAAATTTTTAAATATCAAACAATTTTTTAATGTCCTTCAATCAAAGTTTATTTAAGTTTTGCCTTTACAATTTTTCAATAGGATTGTAAATCACTCCAGCAAAGTAAATTCTCTTGTTGTCTTTTATAAAGAATACGAACGGTTGGTTAACAACGAATTCAAGTGGAAAAGTATAACTTAAAGGAAAGATTCCAAATCCTGAAATGAATCAATTGTTAGCATTGCATAAAACCAATTCTCCTAAGGATACAAACCTTGAGCAGCTGCTGCCTTGGTGCCTTCTTCATCGACCGCAATGAAAGCTTTCTGGACGGCTTTACTTACAGACAGCGGTGATTCAGAGTCAGTCATATCTTCTAAATTAGCTGAATAAAATAATTCTTGAATGCCCATGCTTTTTAACGTTTTCTTGAGATCCACAGTATATTCAAACTCAAACTTTGGCAAGTAGAGGGCAACACTTCTCTTGTAGCTGTTATTCAAAATTGCATGAACGTTTATCCCATTCAGACCGGCGATGAGTTTCTCAATGCCGTTCACTTTCATGGGCTTAATGATGACCATCGATATATTGGAGTCGGCATAGGGCAGGGCTATAGCTTCAGCATCTAAATCTTTAATGATTGCATGGCTATAATCGTCTACATTGGACATGGTCTCGACCATAACTTCTCCGTTTGGTATATGAAACGGTCTCTGTTTCGTTTCGGATGCATCAAATTGTTTCTGCCACTTTCCTTTAAAGTGGATGGCACTAACTAGCATCATTTTTGTATCGTTTTCGATTTCCTCAACTATTTCGCGAATTTTATTATCCGTTTGATTGGCCACCCAATCATTGATTTCAGCAACTGTTTTCGAGTCGCCAAAGTTCACTTTCCTGAGCTCAGTATTGAATATCTGTTGGATCTTCTGCTCGTAAGCTGGCAATATGTTCACATCTTTGGCCACGAACAACGAATTTCCATACTTCAAGGCAGAGTGTTGTTCCTTCGACAGAATACTCTTGCGATCCTCCTGTAAGTATTGCTTAACATCCGATTCACTGTTGCCATTTAGGAATGGTATCACGTTTTCAAGTTCTTCTGCGGTTTGTCCCTCGGCTCCCAAATAGAGCTGAGACAAGCCTTCTGCCAGCAGAAAGGGCGAAATCAGGACATTCGTCTGATTACTCTGGAGAATATTTGGCAAAACGTTGGCAAGATTCGCAGACACCAGCTCCAGTAGGGATACACCCACAAGTAGTAGCTGGAGCAAAGACACGATAATCGAACGACTAACTTGCACCATTTTAAGACCGTTTGAGAGGTAAACCGACAACTGGATGCCTTATATAGTATTGCAGTATATCTGGCGGAACATTTGATTTGATACAGACAACGCCGAGTATTAATTTCATTAGTTATACTGCTTATATAAGTATCCATTTATGGCTTGCAAATTTGTTGATTATTGGATAATAAACTTGATATTTATATATTTCTAAATAACCTGATGGCATGTGGTGAACAAAATACACACAGTCTTCAGACGAAAGAATTCGGCGGTAATTCAGGGATAATTTTTGCAGCAAGAAAAAAGTCCCTGCAGCTTAACGTTTCCAGCGACTGGCAATAAATATCGAAAGCACGTTTTGTATTTCTGTACAGTTAAAAGAAATCATAAGAAACGTAATATATTTAATACCTTATTTTATTAATAAAGCTTTCTTAAAATATGGTAAAATGTTGTTTTACTGTTAAATATTACTATCGTGGCTGTCATCGATAAATACAAAGGGCTGGCAATGCTTTATCGGCTATCGAAGACATTGCAAAAACTTTGTTGTTTTTGGTTGAAAAAAAGCCATTACTATCGCTCTGTTTGGCCGATCTTGTTGCGATTAAGTAGAATGATAGCTTATTATAATAGATAACGTTAAAAACCAAAATATACAAAATACCGTTACATTTATTGCAACGAATACAATATACCCTTTTACTTAGTTTTAAGTAACGGGTATAACAAAAATTACATTATATGCATTATTATGCATTACATATTACACTTAACCATGACTGTGAATTGCAAATTATTTACAGACCTAAATGTGCTTTTTTTTATTACCCCTTAATGTTTTAGTTATGACAAGTAATTAGTTAAAAGTCTCATGAAGTACTCAAACAAATATGTTTATATAAATTATAATTAAACTTATTTCAAACCTGATTAGGTCTCCACTTTTGCATCTTTCTCTGATGTGCCGCACACTCCCAAAAAGCCATGACAACAAATTCAGATACAGATTTGTGGTTTACTAATTTGTTAATGCACTTTAATGTAAACTTGATCATAGCCAATATCCAATTTGATGAAACTAAATGAAGAAAACATTAATTAGCAAGCGTTAAAATTGAACTAAATTGTGTTTTGGCCTTGTCTAGTTTTCATTTTCACTCAATACAAAAAGTGGGCGTGTCACACGCCCCCCGTTGACCACAAAACCCAAACCACAAATGGTAAACATTGTTATTATTATGGCCAAGTCAACAACTTGGATCGGATTAAATCCAATTATTGGGTATCTATTTGAACTGCAATTTGATAATGACTTTTATTTTAATTAAAATATAAATTAAAGTTTCAGTTTAAATTAAAATATTTAATTTATAATAATATAAAATAATATAATTTTTATTCTCTCTTATAATTAGACAATAGAAAGTGAGCAGCAATTAGCTAATTATAGTTTTAGATGCTTAGATTAAAATGCGGGTCAAATGGGCCAAATGGGAATCTAGTTAGACTAAGACTCTTGACGACACAGTGATTACTAAAAGTTGTTTTCTTTTTTTTGTCTATTGTGGGTCAAAGTCTTTGAAAAAATGACGTTATAAAAGAAAAAGTAAACCATGAACATAAACGCCAAAAAATGTTGTTATATGAAAACAAAACAAAATAAAAACTAAAAAAAAAGACAAAAATTAATATGGCGCATAACTGACAAACGGGTTCTGCCAGACGGATAACAACAACAACAAATAAAAACAACAACAACTTTAACTATAACTAAAACTTATAATAAAGCTGCGCTTGAATAAATGTTGAAAATTTTAAGTATACCAGAAATTTATTGCAAGCATTTTTTAATGTAGTGTGAAAAAAAAAATGGAATTAAATGAAATACAACTGAAGAGCTGTAAAGTGCATAAAGAAAAGCGGTTGCAAACGGTGGAAATGGGAAAAAAACATTGTAAAGCAATTTCTCTCTAATTAATTGTACAACAAGTTGTTGGAAAATTCGCTTTAGTTTCGATTTAGTTAACATTTGATTTATATTTAGTATTTGTTGTTTTCCGCTTTTGGACTTGGGTAAACCGCAATGGCAATTGCCAATTGGCAACTGAAAGCCGTGTTGCAATGTGGCAAGTGCCACCCAGGGACTGGTCAATTGTTGTTGCCAATTGGCAATTGGCGACATATTGTAACAACATTTTTGAGATGGCAAAACTTTGGCTAATTTAACGCGCATTTTTCCATTGATTTTTTCTTAATCTGTTGACAACATTTGCAGGATGCCGCACCCAACAACAACAACAGCAGCAACCACAGCAACAAGTGCAACCACAGCTACAACTACAACTTGGCACAGCAGCAACAACAACTGCAGCAACAACAACTGCAGCAACAACAACAAGCATCACATGAGCCGTCGTTAAATGTCGAGGCTGTCATATTGCAAAATCAGGTGGACACATTGCACTGGCAATTGAAGCAGGTGAGTCCAACAACAACAATCACAACAACAACAATAACATTCCCATGAATAACAAAAGACTTAAGACACAAACTTGGTCGAAACCAGGGATCGCATGTAAAGTGTTGTGACAAAAATGAATAATTCATTAATTCTTTTTTAAATTATAAATAATAATAGAATAGTTCAATTACAATAAGTTTTAAGATATCATAAAAATATATAATATTACGTCAAGAGTCGACATGCAAAGAAATAAATTTATTAACTTTTCAAAATATTAAAGACGATCAAATTTATAAACGTTTTTTTTAATCTAAATGAAGTACATCATAATTAAACAATATATTAATAACAAATATTATTACGATATCATACCAAATTATGTCAAAAGCAACAGCAAATATAGATATCAATTTAAAAATTTGATTAAGAATTTTAAAGGAAATTTCAATTGCTCTAAATAAAGTTGAAACTAAATAAATAATTTTTTTTTGTAACTAAAATATGTCTTGCTTAATATATATTCTAAAAATAAACAATTGATTAATCGATTTATAAAAATCAACAAGCAGCTTTAAAAATTGTTTTTTTGTAAGTAAAATTTTAAATTAGAAAAAAAAATAGAATAACAACTTTTTCACAATGAATATATTTTTAAAATTTAAATTGGAAAAAGTGCTGCTCAAAATATTGTAAAAAAACCTTTTAATTAATTGTTTTTATTTTTACATTCTTAAGTAAAATTTCTAAATAAGAATTGTTTGTTTGTATTTAGCAATCAATTTTTAAATTATTAATATTTTATTTTTTAATAAGCTTAGGAAACTAAATTAAATATCAACACTTTTAATTGTCACCGTCCCTGGCTGAAACAAAAGACTTAAGACACAAACCCGACACAGACATGTAGATTGTGGATGAAAACGTGACTTGAAGCCTCTCACTTTAAGTTGTTAACCAAAGCAGAGTTACCCCCACTCCCCCGTAGTTCCCCTGCCTTTTCCTCTTGTTAGTTGTGGTAGCAGCAGCTGCTCCAAATACCTTCAACTTCAACCTGTTGTGTTCCGTTCTGTTCCCTTGACTTGTCTTTTTATCTGTCAGCCAAGTTAAGTTGGTCTCTTGTCTTTCTGCCATTCTTCTGGCTGCTTGTGTTCTCACGCCTAATACACTCATAATTACCACTCAATACCACAGAGAGAGACATTCCATCTCCCTCACTCCCTCATCACCCCTTTCTTGACTTTCAGCGCCATGTTAAGTGGCCTTTGTTGTTGTTTCTTGTTGTTATCTATAGTGTAGTAGCATTTCCTTGATTTGTTTTTTCTTTTTACTTCTTTTATTTCCATTCTTTTCTTTCCTTTTGTATTATATGATGTTCTGTTTTGTTTAGCTTTTCTCGGCTGGACAGACTTGCAGACTGTCTGACAATTCCACAATTAGGCGGCACATTCTTTTTAACGCTTAATTATAGAGCCCGGTGGTCGTCAAGTTGCCAGCTCACCTCCAATTTCATTTCATTCTGTTCTTTTCTTCTCTGTTCTGGCCATCATCCTATTGTCTTTTGGCTTTGACCATTTCCTTTATGGCTGAAATGTTGGCGGCATTAATTTTATATTTCCTCACACAGCTTGTTTTTATTGAATTCTGACTAAAGAATTGTTTAAAATTACGAACGAAGCATTTAGACTTTAAATTATAGAAAAATGAAGATTAGCAGGCGACTTGCAAATATTTTTGTAATAACTGAAAAGTCAAAGAAACAACACAAATAAAAAATAAACTTAAAATAAAGGAACCTTAAATAAGGAAACATAAGTATTCAAATGAAAAAATTAGGAAAAAAAAATATTTTTTCAATTCATCGATTTTTGGTCAATAGTTTTTTTATGTGAATCGTTTTTTCCTTTTTAAAGTTTTGCTGGCTTTAAAACATTAAATGAAATCCATATTTTGTTATGCCTTTTTTGCTAATATTGTTCTTTTTAGTTATCATTTGTTTCTAAACTTCAATATCCCCATTAAATTTTAGCTTTTTTCATATGATTTTAATTTGTTCATTTCTAGTATTATTTCCATCAGAAAAGTCGCTTCAATTTGCTTCATCATGGAGTTGGAAATCTCTGAAAAAACAGTTAACAGTTCCATAATCCAAATTGCGTAATTCCGCCAATCGAATTGATTTGCTCAAAATGGAAACAACAACATTTACAAAAGTTATTTAGGCCATTTTCTAGACTCTTTTTAAAGCAGCAACTAACCCGGTTAAGACTTGAGCGCGTCTTGTGCTCAATATGTTGACTATTTGATCAATTTTCAAGCCATATTTGAACCGCGATGACCTTCAACTTTCTACACACATTGCAACACTTTCAATCAACGCGAGTTGAGTTTAGATTCTATAATTCATCAGTTGAGAAAAAAAGACAGAAATATATACGCTTTCATTTCGATTTAATGCGCTTTTAAATGCGCCTCAATGAAGTTGTCCATTTGTTGTTGTTGTTGTTGTGGAAAGCCACCGTTGAGGTGGCGGAAAATTGCAATATAATCAGTGATAAATATTTTCCATTTCCATTTTACTTTGGTCCGTGTCGATAGGCGTCTAAAGTGTGAGTTTATAACTTGAAATCAGTGCTGCCAACTACAGAGACAAAAAAAGCTATTTTTGGCAGAAAAGTAAATTTTTTTTAAAAATAAAAAAAACTTAAACAGAAGTTCATGCTTTTAAATTGCCCTGGAATATCAAAACACTTTTTAAGCGATTTAATCAATTTTTAAATGTAATTAACTGAATTACATAAGCAAAAAAAACTATTTTTAGTTAGAATGGAAGAATGGTAAAAATAGCCAAACTTTTCTAGCAAATAAAATGTGCTAAATAAAATTAAATTTTAAACATAATTTTAATGTTTAGGGAAAATACAAAGTTCTTCATGATTTATAAATATTTATTCTGTAAATTTATTTTTTACATAGAATACAAAAACATTTTTTGAGCGATTTGATCAATATTAAAATTGATAAAAATAAATAACAGAAGCAACATTTTTTTTTTTAAGTTTTAGTGAAAAGAATAGTAAAAATAGCTAAATTAAAAAAAAAAAAATTTGATATAAATATTTATTCTGTAAATTTATATTTTACCTTGAATTTTCCATTAAAAAAAAAAAACAGCATTAGTTTTTGTACTCTTAAAAAAGCCAGATTTGACGTGAAAAAAGCTGTTGCGGCAACACTGGCAACACTTGGAATGCTGGCGGAAAACTTGGCTAAAGGCAGCAAAAACAACAACAACAAACTGGGTTATAATGCAACCAAAGGCGGTCAGCAGCAGCAACTGCAACCGGCGAAAAAAACGACGAGAAAAACTTTATTAAACTGCAAACAAATCAAATCACGGATGAAGCGTGGGCCGAAGACAAGACTCGAGATTTGAGAGTCGATAGTCGAGATTCGAGACTTGGGCTGCAAACCCAAAGCCAGTTTGATTGATGGCGTCGATTGATTGCGAGAGAGGAAGGAACCTTAATCTATGTTACCAACATGGACAGACGGACGGACGGACAGACACATTGAGCAAACGGATGCTGCCTTCGATTTAGATGGGTTTTTAATGAACCAAATTTTGAAAGTTGGCCCAGAGAGGAGTTTGGGGTTGGGCGTGAGGACAGGAAGTGACAAAGTTGCCACTAGGAAGCGACTTGCCTGTCAAATGCAAATAAAATAATTCATATTTAAATAAAACAAAATTAAGAAATTTAATGTGAGACAAATTTTGAATACATTGGCAAAAATAGCAAAAACAGATTTGGATTTAAAATTTAAGAAAGCAAAAATAAGAATGGGACAAAATAAAGCATAACTAAAGAAAATCAATTCAAAAGAAAACATAACGCATAACAAAATGAGGAAAGACAATATTTATTTATTTTGCTAGTACTTTTTCGAAAGTATTTGAGAATTTTAAATTAAAGATTTCTGATTCGGCTTTTCTAAAATTGTGCAATAACAACAGCAACATTTCCACATCATTTTCACATACAATGTTGGAAGAAATAATAGAAGCGATAATTTTTGTTGTGTATTTTTAAAATTGATTCGGAAAAAATATTTAACTTAAGCCTACTTGTTATTTTAAAAATTGAGAATAAAATGATTTATTATATTTAAAAATTTAAAAACAATTTGTATTTTCAATGCATATAATAAAAATTTAAAAAAGTTTTATAATTAAAATTGAAAAATAACTTTTGTCTTAAATTTTTATTATAAAAATTAAAAACAATGATTATTATATTAAGATTGAAACTTAATTATTATTTTATAATTCTTTTTAATTAGATCGAAAAAAAAAGAGTTTTCTTTTAATTTTTTGATAAAAATCAACAAATAACTTTTATTTAATAATTTATATTTTATATTTATAGTAAAATTTAAAAAAAAAAATTTATAATAAAAATTGTAAAATAACTTTATTAAAATTTAAAAAAAGGTTTTTACAATGATTTTTAAATAAAGATTGAAATTTAAATATTATTTTATAACTTTTTTTATTTAGATCGAAAATTATGAGTTTTTTTTTTTAATTTTTTGATCAAATTCAACAAATAACTTTATTTTTTATAATTTATATTTTAAAAATAATAATCGTTATGGTCCCTGGCTTAAAATGTCCAAACGCCTTTTGTTTCTATTACTTTTTCCATCACTGTAAATGCCGCAAAATACACAAAAATAAAGGAAAATAGCAGGCGAGACTCTCGTAACTCGAAACTCTTAACTCGCAACTCTTGAATCGCATCTTCAATCCAATAAACACGCAGTAGGAAAACGTTAAGCTTAAACGGCAGCTGCTGGAAAAGCCAAACGGAAAAACAACAAGAAACATTAACAACAAATTCGAAACACCGCAGAAACCAACAACAAATCAACAACAACTGCAACAACAACGACAACGACAAGTCTTACGTAATCAACAGACTTGGCCAAAAACGGCCAAAATAAATACACGTTGGATAAAAATCGTTGCTGCCAAATTGCAATTGCCAACTTTTCTCTCTCTCTCTCTCACACTTATTTTCTTGGCCCGACTTGGGCGCCGTGTGAAAAACTCTTTTGGGCCAAATCGCAAATTCGGTTGCTAGTTGCTAGTTGCTGTGGGCGTGGCAACGTGTGGGCGTGGCAGATTGGTCAGGTGGCATCTTAACACTTTGACTTGCCAAATTTGGCAAATTGGCAACGTTGCCTGTTGCCTTAATTAGACAGTCAAATTATGGCCAAGCAAATGGCCTAAAGACACTGTAGTTTTTGGCTTGAAATATGTTGGCTTAAAAGTCTTTTTAGAGCAGAAGAAAACATATTTTAGATTTAAGATATTTGTGATTCAGTGAAAGTTGTTAATGAACAGAGAGGGAGATGGAGAGAGAGAGAGAGACAGAGGTCGCTGACTGCTCCAATAAGTCCAACGATTGATAGAAAATGACAAAATTAACATAATCTATCGATTGATAATCGACGCATATCAAATTCGATTTTCATTAGAGGTTATTGTGGCATGCAACGACCTTGCAACAACTCGTGACTCGTGACTCGAAAGCGACTGAAAAGCCACAACATCATCAAAATCGAGAGAAGACTGTATCATAATGCTCTTAAGCATAAATATCTTGGCAAGTCTCTGAGTTATTAGAGCAGCGAGAAAACAGTTAAAAAAGAAGAGAAAACAAACTACAATAAATTTAAGACATTCAAAAACAAGTTACCAACTTGGGAAATGTGCGAGAAAAGCGCATAAATTACAACATTAATAGGAATTTATAAGTTTTATAAACAGAATTTATAATTAATAAACTGAAATATATATACAGAAATTATTATTTTAACAACAGGAATATTATAAAATAGATATCATTTCCTGTAATAATTTAAAAAAAATTTAAATTTAAAAATAATAATAAACAATATAATAATAAATTCTTCAATGATTTTTGATTTAAAAATGATAATGTAATTATTATTTCATAATTTCTTTAACACCTTTCTATTGATTTACGAAACATTCTTATAACATATTTGTGAAGAATTCTCTTCATTTGTTTATTTGTTTAAAGTCAACCACAAAAAGATTTATTTTAAAATAATATATTATAAAATATTTCAGTATGTTATTAAATTAGTATTAATTATAAATAAATTTAAATTTACACTGAAAGGATAAAAATAAATTAAAATAAGAGGTGTACAAAAATTTCAATTTTTTTTTTTATCAAATTTTTATATTCAATTAAAATGTGAGTTATTGAATGGTTTCATTTTAAATTTTATTAAAAATGCAAGATATTGAATAATTTTATTTTATTTTAAAATAAATTTAATAAATTATTTAAATTTAATTTTATTTATTTTATTTGAAATTCAGTTTATTAAATGATTTTATTTGAATTTGATTAATTTTTCAGACGGAAACCAATTGTGAAATGTACCGGGCTGTTATGGAGGAAGTTGCTCGCTTCTTTGAGCGTTATCAACAGCAGCAGCAACAACAACAGCAGCAACAACAACAGCAGCAGCAACAGAATCGACAACAACAATTGCAATTGAATCGTCATAGTCTGGGCGGAGTCGGAGTTGGAGTTGGCGAACAAATCTCGCGCTCAAAGAGTCTACATCATGTGCAGGGAGGAGTGCTAAATGAGCCCAATGGATACACGGAGAATCCCACTGGCATTGCATTGTCCAATTCCTCAAGCTCTTCATCCTCCTATTTGCGGGCCAGAAGCAGCACAAATTTAATGCTGAACAAGTCCATGTTAACAATGAACGAGAACGGAAACGAGAACGGGAACGGAAACGGAAACGAGGATCACAACTACGAGATGATTGCTCCAGCTGGCAGCTACAGTGCCTTCAAGGACTTCACATGGTAAGCAGATAGATTTACAAATGAACTAATTACAAGAAGTCGATAACTCGTCTTTCAGATAAGGGCGATGCTTATTTTTGATTCCAATAAAATTAGAAATAATTATTTAGTTGCATTTATTGTTGTAGAAATCCAATAAATTTTTTTTTTTTTTTTATTAAAAGTATACTTAGAGCAGTCGACCAAGTTGACTATTAAAATCTATAATAAAATTTCTCAAAAGGAAAAGGGAGGATTTTACATACATATATTTTATTAATTAATTTTTTGTTTAAAAATAGAATATAATATTCTATTGAATTTAAAACCTTTTGAAAACCTTTTTTTTGTTTTAAAATGATCAAATTTATTTTCAACTTTCATAACTTTGCCAAAAACTGATTCGATTTTCAAGAAGAATTCTCTGAATTCATTCGGCATTCAAGCTTAATTTATTTTGTTCAAACATTCTTAAACTAACGTTTTTCTTTTTTCACTTTGCTTTTTTGAAAATTCTAAAATTTAAATCTCAAGTCTTAGCCCTTAAACAACTTAACTTTTTAAATAATTATCTATTTCTGTGATCCTCGATTTCAGGCGTCGTTCTCCCAAGAAGCTTGGCGGCTGCAAGACGCGTCTTTCGTCGCCGGAAGCGGCCGAGGAGAAGCTGAACCAGGAGGCATTTCGATTGGCGCGCACGATACGCAATCTGTTGCACACGTCGCAGCAGCAGCCGGATCTCACCCAGCCCAGGAATTCAATGGCAGGGGGAGGAGGTCATCATCATCATCATAATCATAATCATAATCATCATCATCTTCATCACAATTATCGTGTAAAGACGAGCTCTGTGCTGACGCTGCACAATTGCAACGATGCAATGGATGCTTCTCTCAATCTGACACTGCCACCTGTCAAGTCGAGCAACAACAACAACAATAACAACAACAACACCGCAACTCCCACCAACGTCAACACCACCGTCAACAGCGTCAACAGTGTCAACAGCGTCAACTCGACAGCTGAAATGTTGTTTTTGAGGGCCAACACAATGCGAGACTCGCGTCTCTCGCTGCGCAGCTCCACCGACAGCTCCGTGCATTCCACCATCTCATCCTCGAACTCCACCTCGTCATCTTCGAAAACTGAAACCGACGAGGAAATCACGGCAATTACCACAGGTAATTATTTTAGGTTTTTTTTTTGTTATTTTTTAATCAATTTCATTTAAATTAATTTTGTTAATTAAACTAAAACCATAATATAAAGTTAATGTTATTGACTGAAAATAAAATAAAGTTAACGTGCATAATATTTAGATTTAGAATATAATTTAATTTGCAAGTTGTTCTTTTAATTTTATTCAGAACTGTGTGTGTTAATCAAAAAAGACAAACATTTTGAATAAGTAGACTTCCAAAATTACAATTAAATATAATTTAAAAGTACAACAAAACAAAATTATATACAATTTCAAAATACTTTTTTTTGCATTATTAATTTACAGATTTTATTATTAATTTTATTCAGAATTGTGTCTAGTGATCAAAAGACAAAGATTTAAAATAAGAAAACTTCCAAAATAACATTTAAATATTAAATATATAATTTCTTACTGATTTTAATCTGAATTTTGTGTAGTTATCAAAAGAGACAATCATTTAAAATAAGTAAATTCCAAAATTACATTTCAACATAATTTACAAGTGTTGCATTTGATTTCATTCAGAATTGTAGTCAAAAGAAAAAAAAAGAAACTTGCGAATTACAGCAAAATAAAATTTACAAGTGTTATTTTAAAATAAATTTCAAAAATGTTATTATTCTATAATTATAATTAATTGTTTGTTTAGAAATTGCTTTAATAACAGTCTTCATTTATGTTTTTTGTAGGTAACAATAGCAGCAGCAACAACAACAGCAACAAATCGACTGGCAACAACAACAATGGTTCCAGCACGGAGGATGAGAGTGGCTTCAGTTCCATCAGCTCCTTCCACGACGTCGGTTTGCCACTGAGCTCAACGCTCATCGGAGACAACAACAACAATAATAATAACAATATCAACAACAACAACAATCGCCGTCTGTCGCTGTCAGCGGAAAGTCGCAACTCGACGCTAAAGTCGACGCTGAATGTGGTGGGCGTGCCACTCCCACAAGTCCCACAACTGCCACCACCACAACAACAAATCACGGCAAATCAATCGCTGAGCTGCCAATCGTTATCGTCATCGTTATCGCCATCGCAATCGCCCGCAAAAACCTATCGCAATGCGAATCGCTATCAGTCGCGATTCTCCACGCTTTCCAATGAGGATGCAGCCGCTGTGCTTTGGGTTTAGGCCAAGTTAGCAAACCCAACTGTGCATTCAGCATTCGGCTCTTTTCACTTAAGTTGTACACAGTATACAGCATACAGTATGTCATGTAATGGCTTTGACAAACAAAAAATAAAAAGGCACTTGATTTTTTATTAATTTTATCTTATTTTATGGTTCCTAAAACAGTTAAAATAATTTGTAAAATACAACAAAGCTCATTTTATTTTGAAAAAGTTGCTTTATTAAAAAATACCAATTAAAAAACAAGAAATAATGAAATCTGTAAAAATAAATTATCTGTCACTTTTTGTTTATTATTTTCTCATTTTCTGGTTCTTAAAACAATTAAATAAAGAATAAAAATAATTATATTTTGAATTTAAATGTAAAAAGAAAACAAGAAATTTTGAGATCCATTTAAATCTATTTTGTAAAAATAAAATGATTTTTATTATTACTTTTATTTCATTTTCTGGTTCTTAAAACAAGTAAAACAATTTAAGTTGTAGGATTATTTTGCTAAAATAGTAAATATATTTTATTTGTTTGTCCAAACAATTGCCTGACATACTGTATTTTAGTTTGTGTTTGGTTTTTTTTTCGTTAGTGCCTCCCTGTTTAGTTAGTAATTAACTATGGCGAAATATTCTTAAATACCATATTCACCATTATATTATTATTTTATTATTATTAAGTATGCCTAATGATGGCCGCATTTTTACATTTAACGCGTTTTGTAAAGTTTCGTAAGCTAAGTTTTGCAGTATTTATATTTAATTTTGCAGCTCTATTATTAAAATAAAATAAAAAACTACAACTCTAAAATGGCAACTCTTTGAACTCTCAAATTTCATTGCCTTGTTGGCAACTGTCAAATATAGTTCTTTTATTTTTTTTTTTTTGTTGTTTTTAAATCGAATGTCAATTCGATTCCTTGTTAGATTTTCTCGTTTCGGCACGTTACGTTTCGCTCTAAAACTTTTCGGTATTTTCCGCAATATTTATTCCGGCAAACGCACTCAACGCTACATACTTATATCGTGGATTATCTTAGCCCAACAACAAGAGGTTCTCAAGTGCAAGGAAATTGAAACTCATCTAAGAATGGCCAGCGCACAGTTGCAACACTTTGAGCCGTCGTCGGTGTTTGAGCCAAATAAATTTTTGCAGAGTCGTCTCGAGTCGCAATCGCCTTCGTCGTCGTCGTCGTCGTCATCATCGTCGCCATCGTCGTCGCTGTCGTCGTCGTCGTCGCCGCCGTCGTTGCCGTCTGCCCATGATGATAAGCAGGAGCTGCAGGGGGATCAGGAACGAGATCGGGAACGGGATCAGAATCAGGAGCTAGAAGCTAGTGTGCCTGACGAACCGAATGAGCAAGCCTTCAAAATCGAATATAAACATCCTCTGGAGCATGTCTGGACACTGTGGTATCTGGAGAATGATCGCACCAAGCACTGGAAGGATATGCTCAATGAGATAACACAGATTGACAGCATTGAAACGTTCTGGAGGTAGGTGTTAAAATTATTCAGATTTGATAAATTAAACACTAAAGGACTATATATAAATTAGTGTTTATTATTTGAATTTGTAATTGAATTAATATTAATATGTTTTCTATTATTTCTAGTATTATAATTTTAATTTTAACTTTTTTTTATTTACATTTATTTTTATAATATTTTATAAATTTATTTTTGCAGTTTATACTATACAATTAAGACACCATCGGAGCTCAAGATTGGCTGCGATTACTATATGTTCAAGCAGGGCATTCAGTAAGTTCGAATAATATTTTTATTTTATTTATTTATTTAACATATATTCCAAATATTCTTACTCAAAGTAATATACCTATTTTTTTTTATCACTTTATATAAACCAGGCCCATGTGGGAAGATGAGGCAAATATTAAAGGCGGTCGCTGGCTTTTTACTGTTGGCAAGAGCTCCAAGGATGCACTCGATCGCATTTGGCTGGATATACTGCTCATGATGGTGGGAGAGTCCTTTGAATATGCCAGTGAAATCTGTGGAGCTGTCGTCAATATACGCGCCAAAAGCAATAAAATTTGTAAGTTCCCCCAACACAATTACATAATCTTCAACCTGATCTTATAGTCTCTTTTAATAACTTTCACAGCTGTCTGGACAGCGAATGGCACCAATGAGCTGGCCGTTTTAGAGATTGGCTTTAAGCTAAAGACTTTGTTGCACCTGCAATCTCACAATCTGCAGTATCAACTGCATTCGGATGCCATGTCGAAAATTAATTCGGGAGTTCGATCTGTATATAGTCTATAAAGGATTTGTCTATTTTTTTTTTATTATTATTTTACAGATTAGTGTGTGCAGCAGATTGAGACTGGCGTAATATGCTCATGTCGTATATATATCGTATATATATTATCCATGTAGTATATGAAATTATTTTAATATCGGGACCCAAATTGTATATTGAAATTCCAGCAAATTCAGGCAACCAAATTAGGGTTCATCAGCTATACTATCAAATTCTTCAAATTGTTTGCCGTCGATAATAAGGGCAATAAATCATCACTTTTATACCCTGTATCATTGTTTGAAAGTATATTTATTATTGGGTGAAGTGTGTCCTTAGGATATGGCCTAATTCTGGGTAATATTCGACAAGCTATAAAAAGGACTACAGAAATTAAAACGCATTTGGTTGAAAGTTTTGTATCTTGGTTCGTATATTAAATATTATCATACTCAGTTACGATTATTAAATTGTTTGGCTGTTTTTTGGCCTATCTCAAACGATATCTATGAGTATAACATTGATCGTTATATAATTTTTAAAAAATTTACTCAGTAAACATTCACAGCTTTTGTGCAAAAGTGTCGGACAAGCCGAAAAGAACATGAAATCGAACCGAAAACGATTCGAATCGAATCGATCGAGCAACCGATTGATTTGAACGCATTCAGTGTGTGAATGTGATTTCAAGTCACTAATACAATTAGTTACATTAAGTATACGATTATACATTGAACATATTAATAAAGATAGATATTATATAGTAGTATATAGATAAGGTTTAAGTTTTAGCGTATAATAGAGAACTATTTACAATTAAAATTAGACTTGACTTTTAGGGGAAAAAGAAAAACATAAATCAATTTGAAATCGAGCACAAACGCTTCAACATTTGCGAAAAAAAACTTAAAAATTTCTAACTTATGAACTAGAGATTTGTGATTTGTGGACGCGTGAATTGTGTGAGATTACGAATTTGAGAAAATAGTTATGTTGAGCATATTTTAAACACATTTTAAGCGAGTCTTTTCGTGCGTGCGTCTGCACAAAAAGTAGACAGTTCAAATGGAATACACTTGTTGGAGACACTTGTTGGAGGCTCCAAGTTTTTCATGGCTAAATGCGACCCACAAGCGCCTTGTTCTTGCGCGTGGGCTGCACGGAAAGCGGCGGTGGCACCACCAACATCTCGGACTGCGTGGATGGAGAACTGCTGCGCATGCTCGAGCAATCCTCATCAGCAACCTCCTGTAAATAACATACAAGTTAGATTTTAAGCTACGCAAGTTATAAAAACATTCAGATACTCACATTAATGTTGGTGCAGCTGGCCAGGCGCATCTGTGCCAGCTGCGAGGCGGGCGTCAAGGAGTTGGTGCTGCCAAATGGCGATGTCATCATCGTGGAAACGGCACGCTTCAGCTTATTGGGCGTCTTATTAAAGGAAAAGGCGCGTCCCACCTGAGCAAATGTTAGAATAATGTGTTTGAATATCACATTTTTAAAATGCTAAACTGTTGAGATGAAGTTACCTTTAAGCGCGTCTTGGCAGCCAGCTTGAAAGCTTTGCTCAATGTGCTGACATTCACATCGCTGATGTCCACCTCCAGTTCCAGTGAAGTGCGGCTCAGCAGCATCTTGTCCTGCAGCAGATAAAGAAAATAAGTTGATTTATATAGAATCATTAAAATAGACTGATTGGAAACTCACCGCATCCGTGCGACAGGTGTGAGCGGCAATTTGCATGCAAAGCTTCTTCAGGTAGCTCAGCTTGTCGGTCTCCTCGTCGATGATGCTGAAGGTGTAGAGCTTCTCCTTGTCGCCGCGCTGCAAGAGACCGAATGCCCGCGGACTGTCGGTGATGTCGATGACGAAGCGTATCGTGTTGAGGGATATCAGCTTGATGTGCTTGTGCGTCTTGGCCGTGCTGGGGGATTTGGCCGTGTTGAAGCCGCGCGAGCGTCGCTTGCACAGCTCAATGGAATCGGAGAATAGATAGAGCAGCAGACTGTCGCCACGTCCACTCAATGAATCGGACAGCTCGTTGACTTCGCATTTGGAGATGAAGCTGCGATTGGAGCTGACCAAGTGGGCGGGACAGCCGTCGATGTCGTTGAATATATCGAAGATGGCCATTTGCGACTCCGTGCGACGTTTGTCCTCGTTGATGTGCCGCGTCACCTCCTTGATGGCCTTCAGTGCCTCCTCGAGACGGGCATGATCCGCATTCCCACTCTTCGTGTGCTTCAGTATATCATTCAAGAGCAGACTTATGCTCGGCAATCGCTGCACGGGTCGAATCATCAGATCTTGGAGACTCTGGCGACCGCACTCCGGTTTCGTCTGATTGATCTTGAGGAAGGCGTGGAAGCGGGGATATTCACGATCACAGTACAGCAGTTGCTCCTTCATCTGCTCATAGAAATTCACATAGGGCGGATACGCTTTGATCAGCTCATCCCGATGCTGGATGATTATGTCCCCAATCAGACAATCCTCCCGCCAATGCGCGTGCAGTTTCCGCAGATGCTCCAACATGCTCTTATGCACCTCGTGGATCGGCATAAAGTTGCCAAATATCGATTTGATCTCCGATTTATTCAACAGCGGATCATTCGTCTCCGCCAGCTCCTCCAATTTGTTCTTGAACAGCTACAGAATGGGAACAAATTAGAAAATAGATTAGCAAAGATTCTAAAAGTAATGCAATTTATTTATTGAAAATATTAATGAAATATAACGAATTTATGTTTATAATTTCTGAAATATTTTTAATTTCGACTTTATTTTATTAAAAATTAAATTGGCAATAAATTGGCAAAGATTCATTTGGGGAATTTATAAAAATAAAAATAATTTATTAAAAATATTAATGAAACATAAAAAATTTAGTTTTATAATTTCTGAAATATTTATGATTTCGATTTTATTTCGTTAAAAAAAAATTTGAAATTAGATTAGCAAAGATTAATTTTTGGATTTTTTAAAATTAATGAAAATCATTTACTAAAAAGTTTAATGAAATATAAAATATTTTATTTTATAATTTCTTAAATATTTTTGATTTCCACGTATTTTTAAAAATAATAAAATAATATATTAAAAATATAAATGAAATATTTGAATATAAATAAAATCGTTCATCAATATTTTATTATTAGTTATATTATATATCATTTTAGTTATATTTTATTTTATAATTTCTTAAATATATTTTTGAGTTATACTTTATTTAATCAAAACATCAAATTTGAAAATATATTAGCAAAGATTCATTAAGGGGAATTTACAGAAATAATAAAAATAATTTATTAAAAATATTAATGAAATATGTATAAGATATTCTATTGAATAATTTCAGAAATATTTGTAATTTCGACTTTATTTAATTATAAAATTTAATTAAAAAATTAATGAGTTACATATTATTGAGGAATTTCTTTTCCCAATATTTATTTAAATTTTCTAATTTATACTTTAAATTTTTACACTCGTCACCCTTGTAAATTCTATCTTTGAATATCTTTAGAGCTACTTACATTCAGTATGGTATCCAGTATGCCCACATAGTTGGACTCAGTGGTAAAAAAGTCCATAAAGTGATTGAAGCGCATGGATTTCTCGGTGGGCGTGGCTTCACTTATTTCCGGCTCCACGTGGAGCAGCAGTTTATCATTGTCCAGCTTATCGGGGCTGGTGGTGCAGTCAAAGAAGCTGTTGGACACGGACAGGAGACCCGCATCGGACACCGAGGAGCGTCGCTTGCCGGATCCGAGCGGAGTGCCCTCCAGTTGGATGCGCTGCGAGAAACGCTTCCGTTTCCGCTTGTTGAAGCTGATGGGCAGCGAATCGCGACGATCTGTGCTGGGCGTATTCGTAATGCTGTCCAAATACTGCAAGGAAATGCATCTTAGATAATAATTCAATTGGAATTCGAGTTAAATTATCACTCACATCGCCAAACAGATAATCCATCTCGTTGGCATAGCCATTCTGGATTGTGTACCAGAACCAGTCCGATTTCAGAATGTGCGTATTGTGATTCCTTGGCTCCGGCTTCGACACAGTCGCGTGTTCATCGACAACCTGTTGGCATTTAAATAATAAAAAGTGCATTTAAATTATTTGAATTTGAAAATGTGCAATTGTGAGTTATAAAAATGTTTTGTTTGTTGCCCAAAAATGCATTCGCAATACAATAAGTCAAGCGTCTAACTAATTAAATCTATTGTACAGTTCACAAAACGCAGCAACAGCAGCAGCAGCACAATAAATTATTATTAAATACATTAAATTCTTCTCAACAATTGCAATAAAAAAGGCCAAACAAAACATTTTTAAATGCACATATATTTTTTTTATTTGGCAACACTTTGAAACGGCATAAAAATTGCAAAGCGAAACGTAAATTAAACAAAATAAATACCAAAGTAAATCAAATAAAAAGTGAATTCCTTTCCAGCTCGTTGTAGTGAAACATTTGTGCAAATATTTGTTAGTTCATAGACAATTTTAAATTCTTTCTAGTCTGAAATATGTGAGTGTGTGTCTATTATTGTTATAATTCATTCTTCTTTTTTCTTGTTTTTTATCATCAAATTTATTCAAGCGAAACGTGTGCCGCCAAATGTTTATCAATATTTATTGTGCTGCTTTTTTAATTATTATTATTTTGTTGTTGCGTGTAAACGGAAACCAAAATTATAGAATTAGTTTTGATACCAGAAAAAAAAAGGGATAGACAAAAATTACCGCACCCAAATTATGACTTAATCTACAAACATAACCATTAACAATTAACATGTAAATTAAATTTAATGGCGATATCATTATTTGTTTTAATTTTTTGTTGATCTAAAAATGGACAAAATGCGTGAATTTGAACTTGCAGATTAAAAGTTAAACAAGTTTTCTATACAGTTGGACAAGTAATTGTTTTGACAGTTATTATTATAACGAATTTAAATATATTAAGTAAAAAATATATGTGATTTTTTATATCTTTGTCAAAACAATAAATTGCCAAATTGCACAAAAAATAGCACAAAATGTTTCAATGCAATGGGCGAAGCGAAGTGCGAAAAGCAAATGAGAAAAGCGAATGAAAGAAGAGACGAAGACGAGAGAAAAGAATTCAAATTTAAATTCAAAAATTTCAATTTCAATTGGATTTAGAATTTTCTAAGCGTCAATTTCTGTTGCCGTTTCAAAGCGTCTTCCGATGTGTGTCAAATGTATCTTTGTATCCTTGTATTTGTATCTACAGTGGCTCACAGCTTAAAGTATGCAGTGCAACTTTTAACTTCAAGCTTAACGATTTTCAAATATCGTTAACATATTTTCATCAATGGAAAAGTCATTTAAATTCCGTTTGAATGACACAAAACTTTCCTTAACCCATTATTAAACCATAACCCATCGATTTAAAAAAATATATATATATTTCGATGCAAAAAAATTCTTGAAATAATTCTAAAACTGACTGCAAAAAAAAATTTTTTTTTTAAATCTGTTTGCTAGTATTTTTTATGATTTTTATAAAATTGCTAAAAAGCTTTTTTTTGTGTGAAAATTTGGAAAAATGGGTTAAAATACTGAATATGTTAGCGATATTTGAGAATCGTTAAGTTTGAAGTTAAAAGTTGCACTGTCAACTTTAAGCTGTGAGCCACTGTACGTGATATCCTCTAATTTCAAGTACCATTGCATTGGGTTCTTCATCTGTTGCACTTTCAATTGGAATTGGAATTGGAATTGCAATTTCTTTTGACGGCGTCAACGTTGTCAACTTGGAGTCTATGATGTCAATTACTTCCGACGACGATGATGATGATGATGATGGCACAGTTGATAATGATGTTGCTTGCATTGATAATGATGATGAGTTGACAGCGACACAGCAGGCAATATCATTTGTGTTTGAATTGGGAATGTTGTTAGTGGGAAATGCAGCACTTGAACCATTTGAACCATTTGAACCACTTGAACCACCACCACCCACCGTTCCAAAGAGACGTTTGGCGGTCTTCCTAGTGCCAGATGCACTTCCGGTTCCAGTGACAACAAAACGCTGCAACGGCGCCTTGGGCGTCTTGAATCCGCTGTCCAGCAGTTGCTGTCCACATTCCGGAGTAGGAGTCGCCTCATGCTCCTCCTGCACTCGGCTCCGCGTGCTGCTCCTTGTGATGCGTCCACAGATGCTGCGCAGTTTCTCCTTCACAGGCTTCCTTATAGACTCATTCAAGGTATTCGATATGCTGGAACATATCGAATCATCAGCTGCCGTCGTCTCGTCGCCCAGGAATGTGGACGCATCCGCCGAGACGGCAATGGAGCTGCGTCGTGTGCGCAGTGTCTTAATAATTGGCGTGCGATCAGCCACAAAACTCATCGATCTTTTCAGAGTCCTCGTTATGGATCCCGTGCGGATCAGCTTTGGTTTCTTGGTGCTGGCGGGCAGAGCAAACGAATCCACCGACATCAGAGAGACGCTATCGAAGCTGTCGCGTTTACGCTTCAAGTCATTCTCCATGTTATTGGTGGAGGACATCAAGTCATCCGTCTCCATGTCACATTCATTGATCGTCTCAATGGCCAACAGCTTTGTGGGCGCCTTTAAAATGGGCGAAAGAGGCGATTGAGGGGATTGACTGCCATTTGTTCTTGGCTCTTGGTTCTTCAGGAAACTCATTGATTTCTTGGGTGTGCTGGATTGCACATCCTCCTCCTCCCTCTCCTCGTCCTCCTCGCCTGCTGAATCGGACAGTGGCAATTCTTCTGGCTCGCGTTCTTCGTTCATATTCGAAGCCTCCACAAACAGACGATCGTCAAAGTGTATATCATCATCCAGATCCTCCTCAATTGGATTCTCTTTATCTTGTTGTTCCTCTGGATTGGTGGGTGTGTGGTTGTGGTTGTTGCTGTTATTCTGACTGCTTATTGGAATTGGTTTTGGGTTAGTGCTGTGGTTAGTATCAGTGTCAGTATCGTTATCGTTATCAGTGCTAGAAGTGCTAGAGCTTGGAAAGACTGCGCCCGTATTGGGCATCACCTGTAAGATATATACACAATTATCAGCCATAAAACACACAGAACATAACATAGGTAAACAAAACAAATCAAAAACATTACGAAAACTGCATGCAATCAGACTTTCTGTAAGAATTTCCACAAATGAAACTAAGAATACCCAAAATTGGAGACAAACGTTAAGAAAACCAAAATAGAAAGCATCAAAAAATATCAATAAATCAATAAAATTAATTGGAAAACAAAAATTAGAAAAAGGTTATAAGATGAGGTAAAAAAATCGAAAGGGAATATATTCATAAAACTTAAAATATTGAATTTTGTAATATCTTAAAAATATTTTTGTGGAATTTAATAAATTAAGTAACTAAATAAATTTTTTTCAATTTGGTCACGCAAAATACTTTTAAATTAATATACATATTTTTTAAATTGTTTTTTTCTCCATTTTTGCACACTGAATAATTTTCTTATTTATATTTTTTTTTAATTTCAATTTTCCAATTTATACTTTCTACTTTTCCATGCCTATTTTGGTTTTCTTTAATTTTGTTTTTAGTTCTCATTTCATTTGTTATTGTCACTCTTATAAAAACATCTGTAGTTCTTAAAAAGCTAACCATGCAACATATTACAACTAAATAAGGTAAACCACTCTAAAAAACTGCCACAAATTAGCAAGTAATTCAAACTCACGACATGGGAGCACTCGGGATCATCGAGTTCAGCACAGACGCCGCCATTCTCCAGCAGCACATCGACCATGTGCTGATGCTCCTCAGCCGGAAAGCCAAAGAAGCAGATCTTCTGGCCCTCGAACGCCTTCAGGCGATGCACCTTCGTGAAACTGTCCTGAGTCGCCTCGAACTCCGTCGAGTCCCGTGCCGACCAGGCGGCAAAGACCCAGGCGGGTCGCACCACCGTCAACCGAAAGGTTTTCGCGTATCTGGAGAAGACAAAATTAAAACATATATTTATTAGAAAATTCGTATGTATAATTATTTAATTTTAAAGCTAAACAAAAATAAAGTAAATAATAATGAAACTATTTTAGATTATTCCGAACAATTCAATAATTAAGTTCATTACATATTTAGTTAATATCTACAGTTATACTAATTGAAAATTATATATTTAAGGTTATTCTACACTTTTCGATTAATGCAATAAATTAGTAAATTAAATTTATATATATATATTAAATTGATCTTTTGTATATTGAGCTAATATTCAAAATAAACGAAATTAAAATTTAACAATAAGAGATTTAAGAGAATTCTACGAAATTGATTAATAATAAAGTAAATATAAATAAATATATAATATTATTAACATTGTTCATCATTATCTACACTTTCTGATTTATATAATAAATTAGCTAGTTAAAAACATATTAAATAATCATTTGTAGTTATTTAATTTCAAAAATTAAAAAGTAAATATAAATTAAATGCAATTATATATTTAATTAATATGTGCACAGATACTTACTGATACTTTTCGCCGCCACTGTGATTGCATATCAAATGCGTGGTCTTCGTATTTAAATCCTTCTTGATGCAACCGCCCATCGAGTGAATGAGATTCACGAGTTTGGTCTGTGAATAGGTGAATGTTTTAGAGTGATCTTCTCACTTCAATTTCAATTATTACTCACCAGTTCATCCTTTTTGCGTATGCCGGTGAAGCAGGTGACGACGCCGCGCATCGCATAGTTGTAAATGGGCCGAGTGTTTTGGCCCAGAGTCTGTTTCATCTCGGCCGCATACTTCAAGGCGGGTGGACCCAAAATGCTGCAGAGAGAAAGAGAGAGAGAGGAGAGTTTAAATATTTGTGTGGCACACTTTTTGGAATTATGCAAGGTTAAATAAGAAACATGTTTAGCTTCTTTTTAATGATATCCAATTGACCTTGGCCATTGCTGATCCGTTGTTAATCTGGCCATAATGCGACTATAAAAACGGCTTCAAGAATTGTCGAGCAACCGTGCAACCAAGCGATCAGGCCATCCACGACTGACTGCAACACTTGAGATCGCAGATCGAGAGAGAGATACAGATAAAGATACACAGATACATTCCTATAGATACAATATCTTTTTATTTTTTTATTACACACACGCGACACCAGGTGGCAATTGGTGTTGTTGTGCATCTACGTAAAGTAAACAACAATCAAAAGCAAGACGAAACCAACTGAACTTTGCCCCTCTCCCTTTCTTAATCTCTCTCTCTCTCTGTCTGTCTTTAGTCACGAGTCTGAACAGTTCAATTTGTTTAAGGGCCTTTTGTTTACATAGTATGTGTCTCTAAAGAGGCAGATGCTTATTGCCAAGGGAGCTTCCAACTGTTCAACTGGCCACGAACCGGAAGTTTTTATAAACAAATCAAATCAATCATCATCAATCGAGCGGAAGTGGGAGGTGGGTGGAAGTGGGCTGAATGAAATGGGATGACTACGACTTGCAGTTGTTCATATTAATACATATTTATCACATTTTTAAATGATGACCAGCAATTACAACAATATTGCAAATTAATTTATGTATGAATACATTCGTTGCATACAATTCATTCATGCGTTATTCAATGTTTCTAGAATTTGCACTTCTTTCCCTTTCTGACTCCCCCTTGAAATGATTGAGTAAGAACGCGCAATAATAATCAGAAATAAATGCGGCAATTCCAGGAAACATTTTGGGATATTTATGAATAAAAGTGGATTATTATTGGAAAATGGCACAAAACTGTCAGGCAACATATGTAAGTAAGCTGTAACATCTGTTGTATATTTAATGCAATAATAATAATTATATTGATTCATAGGTTTTAGTGTCAAGAAATTGGAAACTGAAATATTGGTTCATATACTAAATATTTCCATTTTTTTTAATTTAAAAAAAAAAATAAATTATTAATGGTAATTAAAATCCCATAAAAAAACCTCTTTACGCGGTAAAAGTCTAGTGACGAAAACATTTTCATGCCCCAAAATTTCTGATATCCAATTTTGTGACGAATAATATTAAGTTTTACATATGAATAAAATAAAAAAAAAATTTTGGCACTCGGCACATTGCGCTAAAATGTCTCAGTTCTTCATACCAAATAAAACTGACTGTTTTGCGCAGTGCCGAATGAAAAATTTTTTTTTTTTTATTCATATGTAAAACTTAATATTATTCGTCACAAAATTGGATATCAGAAATTTTGGGGCATGAAAATGTTTTCGTCACTAGACTTTTACCGCGTAAAGAGGTTTTTTTATGGGATATCAGAAATTTTTGAATAAGACATTAGAAAGTTTGAAAATTTCAATATTTTTTGACAGTATAACTTGTCAAATTTGTATGGCATGCCAACATGCCAAGCGCAAAAGCTAATAGCGTTCTCAAACTCTGGCTGCAATGACACTTTGTTGCTGCTGCCGCAAAAAGAATTCACCACTTGCAAGCAGTATACTTCTTCCGCAGCAAGCAAGCAGTGTACATACTGCATGTGAGCAAGCAGGAGTGGAAAAAAAATGGTATATTCAGTTAATAGGTAATATCTTGCCCAAACGAATTCTGACAGATATGTGTTGTATGTCAAAAAACGCGGAATGGAATTGTCTTCAACATATACCATATTTAAAAGTGATTTGAAATACAAATTTTTCTTAAATCGCCAAAATGTGAGGAAAAATAACTTTTTTTACCTGTAGCTTTTTACCTGTGTTCTTCAGCAAAAAAGTTTACAGCTATGCTTAAATGCCCATCGATCTACGTTTTCAACGATATATAGATCACATCTGTAGCATCTATTGTTTGGATGCTATGAGGGTGTCAATTTTAGCGGTTTTTAGCGATTTCCCGCTAAACTAGCGATTTTTCGAAAAGTCGTAGAACAAACGTTTCTAGATTTTTGAGCGGGAACAAGTCCTGATTCAAACTTCTAAGCTATAAGAAAGACTTTATCCAAACAGACAAACGGGTCCTCTTCCAAATCTAAGAAAGCGTATATTTTCAGTTAACTGGTTATATCTTCCAAACCATTTGGCTATAAGTTATGTTTCATATATCAAAAAATCCGAATTTACAAACTACAACACATTGAAAATTAAAAAAAATCGTTAGCGGCTTTTTCTCAAAAACCGCCAAAATGTGGAGAAAAATACCTTATTTCACCTGTAGCTGTTTACCTATTTACCTAAAAATAAAACTTCGAAGGTATGCCTAAGAGCCCTTCAGAATACCTTTTCAACGATATATAGATCACATTTGTGGCTTCTATCGCTTGGATGCTATGGGGGTTTTAAGTTTGGCGGTTTTTAGCGATTTCCCGCTAAACTAGCGATTTTTCGAAAAAGTCGTTGAACAAACGTTTCTAGATTTTTTAACAGGAACAAGTCCTCATTCAAACATTTGAGCTAAATCAACGATTTGATCCAAACAAACAAACAGACAAACAGACAAACGGACAAACAGACAAACAGACAAACTGACTTTTCATCTCATTTTCGGAAGGCCCCTAAAAATTTCAAAATTAATTATCTTTCGAACCAGTTGTCCGATTTCGATGATCGAGGTGTCATTCGACGCTTATTTTTAATGAGTGAGAATTGTAAAAAATTCAAAGAAAATTCAAAAAAGCTCCAGCGGCCCCATTAGCTCCAATAATTTAAATTTTTCCCCTCCCACTTACACCTGTTTATCTCACGAACCAGGTGAGTTTCCAAAAGTCTTAGTATGCACATTTGTAAGTTAAGTTAATGCCTTTCGATCGGTATATAACTCGACCTGATCGGACAGTCATAGCAAATTTTCCATTCTTCCTGTGTATATATGCTAGTCGCCTTCGCACCCTTCGTGCTGCTTTCGTCACTAGCGCGGACTGCCGTCCGCAGTGATAGTTATTCACTAGCATTAAGTAATGCCTCTGAAAAATGTTCATTACTTTTCATTTTCAATGCCTATTATTTTATTTCTCATATTTTTTTTGCATTTTCATATTTTTTTTATTATTTATTTATTTTTATTTTATTTATTTCATTATTATTTTTTTATATTATTAATTTTATTTATTTAAAATATCAATAATTTGCTTTTTGGCCAAGTAAATGTTTGCTAGCCCAATGTCAATATTAGCCCACAGTCCATTACAATAGATGCAACTCAGAAAGTTGAATGAAAACTATTCATTGTCAAACTATTAACATTGTTAAGATAAGAACTTCACTTTAAAGGGGGCGACACTTTCACAGCTTTCACACAATTGAAAGAAAAGCAGCTTGGCACATTTCCCACACACACACTCACACACACACACCTGCAATTTACGCTTACCAAAAGTGATAAATTTCCATGTGCAGCACAAATATTGAAATAAATTTTAGCTCTTCTCATACGCCGAATTTATAATAAATTAAATCAATTGCACTAAACGAATAATGTTTTCTCAAGGGAAAATCAAGAGATTTTCTAACGTTTTCTAACGGCACTACAAATAATTAAATAAAATAAACACAACTGGGAAAAATGCCGAAAATGCGAACAGAACAGCAAACTCGAACTGAACGCAACGAAATGAGATGAAAATTGTGGAAATAGAAAATATCCAATACACTAAACACTCAAGTGCCAAATGTCGTAGCTATATATATTTGAATATACATATATGAATACACTCAGATACACTCAAGTGTTTTTTGTGTAAGCTGCGCAAACATTTGGACAAGTTTGAGAGAGAACAATTCACAATTCGAATTTCACAGCCAGATGACAAACCAGATGATAAGCAAGAGGAAAAGAATAGGTGGAATTAATGCAAATATTTCAATTCAATATATGTAGTATATAAAATAAATATGTGTATTTCCAAGAATTCTTGGCTGTTTTTCAGTCAAGGAAAACCCCAAAGAAAATCGCTTAGTCAAAGCACAAAAATGCGAAACGGTCGCGTGGAATTGAATCGAATTAAAACTCAAAAAAAAAACAAAAAAAACAGGGAACCTAACAATAATTTGTAAAATGTACGTAAATTATTTTTTTTGTTAATTAATGTAACAATAATTTATTTTAATTTAAGTGTAAAGTCTAAACAAAATAAAATAATTTTTATTTTAAATATTAATTTATTTTATAAATATTAAAATAAAAATTATTTTCTGATTGTAAAATAAGAGATGAATTTGAATCCCGGGTAATCCCGTGTTCGGATCACCCTATCCAAAAATAATATATCTAAAATATATTCCCAAACATCCAAAAGATGATGAAGATTAGCTGATGATGACGATGATGATAATGAATGACCTTTAAATGTGATAATGGGCAACAAGTTGTGGTTGTAAAGTGCGCTGATCTTTTGCCCCCCACAAAAAAAAACCAATCGAACTTTGCGAGGGTCAAAACTATAGAACAGTCAATGACAGCAGTCTTCTGCCAGCTTCTTCATCTTCTGCCTCTTCTGCCTCCCACAATTAATTAGCTATACAGAAACTTATAAATTATAAACATGCATATACATATAAATATATACACGCACTGCCAGATAATAAAAAATGTATATATATTTAATTTTTCTGCGATTTGTTGTTCGTATTTTCTTACTGAATGTTTAATTTTTCAAGAATTTTCCGACTCGTTGGCGACGCTTTTCACACTTTTCACGCGTCTTCCCCACACACTTTGAATATATGTATATATTTTATAGAGAATCTTGGCGCCAAACGATTGCTGCAATCTTTATCTTTAACTCATCTTCCCCCGCCCGTCTCTCAAGGCATAAATACCTCAAAACGATTCATTTCGATTTCGTTAGAAGAACATAAAGTTTTTGGCTTAATGAATTCCTCTTCAAGATAAATTGTCACAATTAAATTTGCCTCATTTATTGTTTTTTGTTTTGGCAAATCGATGAATGAAAGCGCCCCAAAATAGGCAATGCCGTCGAATGTCGTTGCTATGATTCAGATAATCTATATATATATTCATTTAATATATAACAATTAACAAGATCTTCGTGTCATTATTTGTACAAGCTGAAGTAATCGTCAAGTATTTATATGTTTCTGTCTGAATGCCGTTCAGGGAATTTTCTCAATAGCTCATCCAATCTCAATTTGGTTCCCCTCTTGTGGTTTTCACAGGAAGTACACGAAAGTTCTTATGAATTTATGCATTTATTTTTACAGCTTTCATGTCTTCAGTCTTCAGTCTGTGCAAAGGTCATGCGAAGCAGCCTCTTCAGACGAAGAAACGTGTAGGCTATAAACCCGAATGATTTAAGAGGAAGATTTAAAAGAAGCTGCTGCTCTTTTATCAATAAAATGTTTTTTGCGAATAATAATTTTATATACATTTACAGAATCACTTAAGATATTATATAATGACCAAACTGACCTTTCACATGAAAATCGTTTCAGTTTCGACAAAGTTATGCAAGATTGTAATTTTGTGGTTTTTACATGTCAAAACTTTTGATTATTTACAAAAGAAATGAAACGTTTCAGAACCAAATTTAAAATGTTGTTTTATACTAACTAATCAACATTAAACTTGACTTTTAAATTGCATAATTTTTGAACATTTTAATTACTAAAAATTAAAATTTGTAGGCAATCGATAGTTTAGTTAAATTTAGAATTTGGCCAAATTAAAGAAGTTTGAAGTTGGTATAAATGTTGACACAGCAACTGTACAAATCAAAAACTTTTACTCATTTTGCACTTATTTAAAAAAAAAATTCAAATCATGATCAAAATGACATTCCGTTTAAAAATCGGTTTAGTTTTGTTATGGAAGTTTTACTATGAATCAGGCAGATGTACATAAAAATATTCAACAAATCAAAACATTTTTAAATGCCCAACTAATTAGGGATTATTTTTAAAATGTATGATAAATGTATTTTGAGCAAACGGACATAAAAATGATCTACTTATTTGTATACATATTTTTACGTATTTACTTACTTCTCAAACTAAAAACAATTTAATGTGCAAAATAATAACAAAAACCAAACGAAAGAAAAAAAACAAACATGCGAAACATGAATGAATTTTTGGCAAATAAATAATAATGTTCTGAGATGGGATAGGAGGTGGGAAGAGGCAGATACTATGTAGAAGAGCTTCCGTTTGCGGTGCTCTTTTATTATATTTTTTAGAGAAGAAAAGAAATGTTCAACACAAGAAAGAAACAACTCGAGGATCCCCCTTGCCAGCCAGCTTCCCAATTGAATTGAAGGTACGCATGTTTCGACCTTGAATACGGATCGTAAATAAATAAAAAAGATGAAATTATTATTGTTAATCACTAATGAGGCAATTGTTGTTGTTGTTGTTCTTGTTGGTTTATTCGAATTGTTGCCATTACTGCGCAGCGGGCAAATTAATCAAGCGTGCCGAATTCGCATTCTCTGCCCCCAAAATTCGGATGTCCCAAATTTGACAACAATTTGTAGCAAATGTGCAAAAATACAACGAGAGAATAAAGGGAAAAGGGAGACAAAGGGGCAAAAGGGGGAAATGTCAGCGGTTTTAGCTGCTGTCAATCTCCCGAGTGTGATGAAGGGAGGGTAAAGAGGTGAAAGAGGGGGAAAGCGGGGAAAGGGGAGCACACAATGTGCGTGTCTCAATTTCAAATGTTGGCTGCTGTTTTAGCTCCACTCGTGGCATTTTCTGTTCTGTTTCTGTTCTGTGTCTGTCTGTTTGTCGTATCCAATTTGGTGACATTATTGTATTATGGCTAGATTATTTATAGATCTACTATCACATACTCATCTGCACCTAGATTCGTCAACATTTTCATAAAGTTTAAAATATATTAGTCATTTATTTCAGTTTTTAGTTATTGTTGAAAGTCAGAGATGTCTGAAAAAAACGAAAAGTTTTTCATACTAAATCGATTCATTATAGTGTAAACTTTGAACCCGAATATAACCGCTAAGAATCCCAGATTTATATAGTGTGAAAATTGCAGTCTTCTAGTTCTTACCGTTTGTTAAAGTGTTTAAAATGTGTATATATAAATGTTAACTCACCATTTCTTTTGCTTGTGTATGGCATCAAAGATGTGGTCCTCAAAGTCCTGCAGCACATAGAAGGTGCGCCATTCCAAATCGTTTAGAATGTCCAGCCCAGTTTCCGATCGGATGACGGGCATCCCAAAACTTTCAGCTGCTTTAACTGTGGCCGCATCCTCACCAGCCCTGCCCACCAAACAGATGCGTGTGGGCAGCTTCGACATGATGGACATCTCTGAGAATAGGAAATGAGAAAGAGAATGACAAAGGCATTAGTATATATTGTATTGTCTATATATAACTTGGAAGATTATAGTATTTAAGTGCAGGCACAGTCAGAAAAAACAGAAACAGAAGAATGAGCTCCAAGCGACTCTCAATCTCAAGTACTTCAGGGAATTCATTGTTTTGACAACATTTACTTATCAAAAACAGTTTAACCTAAGGAAAATCCTTAATTGATTTTCTTAACTTGTTCTACGAACCATAAACATTTTTAATAAAATAAGATAAATAAATATAAAAATAGTTCACATTGTTCTAAGAACCATAAACAAGTATACAAAAATAAGAAAAGTATAAAAAAACAATAAAATTTAGATATTTGCTTTTTGCAAATTGAAACATGAATTTTAAATGTTGTTATTGAAGGAATATTTTTAATAAATTAAATATTTTTACAATTAAAAGTTAGTAACTAGTATATTATTAAAATATTTTCTGCATTGGATTTATCATGATCGATAAATTAAGATACATTATACGTTTAAAAAGGCTTTAAATCATACGTTATTATAACAGTTAAATTGTTATTAATTAGCACTTCATCAATTAAAGTCAGACAGACTGTTGTGCATTTCCAATAGTTTATAGATTCGCCTTCATCCACCCACATTGACCGCTCAACTCAACTCAACTTAACTTAACTATTGAATATCTGAGATAAACAGACCAATAAATTTAAGTACACTTTGGTCGAGAGTTGAGAGCGTCATATTAAAAGTTTGGCGCTATGATTTATGGCCATCAGTTTTGTTTGTTTATGCAAATTGCAAATTGCAAAAAAAGGCGAGGGCAATAAGAGAAGAGAAGAGAGGAGAGCAGCAATCGAAACAAAACAAATTGCGAACGATAAACAGAACTGAGAGTAGAAAGAAACTCACAGAGATCACAGAACTGAAGGGCAGAGCATTTTGCGAGCTGTTGACATCAGTTTTAATTGTGATCGCCAAGTGATGATTATTATTATTGTTGTTGTTATTGTAGTTGGGATCAATAAAGAGCACAAAAGTTAAGCGATGTTGTGGGAAAATTTACGAAAACAACTATTTTAAAATACTAACTTTTTTATTTAGAATTAGAATTTAGAATTAGATAAAACTTGAAACTCAGAAAAAGATGCCATCCAAAAGTTAAGTATTAAAATAAAATGAGGTGTAAAATTGTTGTGTACTATTTTTCTGGAGCTAAAAACGAAACGATCTATTCAAGTTTTATTTTTTATGCTTTTGCGCCTTAGAATTCTCAACTGATTCTAGTCACAAACATGTCATATTTTTATTTATGATCAAAATGATCAAGTTGTACTATGAATCAGACTGTGAATCTCTTAAGGGAAAATTCAAAGGCTCAATAACTCAATGATGATCATTTAGGATGAATATTAATTATGATGATTGTTGTTGTTATAATTAATGTTGCTCTTGATGATGTCGCAGCCCTGCTCTGTCAATGCTTGCTCGCCCTCACTGTGACCTTCACTTCATTGCCATATTCTTAGTTTTTGACAAGCCAGAAAAATTGCAATACAAAAGCAACAAGAAAATGCATTGCAAATGCCACAAGCGGCAACGTTCCACGTTCCACGAGCACCAACATTACAGAAATATTCAAGTGCATTCAATTTCCCAGCACCAGAATCCCGCCCCCTTCTCTACCCCACCCCCATTTTCCACATCATTCCATGCAGTTAAGCATTAATTTTATCCAGAACGGTGCGCCTGTAACTGATGCCAATTGCACTTTTCCATCTCTCTCTCTCTCTCTCGCACGCTTGAGACGTCGCACAGTGGACAAAAGCGTACAAACAAGCTAACAATTTTATGTTTGTTTTAATTTTAATAAAAAGAACGTCATACTAAATAAATTATACGATTTACTTAATAAACTAAGAAAAAATTTGTTAACTTGGTACCTTAAAGAAAATAAAAGTAACTTTGTAAATGAAAAAAAAAAACACTTACAGTAATATTTAATGAAACCAAACATTGGCAAAAGAATAAGTTCGAATTATGGAGACTTCGAGATATAAAAGTTCGAGTTATGGAAGTTCGACTGTATTTTGCATATTATTATATTATATTATTTGCGCGATCATATTGTTTTTCTTACTTTTTAAATTCTTAGATATTAATTTGTTAGCTATGCTGATCGTTTTGCTCCACTGTGCGTCGTCGCTGACACTTGTGCAATTGCGCAAAGTCCAGACTGCCCCCATAGAGTTGAGAAAAGGGGCGGGGAGACAGACCAGGAGGTGGGGTGAATGGGGATGATAGGGAGCAGATGCACTCGATGTCGTCGTCGCCATATGACGCATGGAATTTTTAGAACAATCACTTTATAAGCACGGTAATTTGTACAATGGAATTTTTGTGCGGCTATTCCAAAAAATGTTCAAAGTGTTTATAAAGATAATATAATGATTGAGGAATGCATCGCATGACATGCACTGTGTGAATGCACTCTCTAATCTATTATTAATAATATTAATAATAGTATTCATGTTGCTGTTATTATTGTTGTTGTGGTTATTGTAAGCCAAGTTTTGAGAAACGACAATAATTGAAATAATAATGACAAATCAAACACTTGACAACTGAGAAAATAAGACGTTGATTTAAAACTATTTACACTGCAAGTTATATTGGCCAAGTTATAATTGTGCATTTAAGCCCAATTTCGAATTGACTCACTTGATATATCGATTATACATAAATCAAAAGTGTGTTGGCATGACTTTAATTACATTCTCAAGAAACGGCAAAATATTTTACAAAACATTTCAAACTGTCTAAAAGAAACTAGAGGTATAACATTACTTATGTATGTACATTTATAAACATGGAGGCAAAAATAATAAATCCTACGGAATCATTCAATTTATTTGTATTTTAAATTTCATCATTTTAATATACCATTAAGTTCAACTTATGTGTGCAATTTGCCATGTTTCTTTTATATTTTATTATTTTTTGGATATTAAGTATGCAAATTAAGAATTTATTTGCTTCAATTAAGATTTGCTTTGCTTGTTTAAGTTCTGTAAGGTTCAATTATTTATGGGATTTAATATTTAAGACATGGTCAAGTAATTATATCGATCACAAAGAAAAGGAATTAAGTTTGATTTTGATAATAAAAATTAAGCGAAGAAATTATTCGCAGTTTTTGACAATAGAAGGAAAAATAAATACTTTGAAGTAATCCAAGTCTCTGTCGAATATTTTTTTTGAATCATTTTTAGATGTGATAGTTGATATTTAATAGTTCACAATTTTCGTGGATCAGAAGAATTACTTGACTAACTGTAACTATAATCTCACTTCATGGAAACCAAAATCCAAATCCTTATACCTGAGCAAATCCTCAAGTTGAAATAAATCTGTATAGTACCTGTAAAATCCTCATACACTTGACACAGTGCTGCCTGCTTGAGATGCCCCTGTTTGACTTCCTCCTGCGCTGCATATGTGAAATATGATGACCACACCTGACGACGAACCGTGACCAAATTATGCTCCTTCTTCTTCTTCTTCAACTGAGGAGTCGTCGCTACAAATGCGAGTGGCAAATGCAACATGGCGAAACGAGACGAGGCGACGTTAAGGGATCGAACTCAGAATTGCAACTAACGAATTTTGACAAGAAAATGAGAACGCAATGAATGCAACGCAGTCAGGCGGAAGCCACAGGTGTTGCCCCCTTTTCGCAAAGAAAGGCAAAGGAACGAGGAGAAGAAGAAAAAGAAGAAGAGGATCATAAACACACACACATGTGTGTGCAAGTTAGGGGCAAGTTAAGTGCGAAACAACCTCACAGGTGGTGGACTGACCATGAGAATAAGAATGCAAGAGACAGCGAAATATATGAAAGTATTTGCATTTGGGAATTTCCTTTTCTTCCCTTACTTCTAAGGACTGACCATGGGAATGGATGATAATGCGAATGCGATAGGGCAACACTGGCAAGGCATTTTGCGTTTGGGAATTTCCTTGTAACGTTCACTCTCCTCCTCTTCTTGGACAGCTGGCCTGCTGCCAAAGACTTGATGAAAACTAATTGAATAGGCATTTGCCGTTCTACACGCTCTTTTTTCTTGTCAAATGGACTCATCAAAGTGGAATCTTGTAATGAAATTACGCCTTGACGTAGTCTGTCTTTTTTGCGCTGACCTGAGACACAAACTGAGAGAGAGAAAGAGAGACAGCAAAGACCTTCGCGTCGGCGTACATTTGTACTACACACAAACGTGCATATAAACTTACAGTGCATCACAAGAGTATTGGCAAAGAAGTTACTAAATAACAAACAGTGAATCCTAAATTATATAAATATCCTAAAGGTAACTGCTCTAACATTTATAAATCTTACTAAAATAATTATACGTATGCCAATACATTTTTAACTCACTGTATGTGTGCATGCATGTAAAAATGCCATTAACATTGAAAACAACAAAACGAGACGAACGCATTGGCATGTGTCCTCTGCTGTCCTCTTATAATTATGTACCCGGAAAGAGGGAAAGCAGGACGTGAAAATGTAGTAGGTAAATCACTAGGCAACGGCAACAACAGCAACAATAACAAAAGCAAAAGGGAGAGAACAAGAGTGCGCAACCAAATTTGTTTCCTCTTTTACCTAAGAGCACAGCGCACACGCACACACACACACACACACATATATACAGGGTGGACTGAAGTCGCGGCGGCTGCGCCTTGTTCTTGTTGTTGTTGCTGTAGGCGCCTTTAGTTGTTGTTGTTGTTGCTGGGTTGGTACAGTGCGCGTACGGCGTAAGGGGCGAGGGGTGCAAAATATTTAGCACACATTTTTATGCGCGATCGCTGCCTGCCATTGACATAATATGTACATAAGTATGTTATATACCGAAATAAATAAAAGTAGCTTAAAATTGACGTAGTCTTTTTTTAGTCGCTACAACAACAATTAAGTACTAGAAAATATATATAATTTGGTGACACTTTTTATGTGAATGCTTAATGCCTGCTCTGGCATTGAAAATTAAACAAAAAAAAATAAAGAAAGAATTTCTACCAACAGCTGCTGTCCCCCATCCCCTCGCTGTCCATGCATGCGACTCGAACTCACCTGTTTTTGATTGTTCCTCGATAGTTTCCATTTCGTTTGAATTGCATTAAATTTGGCAGAAGACGCCACACACACACATACGTACACTCACACGGATAGGCCTCTTTTTTCTTCCTCTTAACTTTCTGTTAAAGTTTCTTTGTTTCAGTTTCAATAATGGTTTGTTTGCTATGTTTTACTCATTGCTTAAATAAGCACTTGGCCAGATCCATCTTTGTTTTTCCAACAATTAAATTGAACAAATGCGTTTGATTAATTGAAAAGCGGCGCGCACAAGTAATACACGCACACACACACATAGACAGTCTGTCACACACTCACACACTCGCAATCGCACAAACTCCAGGCGGCGTCGCTTTATTTTAACAGCAGTTTTCTCAAATTCTCAATTCTATTGGCGATTTACTTTAAACGCACGCGATTAATTGCACAAAATGTCTATTGTAATTGGTTTTACAAATAATTACACCGCGCCTAAATAATACGTGTTTAAATTTGCTTCTATGCAGCGCGTCGGAATAAAAAATCAAAATCAACGGTTAAACACGTCCGGTCGCACGGCTGTTCGTCTCGCTTTATTTTACATAAATGTTAATGATGCTCCCGCTCTGACGAACACACACTCGAAATAAAGCTCTGTTAAAACACTAATGTTAACGTGTACTCAAAATGGCACTGTCAACCCATTATCGATAACTAAACAGTGCTGCCACACTGCAATCTATACAAAACATAACAGCAGGCAACACTTGTTGCTGTGACGTCACACACACAAGCGCAGCCAGTTACGTCAATGCAGCAATATGCCCAGCAATCTGTCAAACAACCCACCACCAACACACACACAACAACAACAAACTGACATTTCGTCAATACATAAATTTGTCATTTTTTCACTCGGTCGCCGCAGCCAAAACAAAAAAGCAAAATATTGTTTTGAACCGTTTCTTTTGCCGCCTTTAGTTACAAATACATATATTTTTGAAAGTGGTATTTAAAAAATGCTGCACCAACCGCCGCCGTCGTTGCCGTCGACGACGCACAGCATGAAAATCATGTCGGGCGCTGAGGAGAATCGCCACTATCTGCGTGCCTTCATACAAACATATCGCGACATGCCCGTTCTGTGGGACACTTCGTTGCGGGACTACACGAATCGGGAGAAGAGAGCGGAGGCATATCAGCGTCTCGTTCCCATCTACCATTATCTGAAGCGCGATGCGACTGTCGAGGACGTGAAGAAGAAGATCAATACACTGAGAACAAATTACCGCAAGGAACTGAAAGTGGTGGAGAGCGCAATGCGTTCGGGCAATTTGCATACGCCGCGTTGTTGGACATTTCAGGAATTGGATTTTCTGCGCAACACGGAGAAATTTCTGGCCGTCAATCCGACGTTCAAGAACGAACCCAACTTTTCGTTCAGTGAGAATTCCAGTTCGTTCATGGAACAACATCCGTATCCAGCGTATCGCACTGTAACGGGACAAACGACGCCCAACATAACGGAAATGTTCCACAAATCATTTGGACATCATGTACAAAAAGTGGATCCGCTGCCCCCGCCCCCACCTCCGCCTCCAGGTGGCATGCATCAGTCACAGGGTGATTATGGAGTCTCTCTCCAGAAAAGATCTCGACAAACTCCGCCCTGTGGCAACAACAACAACAACGCCTCCTCCTCCACAGCAACAACAACTACAGTGAGCACTCACAACACGGACGAGCTGCTCAACATTGCCTGCGAGTATCTGGCCGGCACCTATCCGGAGGAGGAGTCCATTGCCCGCACCTGGACGCACAAGCTGAAGAGACTGCCGCGGGAGCAGCGTCTGCTCGCCGAGCGTTTCATCAATGAGATACTCTTCGAGGCCGAGTCCAACAATCTGCATCGCGGCTCCGTGCAGATCAACAACAGCTTCGAGCCCTACGTGCGCTTCGAGGAGCCGCCCGCTTGTCACGAGGAGCAGGACAAGTCACAAAGTCCCAGTGTTCACACCTCCACGGAGTCCACACCAAAGCCCAGCGGATCTGGTTCCGGTTCTGGTTCCGGAGCAGCTCAAAGTGCGCTCAACGACACGACGAATGCGGCGGGCATTAGAGAATTCTAAAATATGTTAGAAAATTGTATTTGTATTTATTATTAAGTGTTATTCAGTTTTTATTGACATTTATCATGGACAATGGCACACGGACAAAATGTTGAACAAATATTATATGTAAATTAGTGAAGTACGCAAATATCGATATATAGGAAAATATCCAAGAGCTGACATATCGTTTTTTGATTTCTATATATCGATTTATCTGCATCAAGTTTAGTTGCACTCCTAACACATAATCATAAAAATAAAATCTTTTAAGTTATAAAAGTTAAAATAAATAATATAGATTGAAAACAAAAGAAGGCGCTTACTGAAACTTTCGAAATCGGATGAAGACGGCAGGGAGTACAACTTATCGATATCGGTATCGATCATTTAAAGCCCTTGTAATATCGCTGATATCAGTATTTTCCTACGCTATTGTATTTAGTTTAAGAACCTGTAATTTTTTGGTATTTTGAGATTGGGATTCAATCCAGGCGATTGTAATCCACGAGATTGCGCGTTAACCAGACATAAGGCGATGCGCCAGCCAGGAACAGGCAAGCGCCAATCACAGGTCGGTGCAGGATCCAGGCCACGGCAGCGATGGTCAGAGCCAGCGAGAAGGCAATGATGAAGTTGCTCGTCACGGGGAAACGCGTGTCCGGCGCCAGAGCAATCAGCAATGGGATCCGCAGCACTGAAAGCACAGCAACATTAAACATTAACGGAGTGTATTTTTTGAATATGTAACGGCTACGATAAGTGCCGATATTGTTATCGGCAAAACCAATGCACATAGAATACCATCTCCAAAATATATCGTTCAAAACGGCAGTCAGAATCATATTTAAAATCGATGTTCGATACTCAATAAGCGATAGTAAACGCCTTTAAAATAATCAGCGTATCAGACCAATCGGAAATGGGTTTTTTTAATGCTGTGATTTCTTGGCAGGGGGGGGGGCACTTACGTGAGACGCGCAGCAGCTTCGAGTTGCAGGTGACGCCGAAGAAGATCAGCAGCCAGCCAATGAAGCGCCACCACCAGGTGTGCAGCACCTGGGCACGATACTCGAGTCGAAAGACCTCGAGGGCACTTATTTCACCCGGATAGACCAGAAGTACAGGTACGCCGCGTGTGGTCAGATACGGCTCCACCTTGTTGCCCTGCAGTCTGCCCACAATGCTGTACATTTCACCCTCCATGCCGGCGTAAGTGAACAGAATGCGCAGATCTCCAATTTCCGGATTGAATACATCGTTCGTGTGATAGTATAGTCCCAGATGCAGCTTGATGCTACTGTCGTCTGGCCGTATATCGGAGGTCAGTTCATTGAAGCTGTTGAATTTGTTCTTCACCTTTGCGCCGAGTTCGTATTTGCCAATGTAGACGGCATCGGCAATCTGCAAATTTCGAAAATGTCAACTCTACTTGATAAAGATATCGATGTTATCGATAACAATCAAGAACTAAAACCGTTACCATAACCGTAACCGGTATTAACCGATTGAAATTGGTAACCGTAACTGATCGATCGATAATCACACAACATATTGATCGATATCTATCGACATATCGTTATCCTACCTGAACGGCGCTCTCAATGGGAAAACGTGCGGGATTCGTGTGACCATGGCGATTGTGGAAATTGCGCGAGTCGACAATCTTGTCCCGCCACTCGCGTGTATAGTAATAGCTGCGTGAGTCCGTTTCCACAGCTCCCACGCTCTCGCCAAAGTTCGACTCGACGGCCTCCTCGACCCATTGATACATTTGGACGCGACGCTTGAGCTTCACAGCCATCAGTTGGATGTTGTAGTCGGGCTCGGTCAGTGGCTCGCCACAGATGATCGGCCCCGATAGATGTACAATGCGATTCTCGAAGCTCTGATCCTGTTCCTCCTCCGTGAACTGCATGGAATAGACATCGGCATAGGCCTCGTCCAGCGCTAACATTGTGTGCACCGCGCGTCCCTCATTCCAGTAGAGCACAATGGCGCCGGCTGCGAACAGCACCAGACCAAAGATCGAGATCAGCCAGTGAGCGCGAAAAGTCTCGTTTAATGTAATGGCCATAGAACTGTTAATTAGTCATTTCAATTTAGAATTAAACAACAATAAATGCTGTGCCGACAATTTTTGCAATACAATTGTGTGCAGTCGCAAGCCGCCATATGTCGCATTACAACGCCGTCAAAACAACAGCTGACAGCATCGATACTTTACTCTAAAATCAGCTGATTGACATTCAAGCATCGAACTTTTAAAACAAATAGGAATAATAAATTACAATAAATAAATTAACAACACTAGCCACAACATGTTTAGCAACAGTTTGTCCGACTATCAGTTTACCAAGGAGTTCAAGCATGGCAAATTCGGATCGGTGTACAAGGCAAATTATACAGTCAACAATCGGGTCGTTGTAATCAAAAAGTTTTCGCTGGAAGCGGAAAACGATGCAGAATTGAAAAAACTATTTGCGGAAATCTTATGCTGCCGTCAGTTCAAGCACACGAACATCAATAAGATACTGCACAGCTTTATATCGGAAATGGATGTGTTCATACTGTATCCGTACATGTGCTTTGGAACGTGCCAAATGTTGCTGGAGAGCATTTTCACAAACGGGTTTCCCGAGACACTGATAGCATTGATCTTCAAGGACATTCTGTCCGCCCTTCTCTACATACACATGAATGACTTTGTGCATGGCTCGGTGAGAGCCCAGCACATATTGCTAGACAGCCAGAAGGCAGTATTAACTAATTTCCACGAGAGTCGCAGCTTCATCAATCACGGCAAGAAGAAAACCGTTTTGCACGGTGTCTCCCAGAAGAAGAATCTGAACTGGGCAGCACCCGAAGTCCTGGATCAGAATATCCATGGCTATACCGAAAAGTGTGACATCTATTCCGTGGGCATAACGGCATGTGAACTGGCCAATGGGATTCAACCCTATATCGAGACACAGCCCACACTCATGTACACTGAGAAAATACGAGGCAATGTTCCTTCGCTGTTGGACAGATCGACATATTCAATGCTCCTGGACGATCAGGGAAAAATGCCATTTGAGAATCCCTCGGCAAGACGATCCTATGAAATTTATAGTCAACGCATTTTAACCGATGATTTTCATCAGTTTGTCGAAATTTGCTTGAATCGCAATGCGGAGAATCGTTGGAGTGCCAAGAAACTGATGACACACGCATTCTTCAAGCAGTGCAGACACTCTTCCATCTCCGATCACGTCAAGAAATGTCGCACGGACCTGCAGAACAATTCCTCGATGGAAGATGAAATTATTGAACCGCTTGATGATGATCAGGAAATGGAATCCTCTGAGGATGTAGAATGGAATTTTTAATGTGTACACCATGTAATGTTATATAGACAAATAGGAAATAAGATTAATAAAATATATACAGACAAATAACTAAAGATAGTTCCTTCTATTTAAATATATAAAAATAAATATGAATATAAATATTTATAGATATAAATATGAATATAAATATAAATTATACAGACAAATAACTGAAGATTGTTTCTTCTATTTAATTAAATAAATATTAATATTAATATAAATATTTGTATAAAATGGACAAATAACTAAAGATTGTTCCTCCCATTTAGTTATTTACCCTGAGTCAACAACAATTTTCATTTGAAATCAATAATTTATTTCACATAATTTACTATATTATAAATGTGGCTTTATTTACAGTATATAGATATATATAATTTCTTTGTTAGTTTTTTATAATTAAGCCAAAGCCTATAAAGGCGTATTTTGCATTTGCATTTAAATAAATTTCTTTTTAAATTGTGTCTCCCATAAATAAATACAAAATCAAATATCACTTGCCTTTCAGCAGAAAGGAAATTTTGGTTTTCCCTTTGTGATTGTTTCTTTTTTTATTATTAAACAAATTAATAACAATTAGGCAAACTAAAATTTAAAATTATTTAACAAATAACTAGTAAGAAATTGAATATTCTTGTCGCTTCGAATTGTGAACTTAACGCATTACAAAATTGAACTAAATATTTGGACAAACATCACGCACAAATTGCTTTTGAAATTATTTGTAAAGTTTAAGGTTTCCTTTTTGGGCGTTTGTTAAATCTATGGATATAAATATAAAACATAACCGTCAGTAGGGCGCATAAAATGTACAAATTTAAATCTTAATTTATATAAATTTTATATAATTTTATATATGCAATATTTCGCGGGCTATCACTGACAAATAACGATTATTTCATCTATATTTTTCTTTGTATTATGTGATAGCATATGTGAAGCATAATTAATTAGCACAAAATTTGGTGTATTTTTGTTTTGTTTAAACTAAAATTTAGTTGTAATTAGAAACTAAATTAAGGTTTTGTTTTCGCTTGCAATTGTTTAGGTCGGATTTCCATAGCTTGTTTATAAATATATTCATTTAGACTTAAAGCAAAGTTAATTGTTAATTAATTAATTAGATTTAACGTTGACTAACATGCCACACAATCAAAAAACTCTTATCGCCTCGATTTTCGATCGTTTGATTTGGTTCCAGTTGAATACTGTTCTCCATGTCATTGTCATCTGCAAGAGTTTTAATTTAAAGTAATTAGTAAATATTTTTCAACATCAATTATGCACTATTTACATATACAATGAGACAGACTACAAGTTTGATTTTTATATATTACAGCATTATTATTATAATTAATTATTATTTAATCTAATCTTGCTACTTGGAATATTATTATTTAAATTTAGTTTTGATTAGTATTTTAATTTTACTTTATTTTTTTAAAAGTGCGCGTATTTATGTTGGTAGTTTGTAGATAAGCCAGCCAAATAAAATATTTAAAATAAAATAATATTGTTAAGGATAAAAAGCAAAAAGAGCAAAAACTAATACCATAATAAGTTAGACACCGCATTTAAAGTTTGTTTTGTTGCTCCGGCTAAAAAATTAAGTTTAAAATGAACTTGATTATTAGAAATGTGACTTAGAGTGTTTAAGTTTTATATATACAAGAGCGGAGATATTTTTTATATATTTGTTCCATTGTTTTTAATTTGTTTAATTTAAATAGGACACTTTACAAGGACACCAAGGGACAAGAATTGTGACCTGTGTGGTCTTTGGTTTGCTGGATCTGTGACAAAAGTGCAAAAACCTAAACAGTATGTCAAATAATGGTTTTGACAATGAAAAGAAAAATTCACATATTTGTTATAAGACCACAAACACTAAGTATAATTAGAAACACAAAAACAAAAATATAAATCAAAAAAATTCACATCTTGATTTATTATTTTTAATTGAATCTTTATATTTTTCTATTTTGCTACTTGTTCTAAGAATTAAAGAAAACTATAATTCAAAGAAAATAAATTTAAAAAAAAAAACCATAAAAAGGAATCTTTAGCAAAATAAAATATTTTATAATATTTTTAAAATATCTTAAGTTTGCTTATTTTAAAAAATCGTTTAACTCAAAAGTCTAGATTGGTCTAAAAACCATAAAATAAATAAATAAAAAATGGTTTTTCTTTGCCCAGAAATACGTGAATTATTTGGCTTATCAGAAAAGCCCAGAATATGTATTTTTCTTTAGCAAAATAAAATATGTGAGCTAATTTTGCTTATCAAAACACAATTACTTGACATACTGCATAGAGAATAAAGTGATTTGAAATTGCAACAAAACGAAATAAACATTGAACACAAAAGTTGCATAAACCTTAGGGGTCAGATCTTGGGGTCGTTGCTTGAATTCAATTCAGGACGCGTCTCTGGTCTCTCAGTTTCAAATGCTGCAATCCAATTGGAACGCCCAACGCTGACTACAAATTGAAGGTACTAAATACGCGTTCGTCAGTTTAAAACAAAAAGAAAATGCGATTAAATTAATGAATACGAAAACGAAAACAACAAAAAACTAAGCAATAAAAACTAAAAAAAAAACGTAAACAGCGCAAATAAAAAATACAAAAACAAAGATCAAAAATCAAAAGAAATTAAAAAAGGCTTACGTATCGACTTTCCAAACTATCAAATGCACTGCATTATCACTAGCATCGAATTTATCATGTCCTGCAGAGTTGGGAATATGAATATGTGGAACATGGATTATACAAATCAATTGCATATATGAATGTATGTAGATCTGATCTGATCTGATTTGATGTGTCTGGATGGATAAGCTACAGCTTGGACGTTGACCCTGGAGTCCACTTACTTATGCGAAAATCAATGTAACCCTCGCCGCCGCACATGACCAACATATCGGGACGTTTGTTGCTAAAGGTTAAAGCTCCATTCGGTTGCTGCAGCATCGGCACTGAGACAAAGAACTTGACGGCATCGCGATGACCATGGAAGGACAGTTGAGCATTGGCCATGCAGCACAATGGCATTTGGCCATGGGGATCAGCTGCTGAATTGAATAGAGATTGTTAATTCAAATAGATTGTTCTTCTTCCATGAGGAACTTACATGACTTTTGCTGCGTCTCGGCAAGCGGCACAGAGATGATGACGCCGTTGCTGGTGCCGATCCAGAGTCGATTGCAGGACACCATCAAGGCGGTGATGCGCACAAAGCTAAAGCCCAGCTTGCCAGTGCCCAGCATCTTGGACACATACGGCTCAATGTCCACATCCTGCTTGTGCTCAAACGTGTGCGTGCTGTACAGACGCAGCGTGGAGTCCAAGCTAATTAACAACGAAATTTATTAATTATCACACCAATTCAATTGCAACCAGGGGTTTAAAACCGAAACGAATATCGGTTTCGGTTTCAGTTAGGTTTCGCATTTAGGTTTTCGGTTATCAGTTACGCAAAATCTTTAAAAAAAAGGTATCGTAACGGTTAACCGGTTTTTATATGTTTCGGTCATTCAATTCTATGAAAATTCGATCATGAATACCACAAATAAAAATTCAAAATTAAACATAAGAAAATTAAAATGAAAAATCAAAATTAAAAAATAAAGAATAATTTGTTGTTATTGTTGAACAGCTGCGGATAATTTAAAAAACAAAAACCAAAAAAACCCAGGAAGAGGGCGATTTTTTATGTTATGCCAAAATTTATGATAAATTGCCCTCTTTCTGGAGTTTTTTTTTTTAAATTATCCGCAGCCGCTCAACAATTACAAAATTTTTTGTTATATGTATGAAAAACCGAAATTAACCATAACGAATGAAACGGTTATTTCGGTTTACGGAGTGTCAGTTTCGGTCAAATTAAAATTTCTTTTTTTTCGGTTACGGTTTCAGTTACGGTTTTAAATTTCTATCGCCTTTTACCGGTTAAAGGTTACGGTTTCGGTTAGGGTTTTAATCCCTGATTGCAACATTCTTCGTTTTAAGCTCGCATTACTCTACAAGGCTATCAAATCTTCCGTCTCATTGTTATGCAAGTTGCTAAGAATCCTTACCGTATGGACACCCAAACGCCGGCGCCCGTGGCTGCCATTTGGCGCACCTGGCTCTCCTTGCGCGGATGCGCGTCCAGCGAGTGCACAATGTTGAGCGAGATGGGATCGACAATGAAGATCTTGTTGCGATGCGCGGCCCAAATGCGCTCGCCGGCCACACAGAGGCAACGTATCGAATGATTGCGATCACCGAGCGTAACCAGGTGATAACTATTCAGATCCCATTGGCCGTCTGTCTGGCGGCGGAACACGGCCAACTGGGCATTGGCCAGCGCAACGACAACACGCGACTCCACATGCACAATCGCCAGCACCGCATCGGGCAGAAGAACCTTGTGCAGGCACTCGTGCCATCTGGCGACACTGCTGTGCACGTACAGATAGCCCTCCTGGTCGCCCAGCCACATCGTTGGACCCACTGAGCTCATTGCCGGCTCATCGCGTTCTTTGGTGCCCAAAATGGGATTCAATGCCTGCAAATTGTTGTTGTTCTGGTTGTTGTTGTGGTTGTTGTTGGAGTTGTTGTGACTGTTGACGTGATTGTTGCTGCCGTCGAAGCTGCCGGACGACAGTCGCTGTGGAGCACCTGAAAAAAAGAGATGTAAAGAGAGAGAGATGTTAATAATTAATCTTTTTAATAAAATAAATTGAAAATAAAATGAACATATATTTAATTAAAAATAATTGAAAAAAAAAGTTATATTAGAGGTATTTTCTGATTTTTTAATAAACATCTAATTTTAATTGTTATTGCAATATTTTGGGGAGCTCCGAAAAGTAGGTTTGTAAAGAATTGCAGTAATTTTAATTGAAGTTTTAAATATTTACTCACTTTTTAGTAAAATTGATTTAATTTTAAGAAATTGAATTAAAATTCTCATATTGTCAGTTATTTTAATTAGGATTATAAATATTTAATCACTTTTGATTGCAATAAATTTTTAATAAAATAAATTTAATATAACATTGATATCAAATTTAATAAAACATTTAGATAAATTTAATATAAAAACAGTTAATATAAAAAATTTAAATAAAAAGTTAAAATTAGAGGTGTTCTCGGACTTTTCCATGAACATTGAGTTTTAATTATTATTGCAATATTTTGGGGAGCACCTAACAAATAGAGATGCAAAGGATTGCTATAGTTTTAATTTGCAGCAAATTTCTGTATTTAAATCAAAAATGTTTATTTAATTTTGATGCCAATCATTTATTTATAATTTTTTATATTTTATTACTGACTTTTAAAAATGGAATTTTAATTATTAATATTTGTTGTATTAATATTGTAATCAATTTTACTTGCAATCGCTTAACTTACAATTTTTTTGAATTTAAATAAATAAAGATTAAATAAGAGCTATTCTCTGATTTTTTAAAATAGAATTTTAATTTTTATTTCAACATATTGGGAAGCAACTAAAAAATTGAGTTGTAAAGAGAATTTCATTTAATTTTTATATTAAAATTTTAAATAATCTATTTTGATTGCAAGCACTTTAATTTGATAATTTTTGATATTTTAATAAGATTGTAAATTTATTCTCAGACTAAAAAAAAAGTATTCTCAGATTTTTAAAATATTCTCTGACCATTAAAAATGGAATTTTAATGATTATAAATTTTAAATTTTTTCTTTTTTCTGTGCCTACCTGGCAATGCCTGGCGTATCTTGATCGCCTCCACGTTGCCCAAAGGCTCGGCTGCGTCCACCGCGGGCAGTTGCTCATTGGACTTCTCCGTTGCCTCCTTAGCCTCTGCCACGCCCACAGCTGCAACTGCCTCCGTCACTTCCTCCGTCTGCGCCACCACATTCACATCCAGATCCACATCCGCCTGATCCACTGAAGCATTCTTGCTATTGTTGCTGTTCTGATCCGATTTGGGACGCACACGTATGAATTCCACTTTACCGAGTAGCTCGTCACCCTCGCCGGGATGTTGAAGCATCTCGCCGGCCTTGACCACCTCGGACTGCTCGAGGAGAGCATAGTCGCTTTCCATTGCGCCCTGCACGGAGGCAATGCACAGGAGATGCGATGCACAGATCGGGAATGCATCCAGCACCGTTGCCGACTGATTCGCATCCACCACACTGACAGTGCTGGCCGCGTGGGTGCTCGTGCAGATCCACACATACGAGCTGAGCTGCGTCTCCGGCTCCCGCGTCTCCAGACTTGCTCGCGCCATTTGGCGATCCAGCGCCTCGACACTTTGCTCCGCCGTTGGACTCGTGATCTCGGCGATTTTGAGCGTCGAGTGGCGTGGCGCGTAAGGAGAATCGGCGGGTATCAGACACTGCCCGTCCTTGGTGAAGCCACCTTGGAGATTAACGCCCGCCGCACAAAAGACCTTCATGTGCGGCGATGCCTCCGCCAGGGGATTACAGTATACGGGCACCGGGACACCGCCCGAGTGGCGACTCGGATTTGCATCCTGATTCGTCTTGTTGATGGGCAAACTCCAGCCATAGGCATGCAGACGACCGTCCTCCTTCTGGACATGGGCACGTAGTTGGCGATATTGTTCCCGCCTTCGGGCACTTATCCGCTCGGAGCTGCCCTCCTCTGCATAATCCTTGGCCATGATCAATGCATTGGCCAATCCAGCGCTGGCCGGATGCGGCGGTGGATGTGAACCGGCTAGGGCAAGGCGATTCTCGCTTCCTCCTCCTCCGCTTCCTCCACTTCGGCTGGGTGATCCATGGCTGTGGGCAGGGCTTCCTCCGCCTGTGTGACGAAACATCGGCCCCCCTCCCAGTCCGTCGGCAATGCGTTCCGTCGGACGATTGGAGGGGCTGTTTGGATACAGATATAGATATAAAAAAGATATAAATGAATAGAGTTCCTTTTGGAGCTGTCATCAAGTTAGAAACTCACGTAAAAAGATTACTAAAGTATTTCCAAATGCTTTGCTTCGACTTCTTGTCCAAGTTGTCGACTGTGCGCGAGGCGCGCAGTATCTCAGTGAGACGCACTGCCTCCTGCAGCTCCATCAGCCGCTCCTTGTACTGATTGCGCTCCATCAGCACCATCGCCATCTCCACGCGCGTGAATCTCTTGCGCTGCGCCAGCGGCACATCATTCTCCTCCTGTTCGGTGTCTGTGAAAGGGATCAGGAAAAAAGTTAGTTTAAGTTAAAATCAGAGATTAAAGCCGAAACCGTAACCGGTTATCGGTTTAACCGATTGAAATTAGCAACCGTAACTTAACTCGTTACCGAAATAAATCCTTTTTATTATCGTAACCCAAAAATCAAAATTATTTCAACTAAAATAACCGATTTATGCATAACGTTTAATTTAATTGTTAAGTTGAATTCATGGTTTTTAAAACTTAATTCAATTTTTACTTCTGCCCTAGCTTTAATTTATGCATAGAACTAACGAACTAATAAAAAACTTAATTTTTGAAATATTTGAATATTTGTTTTCAAATTAACGTATCTTTATAATTTTTAAAATTGGTTTTGTAAACCGAAATTATAGCAAAATCAAATCGTTAACAGCTAAATTGGATTTCAAAAACGATTTTTCTATTCAATGGATTTTTTATTCAAATTAAATATAATAAACCAAAAATAACCGAACCGAAACTAACTGTTATTCATGAATCGGTTACTAAACGGTTAATTTGATTTTTATGTTTAAGTAAAACATTAAAAAGTGTTGTTTCGGTTACAGTTTCAATTCCTGGTAATAAATATTATACAGTCGAACTTCCCTAACTCGAATCACCATTATTCAAGAAAAAAGTTCGAGTTATGGAGACTTCGACTTATGGAAGTCTTTTTGTTAAGTTTAGTAAACGCTATTGCCACTCAATTCAGTTTGATTTAGAGAGTATTCGAGTTATAGAGGTCCGAGTTATGAAAGTTCAACTGTATTATAGTCTTGCAATGAAATTAATATTAAAATTAAATGATATATGTATGTTTATTTAAGTATTGTTTAGCTAATGAAACACAAGTGCTTTGCAAATGTGTCTAGTGTCGACTTACTTTGTTGTTTCACCTGCTCCTTGACCTTCTTGAGGTCATCCTCTAGCTCGCTGATGCGCTGTCGGAGCTTCGTCCTCGACTGTTGCATTGCGTTCAGTTCCTCGCGCACAATTTCTATCTCGCCCGTCAGCTCATCCACTTTGACTATCAAATCGTCCTTGACAATGTTGAGTGCATTTCTGTTGGTTAAATGGGTTGATTGAGTGATTGATTGATCGATTGATTGACTGACATAAGAGGTTGAATTGGTTTAGTTGCACACTTACTTGGTTGCCAGCAGCTCATTATTTTCCATGATGAGGTTTTCCACCTCTTTGCCCATGCCTGCAAATTTATTTATTTTAAACATCATTAACATTTTTGAAAAGAAAAACGTTTAGAAAATACACAAAGAAAATGCCATTATAATTTGTGTATGTAGAACACAAGTGGATGTTGTGTGTGGAATGTAAGTGGATGAACGAAATAACGGAAAGCAGGAATTTTAAAATTAAAAAACACATATTTGTTAATTTTGATTAATAATCAAACAGATATATAATTATTATTATTGATTTGAATTAAAATATATATTCCACTTTAGTTAATTTAATAAAAACAAAAATTGCTTTATTAGTTGGAATATAATTGAATATATTCAAATAATAATACAAATTAATATGTAAATTTTATTAAAAAATTATCAAAAATAAAAAACTCATATTTTATACAAATGAAAATTATATCTGGAATTTTCTTACTCGATCCCTGATAAAGAGTTGAACATGCGGAAAATAATGACAAGGATAATGAAATAATAATTACTAATGTAGAATGTGGAACATAAATGTATCGTATGCAAAACATCAGTAGATTAGTGAAAATAAATAAAATTTGATAAGAATTGATGTAGTTCGAAATCCAAACCAAACAAGCTAAACTATTAAAAAATAATGTCAACTGATAACCAAAATTGAAAACTATGATTAAAGAGCCCAGAAATATGGCTAAAACACCCATCGTCAGACACCAAAACAAATAAATAAATTGAAGTTCAATGTAGAAGAGAGAATCGAGGCGAATTAGAGACGCTACTTACATAGAGAAAGAGACTACGATAGTTAGCAACTATATAGAAACTATATAACAATGTATGAATATCAAGTCGTATCGCACTACAAAACTTACCAAAATAGTTGTCGTTTGCTTCAAATATCAGAAAAAATTGTCGTTGAATTTGTTTTTTGTTGTGGGTGTCGGTGTTTTTTTTTTTTTTGTGTTTTAGTTTTTGTACAAAAAAAAGTTGTTGGGGTGGGAAAAAAGGTATTTTTGTTTAAGTTTTTGAAGAGAAATTTAAAATTTCATTAGAAATCAATTGTAATAAATATATTTATATAGTTTTTATTAAGCTTTGCATTGTGACAAACAACAGTTTTAAATCTCGAGCACATCAATTCCAACACATATCACAAAAAAAACATTTCCGATTTGTAATTTTTTAATTTAAAAATTCAATCATTAATCTGAATCAGAATCAGTCGATTATCGTATGATATTTGATGTATTTACAGGTTATATAGATGAATCCATATATGTAGGAATTATATGGTGTTGGTGCTGGTTGAGTTTGTTGTAATTGTGGTTGTTGTTCTTGGACTTGGTCTTGTGTGTGGTACCTACCTGAGGACGCGTACTCTCCGGGATGTACCCAGCTGCCTATATACATTACAGGATATATTCCCCGTCGAGTTCCAGTTTTTTGTTTAGTTTGTGTGTGCATTTGTTTTTTGGGATTGTGAAGAGAAGAGAGGAATGGAAAACATTGCATTGAGTTGAGTTTGGGTTTCGTTTACAGCAAATTCGTGCAAAGAATTTAATTGCAGTCCCTCTTACCTAATCTTAAATCAAACTAAGAGTAACAAAACTCGGCAAATGAAACTCTTAAAAAACTCTTGGAAAGTCAGAAAATAATAAATTACATATAAACTAAAAAAAAATGATCTGTAGTTTGTTTATCTGCACTAAAGTGTCTTTCTTATTAAAGTTTTCTTATGCAATTTTTGGTTTCTGTACTTTCTATCCTTACTTTGGATTCTTTTAATGTTATAATCTTTTTTTAATGAGTTGAGTTTGGGAATGTTTTAAAGCAAATTCGTGCAGTGAATAATTTGATAAGAAAACAAAAAGTAAAAACTGGAAAGCTAAAAATTTTAATAAAAAACAATTGTTATTTTCTGTAAATTTTTTAACTGCATTTCTTACTTAAATTTCCTGTTCTAGTTTATTGTTTTCTATATTTTGCAAACCCAATTCCTTAAATGTTATATTTATTTTTTGTAAATGTTGCCAAGAAATATAATTGAAATTCGTTTGAATTCTCTCCTCTCACCTGTAACAATCTCATTCTCTTCGCTCTCTTCGTTATCCTGAAAGGACAACTCTTGGTACAGGTTATTGTCCGATCGTTGCTCCTTTTTGGTGGTCGATCGACCAACTGGGATTTGGTTTTGTATTTGGTTTTTAGTTTTGGATTTTAGTGAAGTTAACACACAAAAGAAAAGTAGAAAATGTTGGAGAAATTAGTAGAGTTGCATGTGGATGTGTTAAAGGATAAGCCAGGAGGTTCAGCCTCCTCCTCCTCCACCTACCATTAGCGGGCACATTTGGCACAATGGGACTCATGTCGGGACTCTGTGGCGATGTCGCCTGATGCTGCTGCTGCAGTGCATCCGTTGCCGCGCCACGCTCCACAGTGGAGCCCGCCAAGTTATCGAGCTCATTCTGCAACGATGGCGGCCCCGAATCATCCGACTGACTGCCCACACTGCAAATCGTCTCCGTGTCGAGCATCACCGAGTTCTCCAGCGAGGCAAAGCCATAGGAAACGGGACCAGAGCTGCGTGCCACGGGATTGAGGCGGGCTCGACTCACCTCCATGCGATCGGAGGCGTTGCTCATCTGTGAATGCGTCGAGCCCATCAGCATCTTTGTGCGCTCCATGTAGTCCACATGGTTCTTGAACAGCTCCGTGTACCGCTCATGCAGCCGGGCGTATTCCTAAAAAAATAAGCGAAAAATATAAATTATTTTTCATTGCATACTTTTAGGCACTTACATTGCTTAAACGTTAAATCAGCCATTACTAACGTTCTGTTTAACCGATCTTGTTAAGATTTAGTTGAATGATAATTAATAATATAAGAAAACGACGGACGGACTTTTTTTTTAACTAATGGGTATAAAAATCAGCTTTTATTTGCGATACCTGATATTCAGTCTTATTTTGTACTTGATCTACAGTGGCTCACAGCTTAAAGTAACCAATTAGGAACCCTTTGAAAATTTCGAATTTACGTAGAAGTCAATTTTCAAAACTTTTTGTCGTCTCCAAAAAAACTTCTTAGTTTATTATTCAACCATCAACAAATTTGCAAGCTTTAAAGTGGATATTTATATAAGCAGTATAACTAATGAAATTAATACTCGGCGTTGTCTGTATCAAATCAAATGTTCCGCCAGTTATACTGCAATACTATATAAGGCATCCAGTTGTCGGTTTACCTCTCAAACGGTCTTAAAATGGTGCAAGTTAGTCGTTCGATTATCCTTCTCCAGCTTCTACTTGTGGGTGTATCCCTACTGGACCAGGTGTCTGCGAACGTTGTTTTGCCAACGATTCTCCAGAGTAATCAGACGAATGTCCTGATTTCGCCCTTTCTGCTGGCAGAAGGCTTGTCTCAGCTCTATTTGGGAGCCGAGGGACAAACCGCAGAAGAACTTAAAAACGTGATACCATTCCTAAATGGCAACAGTGAATCGGATGTTGAGCAATACTTGCAGGAGGATCGCAAGAGTATTCCGTCAAAGGAACAACTCTCTGCCTTGAAGTATGGAAATTCGTTGTTCGTGGCCAAATATGTGAACATATTGCCAGCTTACGAGCAGAAGATACGACAGATATTCAATACTGAGCTCAGGAAAGTGAACTTTGGCGACTCGAAAACAGTTGCTGAAATCAATGATTGGGTGGCCAATCAAACGGATAATAAAATACGCGAAATAGTTGAGGAAATCGAAGCCAATACAATGCTGATGCTAGTTAGTGCCATCCACTTTAAAGGGAAGTGGCAGATACCATTTGTTGCATCCGAAACGAAACAGAGACCGTTTCATACACCAAACGGAGAAGTTATGGTCGAGACCATGTCCAGTGAAGACACTTATAGCCATGCAATCATTAAAGATTTAGATGCTGAAGCTATAGCCCTGCCCTATGCCGACTCCAATATATCGATGGTCATCATTAAGCCCATGAAAGTGAACGGCATTGAGAAACTCATCGCCGGTCTGGATAAGATAAACGTTCATGCAATTTTGAATAACAGCTACAGTAGAAAAGTTGCCCTCTACTTGCCAAAGTTTGAGTTTGAATATACTGTGGATCTCAAGAAAACGTTAGGAAGCATGGGCATTCAAAAATTATTTTATCCAGTTAATTTTGAAGCTATGACTGACTCTGAATCACCGCTGTATGTGGGCAAAGTCGTCCAGAAAGCTTTCATTGCGGTTGATGAAGAAGGCACCAAAGCAGCAGCTGCTCAAGGTTTGTATCCTTAGGAGAATTGGTTTTATGCAATGCTAACAATTGATTCATTTCAGGATTTGGAATCTTTCCTTTAAGTTATACTTTTCCACTTGAATTCGTTGTTAACCAACCGTTCGTATTCTTTATAAAAGACAACAAGCGAATTTACTTTGCTGGAGTGATTTACAATCCTATTGAATAATTGTAAAGGGAAAACTTGAATAAACTTTGATTGAAGGACATTTAAAAATTGTTTGATATTCAATTTGTTTTTTTTTTTAAACTTTCAGTTTATGAATTATTCATTACAACTTAATATAAAGTTGTTAATTGATCAACTGCTTTTAGTTAACATTCAATAAATAAATTGTATTTATTTACCTTCTTGAGGTCTGTTTCCCGCTCCTCCAGTCGACTGGCGTGCTCCACGCTGTTCTTGTGCTTCAGCTCCAGCATTCGCACAATGCTCTCCAGGGACTCCAGACGACTGGCCAGCTCCTTGTTCTCCTGCTCGGCCAAATCCTCAGCCTCCAGCAGCTGCAAACAATTACAATTAATTCAGTTTGTCTTTTTATTTAAATTCACAACTTTACCTTTTGCTCCGATTGCTTGCGAGCACTTTTCTCCCGCTCATATTGTGTGACCAACTGTTCGTTGTCCTCACGGAGCAGCTCCACCTCCACGTCCTGCTCCTGATTGATGCGATAGGAGGCATCCAGGCACTCCAGCACGTTCACCAGCAACGGCATCAAGTTCTTAACCACATCCTCATCATAGCGATTGATCATCCGCTCGAATTCCTGATAAATGCTGCCCGCCAACTGCTGCACCTGAAGATTTAAAAGTCATGTTGTGGATGGCATCAGTTTCAAGTCCATTGCAATTGAGACAGCAATAACAACAAGACAAAGAGTGAGAGCATTAGAGAGTTAGAGAGAGAAAGAGAGAGCAAGACAGAGCCAGAGAAAGATGGGCGCACTTTTAATGACTCAATTAAAATCTCAAGTATCATTTTTTGCGGTTTTTATTACTTTTAGCCCAGCATTCAAAATGTTAACAGGCTTATGAGCTTGTGACAATTGTGATGTTCAAGTTTAAAAATCATATTAAAATTAGTATTTATAAGTTTCATTTCTTTTCGCTCAAAATTAATAAATTTAATTTTTTTTTATATTATTTCGGTAAAAATATTAACAATTTATTGATTTCTTGCATTTCCTATTAAAAATCAAATGCAATTTTAAAATAATAGCCTCAAGATTTGAGACTCTGAATATCTAATTTTTAGTGCAAGTTTCCTACGAATTTCAACTTCTGGTAATATTCTTTATCTTTCAACATTTTTATTATTTCTTATATATTTATTTTATTTTAATTTTCTTAAAAATCTTTTTTTTTTTATTATAATTCAGTGTATTTTAAATTTATTTGTATTTTTTGCTTATTTTGTCTGCAATTTTTATTCAATTTACTGGGCATCTAACAGTCGATCACCTGAACTGCTGCGTTCTTAGTTGTAATTTTTATGAATGAAAGCGCCTGAATAAAAACACAAGTCACACAATAAATTAAATGATTTAAAAGTAAAGTTAGTTAAGAAGATAGAAAAGCTGAAAGGTCAAAGTTAAAAACTTCCCATGCCATTTTGTTAAGTGGAAAGACAAATAATTAAAAACTCATATTAAGTGCAGAGCATAACAAATTAGGAGATCACAACAAAATAATATAAAGACTAATTTAAATATCGTGCATTAAAAACTAACGAATAAAGTGAGTGACAACAATTAAAAAAAGAAAGCACCAAAAAATTTTGAACTCACAATGCTGACAACCTGTTCATTCTGAAAGAGAAAGAAAAAAAGAAGAGAAAAGGACACATAAAAAACCAAAATTTAACAAAAAATTATCATTTACATTTATTAAAAATTAATAAACACAAAATATATTAAATCAAGTCCCACAAAAAAATGCAGTTTTTGTAAATAAAATTAATGTAAATTAAATAAAAGGCATGAGATGAAATTTTAGTACTTAAATTAAGATTATAAACAATAAGTTGTTAAAATTATAATTGAATTGTAAAATGTTTCTCAATCGATCGAACCCCAAAATTAAGTCTAAACCAAGGCCAGACTCTATGTATTTATAAGGTCAGCAGCTAATCATGCATAGAAACCATTTCAACCATTTTCATTTCTGCTCTGAAGTTGTTTAATGCTTAAAAACCAGTTTTATTACTCAGTGTACTCAGTAAATACAGTATGTCAAGTAATTGCTTAGACCAGTAAGAGTTATGGGATAAAAAATGACAAATTTAATAAATTCTGTGTAAGAATGGAAACATTTTAGATATAATTTAATAGGAGTATAAATAATTGATCATTTTTATTAAATAAATTGTGTATTAAAAATTACAATTACATATTTTGTTTTAAAACAAGTTTCAAATAAATATTAAGTAAAATTGGGTTGAACCATTTTTAAATTACATATTAACAAATATGTGACGTTTTTCTGTGACACAACAATTAATTGACACACTGTATATATGCGTCACATTTGTGACGGAGTCGCTTGAATGAGTTGCGTTGCGTTGTGTTGTGGGCGGTTCGGCAAGGGGCGTGACATTAACAGGTAGCCAATAAGGTTAGTGAAACAAGTGACAGTCTAAAGGGTTTTTTTGAGACACAATTCAGAGTGGGTCGATGAGCTCATTTACATATGTACATGGCTGACGATTAAAGCTCTGCGAAGCTGATAAAGTGCAAAAATCAATGAGGCGACTTTGATTGCCAGAAAATGTGGCGAGAAGAGGGGGAAATGCACATAAAAATAAACTGCTCATAGAAGCAATAAGGAAAGGCGAATTGCGTGAGGCGACATTTTATTAAGGCAACTGACTCTATTGATTTTTATTTCCCTCTCTCTCTCTCTCTATCGTTGTACTCCTTTTTGGGCAGTATTTTGGCATTTCTGAATGTGAATGTCAATGACTTGGGCTGTGGTCAGCTGATGCATAATAAACAAGCCAGAGAGAGAGAGAGAGAGAGCGGAAGAGAGTGCAGACCAGTGTTGTTAGAACAAATATCTAAAGACAGCACAGCGGCAATTATGGTTTTTTTTCTAACAAAACTATATATTTAAATCTGTAAAATACAACATAAATTGGCTCACTTAACGTATCTAACTAAATTAATATATATTTTTATTTTAATAAAATGCCAATAAACAAGATATAACATTATTTTTTAGCATTTTCTCCAAATTCTCCCCACTAGAAACTGATTTTTCTTGCTTCAAGAGTTGGCAGCACTGGTTGCTTGATAAACAAGCCAAAGGAAGAGGAGAAAGAGAGTCAAGTGCAGACATAACTGTGATTGTAGCACTTCCTGCTGATGCAATGCTCATTATCTTGTCTTCACTTCAACTTCAAAAGCAACAATAGCAAAAAAAAAATACAAGATATGATTGGCCTTATCAGAAAACAGTTTCACTGCTGTTATACATGTGCCCGCATGAATCATATGGTGCCAACATACCTTCTCGGACATGACCATATTGTTGTCCTCGGTGCCGTAGACCGTCTCAGCGCCCGACTGTGGTCCACAGTTATTGAGCATTGTGTCATCGTTGTCCATCATTTTGGCTGGTGTTGTCTTTTTATCCTCTCTCTCTTTCTGATTCTTGTTGAGTCTCTTGTGGCTTCTTCTGAAGTCGATTTCCTAATTACGCATTTGAGTGTGTGGGTGACGGTGACACTTGTGTGTGTGTGTGTAAAGGGGGAGACACATACACTAACACACGTCACGCGTTATGCAGCTTTCAACCCCAAAACAACAACAAGAAAACACCAGCTACTGTGTGATGCACCCACACATGCATACACATTCACAATACCAGCGCACTCGTTTGGATTTTATTTGTATCGCAGTGTCAATGAATCTGTTTGTATATTATTTAGCTTGTTTATTTTTAATACAATTGCATTATCTGCTTGTTCTGCGTGTCACTTATTTGCGTTTTTCGCTGTAGCTATGTTTGGCCATCATCCTCTTTCCCCCACCATTTGCGACGTATTTTTGACTAGATTTCATTTTTTCGTTTACGTTTTTCGCACATTTCCACTGCCCGTTGTCTTTGTTATTTATATCGACGACATACCCGCACTACCAAAGCACAACTTTATGATCTATTTACAATAAAAAACACTTTGTTTTCAGCACATTTTGCGAAATATTGAGAAAAATAGCAGGCGAGCAACCGATTTTCGTGATGAATGAGAAAGAATGACTGAAGTGTTGGCAAACGAGAAAATCATTACAGTTGGGTCGATTAGTTCTGAAAAAGCTCAAATGAACGGGTCATTAAAATGAACTAATGAACTTATTCAGTCTTTCATGATTGTTCATTTTAATGACCCGTTCATTTGAACTTTTTCAGAACTAAACGACAACTCTACTCTATTGTGTTTCGCATTTTGCATTTATCAAAAATTAGTTTTTATCAATATTCATCATGGTTTTTGTTAAAAACTGGGAAGATTTTGAAATTGCCGCTGAAAATATGTACATGGCGAATCCGCAAAACTGTCGGTACACCATGAAATACGTGCACTCCAAGGGTCACATACTGCTCAAAATGACTGACAATGTGAAGGTATGAAATTTTTATTGGTTAATGTTGAAAGTGTGTATTAATAAATTGTTTATTTGTTTATGTGCAGTGCGTGCAGTACAAGGCGGAGAACATGCCCGATCTAAAGAAAATTGAGAAAATCACAAGCAATCTGGTCGGTCACATGGCATCCAAGGAATAAAGCGAACACAAAATCTAATTATTGGCCACGGCAGCAATTTGGACGAAGGAAAACAACAACAAACACACACACGTAGTTGTTGATGTCTGGAATGATCGCCGTGTGTCTCCACCTGCAATTGTTTAGTTTGTAAGCGCCGCCTGGTGGTCCTAGTGTGGTAACAAGAGTAGTTTTAGTTACTGTTTAAATAACATTTTATAAATGTTAGCTCTGTACACACAAATGCAGTCCAAAATGGCGCCAGCTTAAATTTTAAATTTTTACGATACTTTTGTATTTATAGTAATGTGAAGTGCTGCAGTTAGCTGCAACTTATATTGTAACACATTTCCATGAAATGCTTTAAACAAATTAAATGGGGTGTTTTGTTTTATAAGAAACTTGGTCTTTTATTTCAATTGTTAGTGTTGGGAATGCCAATCAAGAAGAGAAGTTGCATGTTATAAAACGTAGGTGGCGCTAAGCGACCGTTGGGGTTTGAAGTCTTGTCGAGCTGAAGTGAAAATGTTTCGCAGCGTTTAACTTCAATTTTACCACTGTATACAAAACATTTTAACTTATTTAATGTGGAAGCTGCATAGGGGATATTATTACAATTGCTAGTTTTGAATGGCATATCCAGCAGGTATTGCGAGCCATAGATGGCGCTACGCGACCGTTGCTATTTAAAACTTTGCAAAGCTGAAATGAAAATATTTCACAACATTTTACACTTGTAAACTAAGTATTTTTGTAATTTTGTCGCTGCCACTTTGGTACAAAGCAAAAAAATGTTAATTGCCTAGCCATTAAAGCGATTAAACAGCCAAAGCAAACAATTTGCAATGCACAGATGGAATGACTCAAAGTGCGTGAGAGCGAGATAAAGAAGAAGAGGAAGAATGATGATGCTGTCTCTTTTGAGTCCGCTGACCGCTGTTACTCACTTAATAATCAGAGAGTCAATATTTGAGGCACTCGAGTTTATTTGCCACAGGAGATTGACAGCGAATGCGCGCAAGTTTTGATGATCTCAGGGGAGACTTCATGCGAGAAGAGTTGGAGATGGTAGGATTGGGATGGGTATCGATATACATATGTATGATAAAATCAGGGATCGTCGAAATTGAACACTAAGAAAATGACAGGAACATTGGGAAAATTGCACATATGTACCTATCCATAAATAAAGTAAAATTTCCAATTTTTAGGTTTAAATTTAACTATTATAATAAATCTGGAAAATAAAACTTATTGTAATAAAAAAACTTTTTTATCAACTTTAATCATAAAATTTAAAAAATAAAAGTTATACAAAATTTAAAACATAAAAATTGAAAATAAAAATTTAGTTATACAATATTTCATAAATTTGATGATAAAAATTGAATATTAAAATAGTTTTGAAATTTATTTTAAAATAAAACTTATTCTTATTGTAAAAATATTGAAAATTAAACTTATTTTAAAATATAACTACATTTTCAATTTTTATTAAAAACTACAAATAAAACCCTATTTTTAAATTTTATTATAAAAATTGCAAATAAAAATTGAATTAATATATCTTTGGCACTTTATTAGCTGTCTATATGAAATTTTATCTCTTTCACCGATACTCATCTCTAGCAAAGAGAGAGAGCGACAGATAGAGTGAGAGAGGGAGAAAAAGAAAGAGGGAGAGAGAGAGATCAGTAGCTGGGCAAGCAAAGTGTTGTTGACCAAAATGCGACAACAAGAAGAAGTGTTTGCACGTTGCAGAATAAGTACCTGACAACTGACAACAATTCGAAACTGGCAACTGGCAACTAGGCAACTCAGTAGCCACTTTGGATTAAGCCCAACAAAATGTTTGACGTTTGTTTGACCCAAAGAACGAAGAACGAAGAAACGCATCCATCGATCGTCGCTTCGGTCGCTTTTGATCGCGGCCCTAAAGTTGCAGCCAAAGTTGTTGGCTTTGATTAGAGACCGAAGAAGCCGACAGACTACAGTGTCTACCGACAGTTTCCGGCCAGTCAGTGGGAGACGGTTGACAGTTGAGAGACAAGCTCATTTGGCTTCTGTTTGTCGACACTTGGCCAGATCGCTCTTCTCTCGCCTCTTCTTCTCTTCTCCTCTCATCTTCTTCGCTTCTTCATCTTTATCGGATGTTTGTGTTTGACGTCTTGTGCTTTTGAATACGCTGTTTACCGTGCATTCAATTGCCATCATAATCTCAATCACAATCTCAATCACAATCACTTTAGGCGGTTAGCTTGAACACCACCGCAAATGCACCGCAGATCGTAGAGACCCTGTACTTAAGAAACACATAGAGTCTATTAAGTTTGTCTTAAGGGCAACGACAATTCCATAAATAATATTTATCAACAACAACATAAAAGAATGACCAAGTTAAATGACTTTCAAGTTTTGTAAAGCATTGCAAATTTCGGAATAAATTAATTTTTTTAAATTAATAAAATTTTGATACACTATAAAATTATAGATAAGATTATATTGAGACAAATAAATTGAAAAAAAATTATTTATTTATTATTCAAAGTTAGGAAATTCGAAATCTATCTTTATTTGGGCAATAAGTACAGGGTCTCTGTGAGTCGAGCTCGCTCGCCTGAAGTCTTTCTAAGCAGTTGTGTCCCATAAATTGAAGGCACAATCGAAATATAGAAATCAAATATAGAAATAAATAAACAATTCAATCTGAAATATATGACATGGGCAGAGAAGCTACTGGTATTTGAAAATCATAAACGCAACGCAACGAACGAACGATTCAACGATCGTTACATGGTCGATAAGGCAGCACCATCAACCATCAGCACCATCAACCACCGTTTAATTAGGCACAGTGGTTGCTTGGTTCGTTGGTTGGCCATAGAAGCTATCCAAGTTGTCGCATTCACCGCGATGATAAACTTGACAAATAACATAAATGCTTTTTATTGCGGGTGGTGTCCTACACTCAGCGAAAAACAATCAAGATTTCTGTACTTAAACAGGGAATAGGACATTCAAGTTCGAACGATCTCAAAAGCTGACGGAGTTCGGAATTTGCAAAACAGAAAGCTAAAATTTTATTTAAAAATCTTTTAAAATACATGTTGTCTGGAATTTTCTTCTTTTTTTTTTTACAAAAATCGCGACAAATAACAAAATTCAAAAACCTTTTGATGTCACCTTTTTTGAGGCTAGAACCAGTTGGGAATTCTAAGGCAACAAAATGAAATATCATTAAATAATAGTATCTATTGATGCCATCTTTTGTGCGCCTAGAACCAGTTGGGAATTCTAAGGCGCATACATGAAAAATAAAACTTAAATAGATCGTTTCATACTTGATTCAAGTATAATCTTACAATTTTAAGAGCACAACTTTATAAATTCAAGTATGGACAAGTACATATTTTGTATTTTCTTCTATTTTTCTCTCTGTGTACCCTCGTTTTGCTCTGTCCCCCTCTAGAGGGAGATAGAGAGACGAGTGGTAAGCTTAGTCAAACATCGACATAGTAGACTATATGCCATAAAGTACTTACTACCCGTATTACGCTTTCGATGCATTTTATGACACCCACTGGCGTCAATTATAAAGATATTTAAGTACAGTTAGCATGCAATTAGACAGGCCAAAAGGACGGAAGGGATCTTAACTGCACTGCAATCATTGAATGCACATGACATGTTAGTATAAATCCCCGAGATTTCTGATATAAATATACTACATATATAAATTACAACCATTGATAGTCGCTTTGGTCATATGACAATTAGTTATAAATTAAATAAATTAAGTCCATGTTATGCCGCCAATTGGCAATTGCCTTGTGCAAGTGCAAAAAACTTAATAACAACTTATTAAAGCCACATGTGCAAGGCTTTAGGCCAAGGCTACAAAATGGAAACTAAGATATCTTTAATTTGAACTCTAACTAAACGCTGAGCTGAATCTTCCTATTGGATAACTCTTTTTTGTTAAATTGCCTTCAAAATGGTGGCCGAAAGAGATCTTTAAGCGAATTCCTTTGCTCTTAGTGTTGGCCTTTAGTGTTGGCCACTTCAGTTTCAGTTATGCAAATAAGCCAAGTTTAATTATGAGCATTAGCCACTGTTGAGCGGCTACCGTTTTGAGTCAATACTTACTTCGATGGGTGTCGATGGGTTTTCAGGCTTTTACTTTTTATTTTTTGTGAGCTGAGCTGAGCTGAGGCGGCTTACGTTCAAGATTCGCTTTGTTGTGCAAATGATTGGTATTTGGTAGGTGACCAGTCATTTCAGTCGTTCCACTGGCGATAATGGCCATTAATGAGCAGTTTATTGACGCAAGCCATTGACCGAATTGTAATATTTTTATTTTTTTATGCCGAATTTGAGTGAGTCACTTTTTAGAACGGGGGACGTCATGAAACTTAGCACTGAAAAAATCAGGAATAAACAGTGATTACTTGTCAGATTTTGGGTAAAGCAATAAATAAAATAACTATTAAAAAATAAGTCAAATATAAAATAAGTGTATTAAAATATATTTAATAAATAAATAAGAATAATAGTATTAAATAATAAATAAATAATAAAATAAAAAAATATTTATATTTGAATAGAATATTTAAGAAAAAGTCAAAAATAAAATAAGTATATTAAAATAGATTTAATAAATAAATAAGAATAATAATATTAAATAATAAACAAATATATATATTTGAATTGAATATATTTTTCTCATATAAGATAGTCCGATTTTAGAGATTTTTAAGAAAATTCCTAAATATCAAAAATGAAAAGATTGTTTTGGCGTATTTTAAAAAAGATTGTAACAATAAACATTATTTACAGGGCCTAGAATAAACCATAGATGATTCGATTTCTAATGAGCAAGCACACATATCATTAAAGAGTCATATCTATTATTAATCAAAAACTGACCCATTTTTCAATCGAACTCAATCAGGAACTGCGAGTATAATATGATTAACCGGAAGAGACTATATCTTTTGGACTTTGACGTCAGAAAACAAAACAGAAAACTGCCCTTAGTAATATGTAGTAATATCAATGTCAATTTGATCATTCATCAGTTATCATCGAGTCGAGTTAATCAGCGGTGACACCATGTCTATAAGGAAACGGAAATTATTATTTCATTGCAACTGAATCACCCTACGAAACGACACAAATATCAAACAATTGCTGATATAGAATATGATAGAGAAAAGTGCTACAACTAATTGGAAACTGAACTCAACTCAAGTTTTGGACAGGTAAACAGATTTGTCATCCATCCCATCAAATAGTTTCCACCTTTGGGTTATCGAAGCACACAAATCTCGAAACAAAACGATTTGAAAAGCCTTGATAAATTCAATTGTTGCTAATAATACTAACAATTAATATACGACTTTTGGGTTATTTGTGCGAGTGATCGTAATACGTTATTTATAACGAGACTGCTGGGTAAATCAACGTCGATGATTAGAGCTTAATACATCTTGATAGGTCCACATTGGTAGCTAAATTGATAAATCAAATAACAAGTGTATTTTAGGGAAAACCAAGCAACCAGAAAATATGAGAGTCGAAAAAATATGTAAAAAAAATATAATAAAATATACATGTATATTTAAATAGACTGAATGTATTTAAAGTTTAATTGAATATGCTACAATTAAAATATTAAATCAAATATAAAGTGTATTTTTTTTTTTTTTTTTGGGAAAAACCAATGAACACAAAAATATTGAGTGCAAAAATAAAAACATATAAATTACAAAAATTAAATATAAAAAAGTATACATTAAAATAGACTTAATATATAAATACAAAATTTTTTTTTAAGTTTACAAAATAGATAATTAATATATTTTTAGTTTAATGTAATATAATCATATTTAAATTTTTATTAAAAGTGTAAACACTCCAAATTGATTAAATCCATATCAAACGTCAAATTATAGTCCAAATTAGTTAAATATTGAAAGTTCACAATATTTTCATCTGAGTGTTCATATGATTACTTTAAGAATTGAAATGTAAATAGTATCAAATTATTATTGTAATTAGTGCATTAATTTATAAGGTAATCCTTGTAAGATAAATACAGGAAATGCAAAAAAAAAATAAATAAATAAATAAAATTATTTACAATGGTATACAATTTTGTCATTTTATTTTGAATCATAAGAAATATATAATATATAAAAAAAAATGTATGATAAATTTATTTATTTATTTGATTCCTAGAGCTACAAGACCAAGTTTATAAATTAAGGCGCTAGTCATATATAGTCATATTAGATCTAGCCGAGTAAATCAAGTGCCCATTTCGATGCGTTTAAAAACGCGCCCAAAACGCGCTCGAACATCAACTTTAAGTTGAGGTTCGTCTTGGAGTCGCAGCTTTGGATCTTCACCGCATCCCCAGTCACATTCACATCTACATTCACATTCACAACTGTTTACCCATTAGCGTTTTGGGCGGCTAAAATGTTTGCGCTGTGGCGTCGTCGTTGAATTTTGGGGTAGGGGATTGGGGTCTTTAGGGGGGCCTGAAATCATTTTCTCTAAGCATTTTTGGCATTTGTTTGCTTTCGAATTATTGCAAATGTAAGTACAGCGCGTAAGTGCGGTAGCTTCAGCTTCAGGTTGTGATTGTGGTTGGACTTTAAAGCAAATTTGGCAGCCACTGGCGCCACTTTGTCCCACATTCTTCCTCTTCCCCCCCATTGAAATTCCCTTTTAATGGAGATTAATACGCATATTGCTTTGTCTCACTTTTATTGAAGAGGCGCCCGAGACATCGAGACATGTTGACACTGCTAAATGTTTTTCGAAAAACTTTGTATTTATTCAGACATATTTTCGCATTGTTTGTGCCAAGCGAGCTGCTAATTAAGAACGTGGGAAAGCGTTGAGATCTCGCCGACAACTGGCGACAACTTGTCGTATACGTAATGTCAGCATCTGCTCAGCGAGAAATGATAAATTTATTATTCCAATTAAATATATTTTAATTTATCATAATTTATTTTCATCTCTTATAACTTAGTAAATATGTTTAAATTATTTATAAATTTATTTGTTGTCTAATTTTATTTATTTTAACGAGTAAAAGTGACAATTTTATACATTTGTATATGAAATTTAAAGTTTCATCAAATACTTAAATTTATTTTCATTTGTTATAGCTGTGTGAACATATCAAAAATATTTATCAGCGTATTTATTATCATAATTTATAAAATTTAAGTTTATTTTTTGGAGTAAAAGTGACAATTAAATAAAAATATGTGATATATTAAAATATTCAAATAAATATCACACTATTCAAATAGATAAACTTAAACTTATTAAATATTTGAATTAATCATAATTTATTTTCACTTATTATAACGTAGTGAAATAGTCAATTTAAATATTCAAATTAATATCACACTCTCTGAATAGATAAACTTAAACTTATGGAATATTTGAATTTATCATAATTTATTTTTACCTAGTAAAACGTTGTGAAAGAGTCAAAAATATTTATTGATTTATTTATATATCATAATTTATTCAATTATATTTTTTTTCCGCTTAAAAGTGATAATTAAATTAAATTTCCATCTAATTATCTCAGTCTTTAAAAAGATAAACTTGGTCAATTTCCTGTCGAATATCTCAGATCCCATTAAGAGCCAAGTTTTGGGGTCGATTAGGAAATAATCCCCTCCCCCCCACAAAATCTTTATCTATAGTCGACATATTAATGCCAGCCAAATAAACCGATTAACAAACAATGGAACTAAGAAGTTCGTTCGACTATTTCACATTTATGAGCAAATCAATCAAATTCAATGCAATTTCAATTAGAGTGCCACAAAGTGGACCGATAAGAAAGCAATGGAAATGGAAATGGGAATGGGAATGGGAATGATTATAGGTAACATGGAACGACCACAAACCAATCAAACTGACCGAATGGTGGCCATAAAACATAATCGAAACGAAACTCCGAAAAATGGGCAGATGAACATTCAAGTGTTATCGCAGTATAATAAACAATTTTAATATTTTTTAATTATGAAAACAAGCTGATTATATAAATTAAATCGCAGACTGCTTGATTAGATTATGGCTCGAGTGACACAACGACGCTTAAAGTGCAATTTAAACGGCTTTAAACAAATTTCTATAATTTTTTTATATTTATTAATATTTTTCAACTAAACCAAACTGACGTTATCAACAGCTGATTAAATGAAAGACGAAAAAAAGAAGAACGACTCTGGCCTCTTTTGATTCGGTTTGAATTAATTGAAAATTGATTATTGGCGATGGCAGAAAAAACGATAAGCTATTGCCTATTGCCTATTGCCGCCTACTGGCTCGATAAGCAGCTGGCCAGCAAGCGGTTTTAATAATTGAAAATTAATCCATCATAATAGACGTCAAAGTCGAGAGAGAGAACGAGCTGCAGCTCAAGAACCTCATTGATAAACTAAACGCAAAGAAAATGCTAGTAGGAAAAACTACATACGAGCTAAATCGACTGTGAGAGACCCTGTATCTATTCTATAAAAATCACAGCTCAAGACTCTTTTGGACTTTTTTTTTAACAAAATAAATGGACACTTTGAATAAAACAGATAAAACAGATTCATATGGAAATCTACATTCCAATTTTGGTGAATCTAGCTCTTATGTCTTTTTTCCAAAATAAATTAAATACACTTTATACATTTTAAGTATAGCGCTTCGAAAAAAAGAAAGATCATAAATTATAAACAATATTTAAACATAACAACTTCATATAGAAATCTACATGGCAAATTTGATTACTCTAGCTCTAAAATATTTTTATTTTACTTTATTAATTTTAAGTGCAGGGCTTAGAAAAAAAAACAGATAATAAATTATGAACAATATTCAAACTTAGTAACTTTATAATGAAATCTACATACCGAATTTGGTGAATCTAGCTCTTATGGATAAATGGACACTTTATACATTAAGAGTACAGGGCTTAGTAAAAAGAACAGATAATAAATTATGAACACACACGGGAAAAGTAAGATAAACAAAGCCTAACCGAAAATAAAATATTGATATCTAAATAGGGACAGAGACAAAGACGGAGACGGAGACAGGGACAAGGATACGATAACAGCAGCAGCAGAATAAGAAAAAGAAGAGACAGTAGAAGCAGCGTCGTCATCATTATCTGGCAATTGAATTTACAAAACAAATAATTACAAAATGCAGTTCAAATATAAATACGAGTACGGTAAATGTGACTGGGTAAATCGTAACTCTCGTAACTCGCAACTCGAACTCGTAACTCTGATCAAATACGGAATACGAATACAAATCAAAATGCGATTTTCAAGCAGCCCAAAAGGTGGTCTTTATCTTTAGACTCACGTTTACCTTAACGACTGTCCAAGTCGAACTTCTACACCGCGAGAAAAATTCACTGCAATTGCAGGATTTACACACTTTGATTTTGGTATTTGGATTATGAAATTTGTCAATCTTAAGTGTAAATTAATTAAAATAAATTAAAATATAGATTAATAAATAAAATAAAAATAATAATAATTAAAAATTAATATGAAACATTTTGAGCTCCAAGATAATTTGAATAGCTTCGAATTTTAAAAAAAATTATGATTTAACGTGAAACTAATTTAAATAAGTTAAGTTATGTAATATGATAAATAAATAAATAATAAATATGAGTAAAGTAAATATATGTAATTTAAATACATACATACTTAATAAATAAATAACAATAAATAATTAAAAAAAACCTTTTCGAATTTTTAAAATAATTATGACTTAACGTAAAACTAAATTAAATAATCTTATGTAATATGACACATAAATAAATTATCAAGTTGAATAATAAATTACGAATTAATACATAAAACATATGGAATTCTAATGAATAATGTTTTTTTAAATAATTATGATTTGACGCGAAACTAAATACAATTTCAGTGTTTACTTTATATACGTTTTTCTCTCAGTGTAATCGAGCTCGGGTTCAGTTTACGATTACGCCCTGGCGCTATAAGGAAGTATATTCTCTCTCTCTCTCTCTCTCTCTATCACTGTCTCGCTTTGGAAAAAGGTTAAAAAACTTTGTCGCAACGACAACAACAACAACTAAAGAAACAACAACGACAACGGCAGCAAATGTATCTGAGCAAACAACTGCCGTGTATTGCTACACATTTTCTTCTTCCACTATCCAACTGGTTGAGTGTCTCACTGACTGTCTGATTGACTGACTGACTGTTTGACTGACTGACTGTTTGACTGACTGATGGTTTCAATGGCAGTGAATTTGTTTACGCTGCGCCTAATGAGCCAACGTTATTTGTGCAGCGCAGCAAGACGCGACCGCAGCTCTCAGCTCAGGACTGAACAGAACAGAACATACTTACTGAACACCTATATATACATACGTGTCTAGATACAGATACATTTAAAGATACAAATATAAATAGAGATACTGTTGCAGTTACTCAATATCGAGTTGCAGATATTTGTGAATACAAATACATATTGATATTGTTTCAGATACAGATACGACACAGATCTGAAAAGACAGAGCACTTATACATGTGTAGATACAGATAATACTGCAGTTATAAATATAGATACATTGTGTATAGATAAAACAAAATTAAAAACAAATTAAAATACATTTAAATTAAAAAAAAAATGCATGAAAAATTAATTATTATTATTTAAAAGATTTATTTATTCCAAAGATTTCTAAGATGCAGATAAGTCAGCAGTTAGAGTTGTAGATACCGATTTATAGACACAAAATCAACTGAAAATTAAAATAATAAACTCAAAATAATTTAGAGCAAAAAATTACTATCTAAACTAATTATTTAATTTTAAATTTAGATGAAATAAATATTTAATAAAAATTGGTTCAACAACACTTTTTTTCATTTTAATATAATTTATTTAGCAGATACAACTACGACTACTAGAGCTATAGGTGCAAGCAACGGTTAAAGATTTGTAGAAAATCCAATTTTTATTATCACTAGAAATCTAATCCTTCCTGATTAGCTGATTGGAATAATTTGTAATCGTTTAGCAATCGCTTAACATTTGCCACTCGACAGCGCGATTTCCTCTTTAAATCCTCTTTTTACAACTCAACTCTAAAGATTATGAAATGTGCTTATCAATCTAGAGAATTCAACGCACTGACCGAAAATTGAAATTGAAATTCATTTGGCATTAACGTCATTAAAAGCATATTCATATATTTATACATACTGTCTGTAGTCTATTGAAAAATACATATATAATATAAATAAAAAAAATTCAATGAAATTCATTTATCAGTTTTTAATAAGTTTGCTCTGTTCGGGAACCCCAACAAAAACAACAACAGTAAAAAGCAAATCAATTCCCGCACTTAATGAAAAAAACACAACTCAATTATAAATTTTATCAGGCGGGGGTAAAAGGAGAGGACGTTAAAAGTATTTTTCAATGTTGCAATTGAATTAAAATTTTGTGTCAATAAATGAAATTTACTTTATTATCGCCATAATAATTTTCCGCATATTTGTGCATACTATATATTGCACTCGAATCTCCAATCTCTCCATTAATGATAGACCTGATGTGTACCTAGTTGATTTTTAATGAAACTTTAAAGAGTTGCCTCTTGGCTTGGATTCCTCTTTTGAAGCATGACTAACTGAAGTGTGCGATAGGAAAGTCGTTTTTATAAAATAAAAATACTGCAATTTGTTGCTGGGCGAGAAATATCACAAAGCCCCTGAAAGCATGTTTGATTTTGATTTTAGAGCATTTTTGAGTCACTTTTTGACCGCATTAAAGTTAAGTTTCGTTAGGGAATCCCCAAACTGACCCCAATTAATAATGCTGAAGTTGAAGTTGAATTTTATAATTATTTTTTGTACTTGTGTAAGTATTTTAGCCTTCTAGCTCTTATCGTTTGGGCTCCACAGTGACCATTCAGAGAGTAAGTCAGTCTGGAAAAAAGTTTTATTGGCATAGATCTTTGCTGTCCAAAATTCTCATAATTCAGCCGGCGTCACAGCCGACACACGTACAGAGAGAGAGAGAGAGAGAGAGTAGGTGTGTTCTATAAATAGCACGTTTGGCGGCTTGTGCTCTCACGATACGCTTCTTCGGCTTCTTGTTCTCTCACGACGAATCTGATCGGCAGATCCTTTTTGATGTCAGTCGCTGAGCTGCGTTCAATGAGAGAAAGAGAGAGGCTGTACAGCGCTAGACTTTTATTATACACTGCAACAAATGCTTTGCTCTCTTTACGTTGCCAACTGTAATGATGCGACAGTTCGAATATCCTTTCATTTAATTTTTTCAGTGTAAAGCAGTAAAACGCCTCGGTAATTTCGTGTTTCGCTGCTTCGCACACATGCGCAGTATTTGATTGTGTGAGTTTAGACACCGCTGATATACATTTAAATTTCTGCTAATTAAATAAAGTTGCTGTCCATATATTATTTTTCAATATTATGTATATTACTTAAAAATATCAACATTTTCCTAATAGAATTATGCCTTATATACTTATGTATAGCAATTGTTATTTCATCAATCAACGTCTCGCCTCAATTTACATTGTAAATTACAAGAAAAATAAATAATAAAATTACGAACTGCAGTTTCAATTTAATCCACATAAAGTGACTGCAACTCGAATCAACATAATTAGCCAATGCTTAAATATGTATCTGTAACTGGCTTTGTAAACGTATCTGTATCTGTAACTGTATCTATAGCTGTATCTGTATCTGTTACTGTTTAATCATGACAGTTTATATCAGCGCTCAATTGTAAAAATTATTTATTGATAACGCAATTTAATGCCAATTATTTGTACATAAATATTTGTTTAATTATCAATTGCATGTCGTGGGTGTGGCATCCACATCCACAGTTCGCGTGATTAATGACATCGTTTACCTCCATCGTTCCAGATACATTTCGTATCTTTTACAACGCAGTTAACTGCGCATTGTTTTCAAATGTTGTGCCAAATCTTGTCAAATTTGCTGGCCAAACAAATCGTTAGCCTTTTAAAATTTAAAACCAACCCTTAAAGCAAACCCCAGCAATTTGCCAACCCCCTAAAAAAATTGCTTTCACTTCAGACAGTTTTTGTTTACTCTGAAATTATGTCAAATTTCGCTTGGCGTTAAGAATTTTTATGGCATTATTGTGCACTTATCGGATGAATTAGCACCCCAAGGGGTTGTTCTTAACCCTTAGAGAGAATCAGAAGGAGAGAGATGGAGAGTGAGAAAGGGGGTGGCAGCTGGCACGCCCCCTTCTGACCACAAGCTAAATTGCAGCAACATATGCGACAATTTCGATTTTTATTTGTATTTCAATTTTTGACATTTGCTCGACAAAGTTGTGCTAATATACCGGAAATTTCATTTAATGGTTTGTGAAATTAAATAGGGGTGTTAAGCGATGAAGTTAATGATGATTTATCCTAAAATATAAACGAATATTCAGCTCAAGTGTCTATATAGAAATATAGACAAAGATATCGTTATAGGATCCTTTGAGTTCAGTTGAAATGTCTCCAGGAAATTTAATGCTAGTTTAATTTTAAAAAATTTTTATTTTTTGTTTAATATTTAATGACAACTGAAAGCAGTTGATCAAAAATACTTTTAAAAATTCAAATAAAATTAAATTACTTAATGTGATATTAAATTAATGTATATCATACTAGGACACTCTTATTGCACGATAAAAGTGAACGACAACTCGTGTGATAATTTCAGCTTTCTAAGCTTAACCGTTTGGCCTACAAAATGATACTCAGTACTTTATCAGTATATTACATATTATTATAGTTTACAGTTTGTTCAAGGCAAGTTTCAAACGGGTCACTTCTACAAGAAAATAAAAATAAATATGTACAAAAAGTAAATTTCTCAAAAGGAAGAGAAAAAGAAGTTTGAAATTTTAGCTCTAATTGCATATTTACGCAACAATTTGCACAAAATCAAAACGGAATCAGATGTTAAAACCCAGACAGGGCCAAAACACATTCGAACTGACATTTATGTCATTTGATTGTCTGCATTTCGTGTTGTTTGTTATATAATGTAAACTATTTGGGAACACACACAAACACAAATCATAGTGCAGACAGAATTCAGTTCTGGCTGATGGCCAACTCATGACCTGTTTTCTCCCCATTTTCTGCCCCCTTTTGGCCATCTGCAAATGTTGGTTAAATGCACGTGGATGAGTAGATAAATATCGTATAATGAAAATAAAATAGAAACGGGCTAACAACAACAATAACAACAACAACAGCAACAAGAAAAACAATAGCAATCAGTCGCAATTCTCGTTGCAGTCATCGCACTAATTTTCAAGCTAGTTTTGGGTTTCCATTCCAATTCCAATTCCAAACTGAGTTTGAGAGTACGTGGCCAAAGAAAATACACTTTAGCACGTTTCTTGTTAGCGAACAGAGTTTTCCATTTCCATTTTCCATGATATACTTACTTACACACACGTCTGTCCAGAGTTTCAAGTTCTTCTTTCTGTTTCTGCTCTTGGGGCAGCTGCTTTTGGTCCGTTGTTTATTTTGGCATAGGTGAATAGTTCAAATTAAGGCTCAGACATTAGATGAACAACAAAAGTTGAGCAACTCAAGAGTTTGGGGCCGTTGTACAATAGAGAAAAAAGGGGAAACTGGGGAAGAGCGACCGAGAAAACGGACAGTTGGAGAATTACAAACTTCCTGTTCCCTTTCTAACAGGTTAAGGTATTCTAATGTATCTAGATCAGAAACCGGCTATAATTTATCCATAATATGTACTTATAATTAAATCTGGTTTTTTAATCTAAGTAAACAGTTTTAAACTAATGATAGTTGAATTTCCATTTTAATTGAGATATTAAGTAAAAAATACATATATAAATATAAATATACTAAAAAATTCGATAAACAACTTTAATTTTGAATTTTGTTTAAAATTATAGGTATTTTATGATTTCTGATCGATGAATCTAAAACTAATTCATTCACAAAATGGAAAAAAAGTTCCTGTTCCTTAATTTAAATTTTAGAAGTTTTGTCTTTAAAAAAAGCGCCTTAAAGCAAAAGTTATTAATATTTTTTATATTTTTCCTTTAATTTGTCCTACCTTAAATATGAAATATTTTTTATGTAAAAAACCGTTCTACTTTTATCAGTTTTATTTAATTTTTCTTTGCCTTACAAATTCCAGTAGCTGCCTTGCTCATTAAGCAACTGTCTCCAAAATGGCATCTTAAAGATCGCTTAGAAATACATCATGGCCACAATAAAAGTCAAGCACACAATCTATTTGATGGCCAATGCGTATGGGCCATAAAATGCTTACCAATTGGTAAACGAGCCCAACCCAAAAAGCTCAAAGTGGAAAACCCGAATCGTAGTTAATATAAAAAATGCATTATTTCGACATTAGCGGACAGTTTGTGCCTGAAAGTTGAGCAACCAAGTTATAATAAAAAGTCAATGACAATTTAGCGAGACGACTAAAGGAAAGGAATCATTTATATCATTTATTGTGCGGTCACCGATTTGAGTGGTCATAACAATTGAATATCAATGAGACCAGGAACAAAAGAACACAAAGAAATGTCAGGAAACAGAGCAAGGACATTATCGATTTTCAGGCTTAAAGCAGACAAGATTTTTCAAACTGAGCTTCAAAGCAAATGTCAGTCAAGGAAAGTACACTTAGAAAAAAATAGATGCTTTAAAAATTTAAGGAATGTTGATATTATTACATACAATTTATATATTGTATAATGAAAGCCAATATTTCAAATTTTTACATATTGTTAACCATATATTTTCCATATTAAATTACAGCAGCTTTTTAGCTACTTTAACAGTTTTGTTTCTTAGAATTCTCAACTGGTTGTAGCCGTAAAAAGGTGAAGTTAAACTAGCATTTATTAATACGGGTATTTAGGTGACAAGACATCTAAAAATAAGTAAAATATTTATCGACTATTATTTTGAATAAATTGTCCTAAAATTTTAAGAGCTTTTTTCATAATTTTTGACAGTTTTGTTTCTTAGAATTCTCGACTGGTTGTAGTGGTAAAAGGGTTATATCAAGCTAGCATTTATTCTTACAGACCTTTAGGTAACGAGGCACCTAAAACTAAGTCAAGTCTTTCCTCGACTATAATTTTATGACAAATTTTCTAAGATTTTAAGCAAGTTTTGGTCTTTTGTTTGGCAAGTGTAACAAACTGCCTCCTTAATTGCTGCTCTAATGATGTGCCAGGCGAACTGACAAACTGACAACCTGCCAGACAGCCAGACTGAAAGACGGACACGGCAACGTAGCCCAAGTTGATTATGAACCCGTCCTGCTGCTCAACTGGACTCGACACTCCATAATGATGGCAATTATAGCTCGTTTTTCCAACAATTTATATGAAATTTTCGCCAGGCAGCGAGTGTCAAATGAAATGGCCACGCCCCCTTCCTTCCCAACACACGACATTTTTTCTTTTCTCTTGATGTCGTCGTACGCAGCACAATCTGGCAACGCCCCGCAACTATTGCCAGCTTGCTTCAATCGCCATGGGTGCGAGCGAGCTGGCATGCGCTGAGCGCCTCCATCTTTAAAGCGTGCCTGCCAAAAGAGAGCAGCCGACCAAGACAGAGCGGGAGAGAGCGATATCAAAAGAGAGAGAGTGAGTGAGTGAGTGAGAGTGAGCGCACACTCAGCAATGTGAGTGAGCGTCGAAGGTGCTAACGAGTTTTAGCTGGTGGTGTGCAATTATCAAAATTATCGTACTCTGCACTGAGAGAAATTTCAAGCAAATATGCAGTATTTGGAAAAATGTTAAGTAAATTTAAATAATTAAACGCCTTAATTTTAAACTCAATATTTTAAATAATACGTACCAAAAAATAAATAAATTAAATTAAATAACATTATTTTAAACTTAATTATTATACAGTCGAACTTCCCTAACTCGAATCACCATTATCCAAGAAAAAAGTTCGAGTTAGGGAGACTTCGAGTTAGGGAATTTTTTTTTTTAGTTTTTTAAATAAAACTACAAATGCATTCATTCATAAATACATTTCAAATTGCAAACTTTTCTTGTTATTTTCAACAAAAATAAATTCCAGTTTGTTCAAGACCTGTCTATATTCTCAAAAATTGGTTTTTTCGTTCTTTTGCTGTATCCAGAAGAAGTTCCCGATTCAAATGACATAATTAATTTTCCATTTTTTAATATAATGAAAACTGTTTTCGATGAGATACCATATTTTTCAGCCACTTCAATTTTTTTGGTCCACTTTTGAATTTCTTAACAAATAAGTTTAAAGATTTATTAAAGAGATAAACATTTTAACACACGTGCTGGTGCCATGGTAAATAATCTTGAGCTGATCCGCTGACAAATAAGTGCATTACGAACATCTTTCCTATAGCAATTTCACAAGCCTAAGTAATTGTTGATGCAATATTCTATCATATACCATCACCATATGTTAATGTACATCAATATTACATATCCAAACGAGCCGGTAACAAAAGCATAAAACCGAAACGAAAGAAAATTCAAACTTTATTGGGGATTTTCCCGAAAAATTCGACTTACAGAAGCACGGGCCAATATTTTTGTTCGAGTTACGGAGAAATTCGACTTATGGAAGTTCGAGTTAGGGAAGCAGATTTGTATGAAATTTGCTCAGTAAACGCTATTGCCACTCGATTTTGTTCGAGTTAGAGAAAATTCGAGTTAGGGAAGTTCGAGTTAGGGAAGTTCGACTGTAGTTAAATAAAATTTGTAAAACTCTTAATGATTCTACAGACTTTTAATTAAATTTAAATAACGTTTCAGTGTTACTAAAAATTTAATATAACTAATAAGTATTATATTATATATCGAATTAATGAGTACATTTCTTTTTTGTGTTTATCTTAAATGAATTGTGTTGTTATGCTTGTATTAAGAATGTATCAAAAATATACGTTAGAAAACGTAGAAGATAATTGAAATCTAACTCCATTTTGCTTAAAATATTCGATTATAAGACTTAAATTCTTGCATAATATTCTAAATTTAACAAAACTATATTCAAATAAGTCATTCTTAACTATTTCAAATAATTTTCTTTAATATTCTGCTATCTGAATTTATATTTATATTCGAATACTTCAATGTATGAATAATTTTTGCTCCTATGCTCAAATTCCACAACGAGTTGTAACTTTTTTTGCTGAGTGCATGCACAACACGTCTCTCCCAGCCACCCCAAAATTCGAACGCTCTCTGCTTACACACACACACGCACACACACACAGACAATCGGAGTCACACTTTGGGCACAGCCCAATCATCGCGATATGCGACGCTATATGACAAAGCGACCGGCCGACAATAAACACAGTCGTTGATTTGAGCTCGTCGCGTCAACTTCGCAGTCGCAGTCGCAAACGCAGTTGAAAACGGAAAAATTTGTAACGCGCGTAAGAAAAGCGTATGTACGTATTTTTGTCGTCGCAAGTGTTTGCAAGTGGAATTGAGAAATTAATACAAATTATAATTATAAGCTGATTACAATTAAATAACAAGTGCAAGTTACGCGTGTGTGCAGACAAAGCATGTCCAGTGCACAAGTGTCACAACAGCCGCCGCAGTCGCAGTCGCAGCCGACGCCGCATATAAGTCAGCTGTTGATCAGTCACATTGCCGCACAGAATCAGCCGCAGATTCAGCGTGCCGTGCAGAATTCACCGCAGATTCAGCGCGCAACGCCTGACAACGATCCGAGTAACAACAGCAACAATTCGTCAGCCAGATCGAGTCCAGTGGAGGCAGCAGCTGTGACAGCAGCAGCAGCGCCAAGTCCAACACATTCCACGGCCACCACGGGGTCACCGCACAGCGCCTACGCTCCCACGCACAGTCCAGAATCATCACAGATGCCGCTGCTGGTGGCACCCATCCCACTGGGCTGTCAACCAACAGTTGCAGCTCCTCCGGCGCCGCCTCCGCATCCACATCCGCATGCCCGCCTCTATGTGGAGAGCAACTTTCCAGCCCATCATATGCCACATCCTGGTTATCCGCTGCCACGTCTGCCACTTGCTGCCGTCATGTTGCCCGCCAATGCGCCACCTCCGGTTCAGTCCAGTCCGGTCCAGTCCATTCCCCTGTCCAGCTGCTCACCGCCCTCAGCTGCCACAACACAGCCCAAGAAATCATTTTGCATTGACGCCTTGCTGGCCAAAAGTCAACATCAGCATCAGTCTCAAAGTCAGCACCAAAATCAGCATCCAAATCAGCTTCAGCCCAGCTCAGCAGCTGATATGATTGTGGACGATCATCGCCTGGCCGCCTTGCACTATGCCCGCGATCAGGCGGAACTGAATCACGCCTTTGTCGCCGCCTCCAATGCGGCCGCGGCGGCTGCCGCCGCTGGAATCAGCGATCATGAGGCACTGCAGCGGATACGCGACTCAAGGGAATACGATTCACCCAGTCCCGACGGCATGTCCAGGTGCGTTTACCACATTTCCCACAAAACTAAACATACCCTTAAGGCCAAAATAATAGAAACGATTGTAATATTTTTATATTTTTTTTTAGTTTCCTAATTTTAACTTAATACTCATTTAGCAATGTTGAAAAATTTAACAAAACAATACAATTTCTATATTCATGCGCTGCTTTTTAACATATAATTAAATAATTGGCTTGAAATATCTATCGTTTCTATTATTTTATCCATCAACGTATTACGCAAATATTACAAATTGTAAAAATGTTCCTAATTTACAAGTCAATTTAAGTGAAATATTGCTATTACATTTTAAAATTTAAATCATCAAAGAATTATGAATTCATGACTTTTAAAATGAGCGAATATATTTTAAAAGTTTAAAATAACGTGGACATTAGATGTATTTACATACAATTTAATTATTTAATATTAAATTGTATGTAAACATAACTCGAATTTATTTAACATTTGAATTTTATAGAGAGCTTAGTTTTAATATATATATTCGAAAAGTTTAAAATCAAATTTATTGTCGTGTATTCGCACTAAACTTGAGAAATCGAGCATTGAATCAAATCCAATTAAATATTGGTAGAAATCGACTTTCAAATGAATATTTGTGATGAAATTTTATAAATCAGCTTTAATTAAAATATATCTTGGAAAACTTTGTAATTACTATTATATCTTTAACATTTATATAATAACCGAAAATATCTCAGAAATTCAATTACAAGATGACAGACATTTATATAATTAAATTCTCAATATATTCGATTATTTTTTCAATTTAATTATAAATATATTCTCGGATAGATGTTTGCAATGTGATTGTATAGAAATTGATTATTAATTCTTTAAAAAAAACTTAACTTAGCAGTATAAGATATTATTAAAATGGTGGTAAAAATAGTAGCATAGATACCATACTTTTTAGTAAATTGATTATTTTATTGAATTCTTAATTAACAACTATTTAATGAAAAAGTAGTAAATAAATTAGATGCAATTTAATTTAACCAAATTGTATTTATCTATTATATGATCAAAAGTCGTTGGCTATTCTCTTAACTACATTTCTATGGCCAACACTTGACTGTTCTCAGAATAATCAATCCTGGCAAATCCAATAAAATGCCATCAAAAGAAAAAAAAACCCAAAGCGGGAATACCAACAATGCTGTTAACAATTAGCTGTTGGGCTTTAAATCAGCTTTGTTAGCACTCGACAACATGGCCGAAAAGCTTAATGGAGTAGCACCAAGTAACCGGTAACCCAAACTGGTAACGATTTCTCGATTTCGATTACGTATACGCCGTGTATGGCCGAAAAGCAAACAAATTACTTAGTTTTGTTCGGCAGGCGACGGCATTTAATTGTTTTCAAATATTTTTAATTGGCATTGTTTTTACAGCAGCTTAGATAATTTGTGTCCAATACAGGGTGTCTAATTCTTTGTGTAATTTGATTCTTTGCAGATCTGAATCTCCCAGCTCGTCACATCGCTCCAGTCCGCCCATCAGTCCCGGCTGTGAGGATCAACAGCCTCTGCCCGCCCATCATCATCCACATGCACAGCATCTGGGCATGCGAATGTCCGACTTCCACGATGAGTTCAAGAAACCCGTGCCACCTCACAGTCCCATCAGGCCCCAGGATTTTCCACTCTATGCCGGCGGACATCCCTATCAGCTGCTGGCTCAAGGCGGCTCCGCTTTTCACAGGCCACTGGATCCCTCTGGGAAACCCATTCCGGTAAGCAGCAGGCAGAGTAGAGACAAATCCTCAAGCTTTTAGAAAAAATACATAATCCTCATTTAGAAATTAATTTATATTTAATTTATATTTTTAATTTTCTAAACATTAGAAAAAATTACCAAATTTCAGAAATATCAATTCTGAAATATGCATTTTTAATATGAAGAAGAATAAATTATCCTAATTTTAGAAATAAATTTATGTTTCCAAATCGCATTTTTGTAAAATTTTGGAAAAACTTAAAAATTTACAGCATTTTTAATATGAAAAACTTAATTCACAAGCTCTTACATCAGCAAAAAAATTATCATTTATATAGAAATTAATTTCTGTACTTAATTTTAGATAAAAAAGTACCCATTTTAAGAAATATCACTTCTGAAATATACATTTGTTGGCTGGAAGAAATTTGCTAATTTTAAGACAAAAATAGGGGTATTTTTTAATTCACAAAAAAATTTTATGCTTCATTAAAAAATTAAATTTTGTTGAAAGTTTCTGTTAAAAATATATTTCTCTTTGAAATATCAATTCTGAAATGTGCCTTTTAAATAAGAAGAAAGAAATCCTTAGGCTTTACATTAGAAAACGTAATATTATCCTTATTCTATAAATTTATCTCTGTTTTAATTTTTAATTATTTTTAATAACATCACCTCTGAAATATGACTTCTTACCATAGAGAAATATTCTTATTTTAAAGGGATATGAATGGATTTACTTTAATCTGATTGTATATTAAATCCAACCTGGTTTCTCTCTTGCTATTTACAGATTCCAATGGGTCAACATTTTATGCCCTCCCAGCTGCAGTTTGAGTTCCTGGCCCGTGCTGGCATGCTGCATCATCGCATTCCCGAATTGGCCGCGTATCCGCATCATGCGATTCTGGGCAAGACGCGCCGACCGCGCACCGCCTTCACCTCCCAGCAGCTGCTCGAGCTGGAGAAACAGTTCAAGCAGAACAAGTATTTGTCGCGGCCCAAACGCTTTGAGGTCGCCAGCGGGTTGATGCTGTCCGAGACGCAGGTGAAGATCTGGTTTCAGAATCGACGCATGAAATGGAAGCGCTCCAAGAAGGCACAACAGGAGGCCAAGGAGCGGGCCAAGGCCCAACAGAGCAACCAACAACAACAATCACAACAATCACAGAGCAGCTCCAGTGCCACTTCAGCCAGTTAGTTTGGCCTTAAAAGTATTTGAACGCCATTTGAGCCACTTCTAGTCATGCTACACTCACAAAACTTTCCTTCTACAATTCAGAAAATGGCCATAAAATTGGAATTACAACCAAAAATGAGAATAATTATCTAATATTGAGAAAAATTCGTCTTAAAAATGGAAAGAAATTTAAAATTCTTAAAAATGATTTCTCTAAATGAAAATTTATTTGAAAAGATACGTCCAAAAGTTTTGAAAATATATTTTCTAACTTAAAGATTATTCTTAATTAATTTGAAAATTTACTAAACATTTTGATTGATTTCTATACACAACTTTTATGACGATTTTTTAAGGCAAGATTTTTGTTGAGTGTTCTGCAAACAACCGTCCACCTGGTGTGACACCCTGTATGCGAGCCACCCACATCCACAACCCTGCCCTCTTCCCTGTCCCCTCTTTCCAAATAAAATCATTTCATGAGATTGCGCAAAATTAGCTTCGCAATTAGTTGAAAAATTTTTGTTGGTCGTTGTTGTTGTTTTGATTTTATGTTGTTGTATTTATTATAAAATCAATGTGGGAATTGGACAACACCAACAAAAACTGTGTGATATATGTAAACAAGAAAGAAATATAAATTAAACACTGCTACATAAAAGTATTTTCCCAATGTACATACATTCACCCAAAAAAAAAAGAAAACAAAAACTTAAATAAAAACATAAACATTCATTTGAATTACGTTAAATATAATGCAAATTACAATAAATGAGATTAGTTTAGTTTAGTTTAGTTTTGTAAAATGGTAACGAACCATTTCTTATCTAATAATTGTGTAAATATTTGTAATTATGTAATGTTTAACAAAATGTCGCGTTAGTAAATTGTATTAAATTTAATTTTGAAATTCAAAATGACAATTAAAATGTGCTATAAACAAAATTTCAAGTTTAAATGGGAAGGCGGATATGAAATAAAATATTTTATCTAACAATTTTCAGGAATTTCTAAGGTGACGGATTTTTTTGGAATCATAACTTTCAACTTTTAACAGAAACATGAACTTAAAAATTTTATATCCATGCTTAACTTGTTATGGGAAAAAGTGATTATAAATTTGTTTATTTATATATTTGTTTGAAATTTATTTTCAATGTTCTGTGTCAAAAATGAAACCACACGTATTTGAGCGTTTTTCGAATATTCGACACATTTGGATAGAAAATGGAGATGAAAATAAAAAAGTCACCGTCTGCGCGAGCTACCAAGCTCTGACGCTACTTATACTACCAAATTTATAACGTATGGAGTGTCCATTAATACACGAGCCATGTCGAACTCAGACCAACTATTATTTGTAAATAACTCTTTAACCTCTCGAGAAATAAGTATAAGATTAGATACTTGGCCAGAAGTTTGAAGCTATCTGTGGGTGTCCGGAGAACTATTAATGGGTGTATTTATAAATACCATATAAAGAGGGGCCAATCAAGTTCAATTTTTAATTTTATACGAGCCCCGTTTGCTGCTGATAGCACTTATCATAGCAAATAAATCAAAAGCACGCAGATAATCAGTTTAATTGTTGAGACAATAATTATGTCTAAATTTATAGTGTCACTTAAAAATTATTTCGCTAATTAAAATGTTGCTCGCATTAGCAACAATAAACAGTAATAATAATAATAATAATAACAACAAATGGCACTTGAATAAAATCCAAAATCATGGTGAGCCTCAATTTCCGCAATCAAGCTCGTATATAATTAAAAAAATATAGAAAAATAGAATAGAAATGAAAATGAAGTAATCTTCAATAGGCCGTGGTGGGAATCATTTAATTTCTGATACGTGGCCTAATCGAAGCTAATGGCTAATCAAACGTGACAACATCGAAGAAATCGTAGAGTGTGTATATAACATAGAGTATTACGATTGCCCGATTGATTGAATGTCCAATAATCAAAGTTAATTAGAGCAAAGTCCTCAGTTAGGCACGAGGTCATAAACATTTTCTTTCGCTTTCTCGAGCATTAGTCAGCTTCAGGAATAGATATCTACACTCAGAAACTATGAATTCTACATTTTGGGTTGAAAATGTAATCCTATAAAAAGGTTCCGTCTCTTCTTACCTAAAATAATAACTTTATTGCGTTAAATTGCAAACTGTTTATGTAAAAATAATTTCATTTATAAAATTTAGTAACGTTCGTCACAAAATTGGATATTAGAAATTGTAGGGCACTAAATTTGAATCTTGTAAAATGTTTTTGTTTTTTTAAAGATAATATTTTGTAGAATATTTTGACCTTTTATCAAATCCTGTAACACAAAACACGTGACGAACGATACCAAGTTTTTTTTATTCATTAAATTTGAAATTCATGTACAATAATTAGAACTTTTATAAAATCCTGTCACACATAACACATTAGACAATTAACTGTAGAGGATTATAACCGAAATAAGAAATAAATATGGGATTCTGAATGGTCTCTAATTGTGAAAAGTGGAACGTTTGCAGGAACAATTCTGTCCACTTTATCACGTAGTCTTCAAGTATCGTTGAGCTCATTAAACATGGGAGGAACTTTGGTTTTCGGGATCTATGCTTTATTGTTGTTGTTGTTGTTGTTATTATTGGTTGTTGTTTGATGTGTTGCTGTTGTTGTTGTTGCTGTTGTTATTATTATGCAGCAGTTCTTGTGTTGATTATGCGCATGATGGGCTAATAAAAATTCATTTGTTACCCGCCAGACACTCGACCGACACTCACAAAACACGTAACGCATTGCGTCAACAAAACTGAGGAACAGATAGAGAGATAGAGAGAAAGAGGGGAGACAGGACAGAAAGGAGCAGGAGAGAAAAGCAGATAATTCAATGAATGAATAATGTTTTTGCTTGTATCATCTATGTTTTTTTACAGTGGCTTTATCATGCACAATATTATGAAATATTAAATTTCATTTTATATTTTATGTTAAAAAAGAGAGTCGACTATATAGAATTATCTTTTCCTATTGCTTAAGATATATAAAATAAAATAAATTAAAAAATGGGTAATATTTTTTTTGTAAACTTAGCAAAAAATAATCTTAAAATTAATTAATAAAAACTATTGTAATGTCACAACTTTTTCTTATAGCTTTATTCTGAACTTTTCTTTTATAAATAAAAAAAATACACATAAATAAAATCATTTTTAGGATATTTTACGAATTCTATATTATAATAGTCCCTGATAGTGTTACCAAGTTCAACAACCTCAACAGAACCTCCCAATTACATATAAGCTGAACTAACTCTCTTAATTTTTGAACCACTGTGCAGTGACCTGCGTCTGATCATAATGATGATGGTAATGATGTTGATGATGATGATGATGCTGCTATTTCTGATGCTGCCTTGAAGTGGCCAGAAAAGTGTTGAAGCAGCAGCAGGAGCACAAAAGGATGTCAGCCCAACAAAATTCAATTCATGAGCTATTAGCGGGTAATTTGTAACAATTGCCGAGAACAATTTCAATTTCTTTTCAACAACAACAACAACGGGCAACAAACAACAACAGCAACAACAGCAACAAGAACAAAAAAAAGGGTGTCAGAGTTCAAACCAAAACCGGAGCGACAACTGCAAAATTGAGGTCGAAGTTGGGGTTGAGAATTGAGGATTCAGAATTGAGCGTTGAGAATGGCATTGCTTAATTGTTGGATTTGGATGCTGTCGCATCTGTTGCAAATTAAATTTGAGTTATAATTATACCCTTACACAGAGTATTTTCAATTTGTGAACAACAATGTAACGCAAGCATGAAGCTTGAATTTTGATGAATTTTGGAACTGTTTCGACTTTTTGCTGTAGGGATGCAATAAGCGGGAAAGGCTATAGTCGAGCTCCCGACTATAGGATACCCGTTACTCATTTAAAAAAAATATATAATATTTTGTTGCATACTTTTAGGCACTTACATTGCTTAAAATTTAAATCAGCCATTACTGTCGTTCTATTTGTCCGATCTTGTGCGATTAAATGGGATGATTGCTTATAATAATAGATAACGTTAAATACCAAAAAAAAAAAACAGCTAGATGGGATCACTATATCATATAGCTGCCATAGAAACTATCATTCGAAAAACCACCTTAAGTATGAAAAAATGTTCTGTTTTTATTACTAACCCCACAAAATATGAATCTCGAGATATTTTATAAATACTGTTCAAATTTTGTTAAAGTCTGATTACTATATCTTATAGTTGCCATAGAAAAGATCTCTCAAATATCAATCATTAGTATGAGAAGTGCTTTTGTTTTTGGAGATATCTCAACCAATCTCAAAGATTATGCATCTGACATTGTCTGATATATCCTGACCAAATTTGATTTAAATCGGATCACTTTATCATATAGCTGCCATAGAAACAATCAGTCGAAAATTGAATACAGGACTTTGTAAGAGTATCAAATCTTCGGCTTGCCGTATATAATATTTTTCTTTCTTGTTTTCTATAAACAGACAGTGTGTGCGTGTGTGTTTGTGTGTGTGTGTACACACCCAGTAAATTGGCATTTGAATTGAGGGTCGCATCCCCTCATCATCCGCCTCTTTTATGACTTTCATCACCAGTTCAGTTGTTGCTGTTGCTGGTGTTACAATTTGGTTACCCTTCGGGGTGTCTCTTCTCCATCTCCTTTCCCTTCCCCCTTCCCTGGTTGATCTTCATGTCAACACAGATGATCACATTTTATGCTTAATTTTGTATATGGATGTGTTTACTTTTGTGATTTTCAGCCGAATTTAGCTAATATTCGATTCGCATCCATTTCCATTGGGATTTCCCATTCACATTGTTGCATTTTACGCATTTTCGCCGTTTGATTTTATTGTCAAATATGCGCGATTATTTGTCATATGTTGCATTTTATTATTGTCAAATTTGCATTCGCTTCGAAAACGGAGCAACGGAAACTGGAAATTGGCTCGTTAGTCAGTTCTCAAATAATTGTTTGTTGACCTGGCCCAAAGAGAGTGTGAAAGAGAGAGCGAGTGAGATAGAGGGAGAGGTTATTTCACTGATTGTTTGCCGCGATAAATTGTGAAATTGATATGGCAATTTATGTGACAATTTTGTTTTAATTGCGCATTTTACAGAATTACAAAATGAAATGTGTTTTGATTTGGATTTTCATTTGTAATATTATTTTGTATACAAATTAAGGAACTGTTGCTGTATTGCAGATATTAAGCTGTAATTAAATTCTATAAAATATTGAATTAGTTTTGGAATATAGACATATGAACAGAAGAAGAGTTGAATATTTAAAGATAAAAATTTTAATTATACCCAACAAATATTTACAAAAATAATTGCCAAAAATTAATTGAGACTGCAAAAATTAAAATTAAAAAATTAAAAAATATCTATTACAAAATATCCATTACAAAATAATTGATGTAAATATGAATTACAAACAATTTTATTTCATAAATAACTCAATTTATTTAATTGTATATTTAAATGTGTCTTTTTAGGGCTTAATAATAGAATCGATAAATTTACTAATTATAATTATTATTAATAATTATTTTATTTTTTTTTTAAATACAACTGTTCGCTTTCAATACAATTTTTCCAACAATTTAGGTAAGTAGTTCTTGCAAAATATTGAAATATGGTTGTCTAGTTATCAATTAATACTCGTACTTACTCTCACTGACAGCAACTACAACGCATATTGCCGCTTAATGCCATAATTTCCAACTTGTTTACACAATCCATCTGGCTAAATTTTGTCTGTGTCCGGTACAATCATCAGGCCCAATCTGAAGTCGCAGTCATCAATCTATTGAAGGAAATCCGTGCGTGCGCGTTGAGTAAACAAAACAACAGAAATACAGCCAGAAAATGGAAACAGAAATATGTATGTAGGATCATCAGACAATGGGACATTAGTGCATTACACACACCAACACACACCAACACACACACACATAGCACAGAATTTGTGAAATGATTTCGATTTAATCGGCAGGAAATTTTGCAATCAAAATTCACGAATATCAACGGATAATTGCGAAATTTTTGGTGCTGTTCTTGTTCTTGTCATTGCCCTAAGCGCATTAGATCCCCAGAGAGAAAGAGAAAGAGAGGAAGAGAAAAAGAGAGAGAGAGAAAGATAGGAAGAGCAATAGAGGCAGAGCAGTGTTGTCGACTTTAGACAAGCAAAAACAAACTGTTTTTAGTGGGAAACAAATCAAGAAAAAGCTAAAATTTAGACAATAAAATTGTAAAGATAATGAGAGGATGAGAAAGAAAGAGAGAAATAGAGATGTTGAGCGACAGAGAGAGAGAGAGAGAGAGATATAGGAAGAGCAGTGTTGTCGACTTTAGACAAGAAAAACAGCTGTTTTTAGTAGGAAATAGGTGGAGAAAATTCTAAAATTTCGACAATAAAATATAAAAAAAAAATCTTAGTCGCTTTAAAAAAAAAAAACATTGTTTGAGCGATTTGATTAATTTGTTAAATTAATAGAATTAAATGAAAAACATTTTGAAACTAAAAAAAATCCAATAAATTACAATTTAAGCATAATTCATATTTTTTGTGGAAAATGGAAATTATAACTCCTGTATTACATTTTTTAAATACCTGAAACTAATCGCTAAACATTGTTAAAGCGATTTGATTATTTTTTTAAAACAGATAGAATTAAATGAAATAGGTTTAGTTGAAAAAACAATGGAAAAAAAAATTCTTATGTATTAGTTTTTATTTTATACACTTTAAAGTTTTCATAATTTATCAATATTATAAATAGCAAAACACGTCTTAACCAGTCCAAAATTTCTACTGTTGACAGTTTTTAGTTTTTCGCACCATCGACTTTGAAAAAAGCCAGTTTTGACTGGAAACAAGCCAATGTGACAACACTGTTGCTGCAAATTGTCACCATATGCGTCAACACGCAATAATTCACCAGAAAAAGTAATCCAAACAATTGACCAAAAAGGACGACGAGCCAAAGCACTGACATCTAATGGAGGGGGTGTGTCTGTCTGCCATTCTGATGCCATTCTGACTCTGCTCTACTCTGCTCTTAACTGCCTGCAGCAAGTGCGGCCAACACCCCAGCCCAACCCCCTCTCTCCCCTCTCTCTCTCCCTGCCCAGGGAATGCGTCTCTAACTCTGTACTCGATGGGTGTTTTTGGTGCTAATTGAATTCATTGCCGTTGATCAAGTGCTGCCAAACAACAAATCATCCCCAGAGGCTAATGATACGGACGAACGAGCTAACTGACTGACTGACTGCAGTGCCAGGGCTGGTTATGGACCAGGGAGGAGGACCAGGGACAGAGGCAGACATAGAGGGTGCAATGTGTGAGGGGAGGAAAGGAAGCTAATGGCAGGTTCTCAATTCTCTCGATGCGTTAAATGAAATTAGAAAACCTTATGTTGAGTTAATTAGCAAATTTAAGGACATTGCGGATAGCCAAGGACTCTATGGAGAAGGGGCGAGTAACAGGAATGGGAAATAGGAGCAAGAAAGAGAAAAAAATAAGCATGCATAAGAAAAATAGTATAAAAATCAAAGAAATAAAATTAATGTTTAAGCATTAGGTTTATCCATTCATATTAACTTTTAATTTTACATTTTATATAGTACAGGAAGAATTTTTGGTACTTTTTAATATTTAGTTTTAATAATAAAAATTTAAAAAAAACTTTTTTTTAGATCTATGCTCTTTTTTTATTTCTTAATATTTTGGTATCTGCATTATTGTTACTTATAAATATTGCTAAATTTTATTTTCATTTTAATCTGAGTTCTTTGCTTGAGTCCCCGAAAAATATTAAAAATAATAATTATTTACTAATTTATTGGCTTTAGTTTTAGTTGCAAAAACTGATGAATATCTTTTTTTTAAAATCTCTACTCTTTGTTTGAATTCCCAATAAATATTAACACTGATAATTAATAAACAATTTCTTCAATTTTTAATATTTATTTATATCAAGACTTTATTCTTTGTGTGAATCCCTAAAAAGTATTAAATCAAAAAAAAAAAAAATATTAATTTATGTTTAAATAGTTAAACAAATGATTATATTTTATTTTTATTACTTATTGATAATCTCATCAAAAAATTGTATTTCAAAACTTTTATTTCAGAAATTTTATAAAATTATATTCCCAAAAATAATCCAGAAAATATAAAATATAATAATAGTTTCTGCTGTAAAACTTCTTAATCATTTTTAAGCTAAGATTCTCCCTCGTAGTTTGTGCAAATTTGCAATTAATTCAGCTTACTGCCAACCCAATTAGCCAATTAGTCCACCTTAGAGCCGTTCAAGTGCTCAGAATTTGGCAATAAGTTGAAACCCTTTTGGGCCACGTTAATTGCGACAATTAAACTACAAATGTTTAGCCACAAAAGTCGAAGCCTATGCTAATTAAGCCATGTGTTGTGTTGTGTTGTCTCTACCTTTTTGGGAAATGCGCTCTAAACTCTAAACAAACAAGCGAATAACGAATAACGAATAACAACGACAACAACATGGATAACAACAAACAGAAACAAAAATATTAAATTGTAATCCGCTTAAATGAGTAAAAGGCATTAGAACGAACGCATTTGCATAATTGTTGAAAATGCGCGAGCGCAGAAATTTTCAACCCAGGGGAGAACGGTTAAAGCTAGAAGAGGAGAAACAAAGTGAGAAACACAAAATCCAATCAAAATGTGAGGCTCAACCCTCAAGAGTCCATGACGACGATGCACGTGAGGACAATATTTAAAAATGTTTAGCATAATTAATGCGAACCTCGGGTACGCTCGGATATGGATTTGAATTCGGGGACTTCGTTTCAGACAAGTGCACGAAAGTTAACAAAATAAAAATGTAAGGAATTTAGCGTGCCTAATCAACCCCTAAAACGGCGTTAATTGGCGAGGTGCTACGGGAATGCCGCAGGGTCGCATTATTCACACATACGCTCAACTGAACCCTCTTCCCGATTCCCATTCTCAATCCCTAGGGATCTGTATCCAGAACTGAATCCAGAACCGCAGCGTGTGCGTAAAATTGAATTTATTTTATTGCCACTAATTGGCTGAAATACCTGAGGGCGCTTCGGTTTTTAGGGTCAGAAAAGTGTTTCATTTGGTGTGGGTGCCACGAAAAGGTTTCTTGTTTGTTTTCTTCCTCAAAAGATAGACAACAAGTTTGAATAGTTTTCCTTTGTTAACATAAATGCAGAGAAAGAATCGAAAAAACATAAAATAAGAGTTAAATATTTACCCATAAGATTATTATTGAAAGTATATATTCGTGTATATATTCCTTAGCCATTATTTTATCTTAAAATATTATTTTAAAGTATTACCTTAAAATTGTAAAATTTAGAATTCTTTAGCTAATTTATTTTATACGATTTAAATCACTAGCTATAAAATTATTAAAAGATTATATTCACCTTGAAAGCTCAGATTTTTTTAGCTTTTATATTATCTTAAGATATTAGATACAATATATATTCATCTAAGAACCTTCGCTTATTTTTTGAAAATTGTAGAAAACATCCTCAAAGGAACATTTCAGATATCCTATTATAATATTTAATTTAATTTAATTTCCTTTTTCCGTTTAGTTTAAATATAAATTTAATTTTTGTTTCTTAATTTTATTTTAGTTTTTATAAGTTTGTTTGGTTAACTGTACTTAGTTGACATCAAATAAATAAATAAATAATCTGTTTTCCCATTCCAAAAATTAAAAATTTAAATGAAATTCAAGTCCTTACTTCATATCCTTACTCCAGATTTCTCTTACAAGATGAAAAATACTGACAGAAAACTCTTATATCTCATATTATAATAGCATGTTTCTTAACAAAAATATCTGTATATATTTGAAATATTCCCAAATCTTAGAAAATCTTAAAAAAACATGCACAAATCTCAAGTCTCAACTACACACATTACATAAACAGAAAAAACAGAAATGAGCTTCAGTTTTTTGCACACACACACACACAGATGATAAGATAATGGCTATAAAAGATGATAATGTGCAGAATCCTTTGGCCAGATTCGCAAAATCAGCCCCCAATAAATAGCAGACAGACTCAGGCCCTGACCTAAAATATTAAAAAAAAAAAAAAATCCAAAGTTAAAAAGCAAAGGAAATGTGGAAACAAACTCGCAAGATGAAGAAAAATAGCAACAAACTACAACAACAGCAAGAAGATGAAGTAAAAGCTATTAACATATTAAAGCAATAAAAGAAATGGCATATAAAATGGTACAGACAAAAAGGGCCAACCTCCGGTTGCCACCCTCCAGTCCCCTTCAGTCCATTCCCCTCCACTCCACTCCCCTTCAGTCCACTCCACCCCCTCATCTACTATTGGCACCACACCCAAATGTTTAGCGGCAAGTGGCATTTACCCTCGACTCTCGACTTGCCGCACTTGCCACACACTATGGCACTATGGCGCGATTTTTAAAAAACAGCTAGCAAAAAATGTTATATATTTTTCAATTAAGAATTGGTTAGAGTAATTTATTAAAAGGATTTTATATATTTAGAAAATTTGTCTATATTATGAGATCCTTAAAGTTAATTAAATAAAAGTTAAATAATAAATAAACTCAGATAAATAAGACTAAAAAACCGAAAAGACCTAGAAAAAAAATTACAAAAAATTATATTTTTATTTTTATATATTTTAATCAAGCTAGACTAACTATCTTAATTAAAATGACTGACTTATTTTTATTTTAATTAAAACAGAACAGTATTGTTTTTCCAGGTGTAACTTTTATAAACGATTCTTTGAATACTAAAAATGAGATTCAGTAATAAAAATATTTTAAAAAAAAGATAAGATAAGCTTTTTATAAGACATACTTTTTTGATAGTTAAGCACAAATTCAAAAAAAAATATATTTCTTTACATTTTGGGAGTATACAGTGATGCATAACATAATAGAAATGACAGTCATTTAGACACTTAAACAAATTATTTAAAAATATGATATGCTTTGTTAAATTTTGATACATTGCTAAATAGAAATTCAGTAAAATTTATGAAACTTAAAATAAAATCTTTTTTCCAAAGTAATTTAAGAAACACAGTCGAAACACAGTTATTTAAATAAATATAAAATATTTTGTATTGCATACTTTTAGGCACTTTCATTGGTTAAAACTTAAATCAGGCATTACTAACGTTCTGTTTAACCGATCTTGTTAAGAATTAGTTGAATGGTAATTAATAATTTAAGATAACGACGGACGGACCTATTTTTTAACTAATGGCTCACAGCTTTAAGTAACCCATTAAGTACCCTTCGAAAATATCGAATTTATGTAAGTCAATTTTCAAAACTTTTTGTCGTTTCCAAAACAACTTCCTAGTTTATTATCCAATAATCAACAAATTTGCAAGCCATAAATGGATATTTATATAAGCAGTATACCTAATGAAATTAATACTCGGCGTTGTCTGTATCAAATCAAATGTTCCGCCAGATATACTGCAATACTATATAAGGCATCCAGTTGTCGGTTTACCTCTCAAACGGTCTTAAAATGGTGCAAGTAAGTCGTTCGATTATACTTCTCCAGCTACTACTTGTGGGTGTATCCCTACTGGAGCAGGTGTCTGCGAACGTTGCCAACGTTTTGCCAAATATTCTCCAGAGTGATCAGACGAATGTCCTGATTTCTCCCTTTCTGCTGGCAGAAGGTTTGTCTCAGCTCTATTTGGGAGCCGAGGGACAAACCGCAGAAGAACTTGAAAACGTAATACCATTCCTAAACGGCAACAGTGAATCGGATGTTAAGCAATACTTACAGGAGGATCGCAAGAGTATTCTGTCGAAGGAACAACACTCTGCCTTGAAGTATGGAAATTCGTTGTTCGTGGCCAAAAATCTGAACATATTGCCAGCTTACGAGCAGAAGATCCGACAGATATTCAATACTGAGCTCAGGAAAGTGAACTTTGGCGACTCGAAAACAGTTGCTGAAATCAATGATTGGGTGGCCAATCAAACGGATAATAAAATTCGCGAAATAGTTGAGGAAATCGAAAACGATACAAAAATGATGCTAGTTAGTGCCATCCACTTTAAAGGAAAGTGGCAGAAACAATTTGATGCATCCGAAACGAAACAGAGACCGTTTCATATACCAAACGGAGAAGTTATGGTCGAGACCATGTCCAATGTAGACGATTATAGCCATGCAATCATTAAAGATTTAGATGCTGAAGCTATAGCCCTGCCCTATGCCGACTCCAATATATCGATGGTCATCATTAAGCCCATGAAAGTGAACGGCATTGAGAAACTCATCTCCCGTCTGGATAAGATAAACGTTCATGCAATTTTGAATAACAGCTACAAGAGAAGGGTTGCCCTCTACTTGCCAAAGTTTGAGTTTGAATATACTGTGGATCTCAAGAAAACGTTAAAAAGCATGGGCATTCAAAAATTATTTTATTCAGCTAATTTAAAAGCTATGACTGACTCTGAATCACCGCTGTATGTGAGTAAAGCCGTCCAAAAAGCTTTCATTGCGGTCGATGAAGAAGGCACCAAAGCAGCAGCTGCTCAAGGTTTGTATCCTTAGGAGAATTGGTTTTATGCAATGCTAACAATTAATTCATTTCAGTAATACAACCCGTTGTTGAAAGTTATATTGCTCCACTTGAATTCGTTGTTAACCAACCGTTCGTATTCTTTATAAAAGACAACCAGAGAATTTACTTTGCTGGAGTGATTTACAATCCTGATAAAGGGAAAACTTTAATAAACTTTGATTGAAGGACATTTAAGAATTGTTGGATATTTAATTTGTTTTTTTTTTGTCCTTTCAGTTTAGCTTTAAATTTATGAATTATTAATTATAACTTAATATTAAGTTATTAATTGATTGGTCAACTGCTCTTAGCTGACATTCTATAAATAAATAAATAAATTGTATTTATTTACCTTCTTGAGGTCTGTTTCCCGCTCCTCCAGATCTACCCCGCCCCAGTGAGCAACATATGGAGGATCCCAGGAAGGCGCTTCTTGCTACTTACGCGGACGACATTGCCCTGCTCTACAGCTCCAAATGCCGCACGGAGGCAACAAGTGGAATCCAAGAGTACACCAACGCACTGGCAGCTTGGTGCAGAAGGTGGAATTTAAAGATCAATCCACAGAAGACCACCAATCCCTGCTTTACTTTGAAGACACTCATCGATCACACTCCACCTATTCAGCTAGAAGGCGTAACCATTGATTAACCAAGGGAGGCAAAATATCTCGGCATCGTCCTTGACAAGCGCCTTACTTTTGGTCCCCACCTGAAAGCTACGGCTGGAAGATGTGGCCAAAGGATGCAGCAATTGCGGTGGCTCATCAATCGAAGAAGCACCATGACACTCAGGGCCAAAAGAGCAGTCTACGTTCACTGTGTCGCCCCGATCTGGCTCTATGGTGTGCAGATTTGGGGAATTGCTGCCAAATCCAACTACAGGCGCATTCAGACCTTGCAGAACCGTGCAATGCGACAAATTACAAACTGCCCCTGGTATGTACGTGGCTCCACTCTTCACCGTGACCTCAAACTTCACACAGTGGAGGAGCAGATATAGTGATCGACTGATAAGACATCAAAGTGTACTCGCCAGACGACTTCTCCCCGCTAGGCCTTTAAGGCGTTTAAAAAGATTGGGCTTCGCCAAAACAATTGGCCAAATCTCTCAGGCGCCCTCATAATACCAGAGTTTTTTTTTTTTTTTTAAAGTCCTTTGCGTTAAGCAGAGGTTTGGTCTTACTTTACAATACTAAAATTGTGTTGGTTATGTTACAATTTTTGAATGTACGGATTCCACACTTGCTAAATAAATGGAAAATTTGTAGCCATTAAAAAAAAAAAAAAAAAAAAAGCCATTACCACCGTTCTGTTTGGCCGATCTTGTTCTTTTATCTTACGATCTTTTAATAGTAGATAATATCTCAAGTATTATATTAAGCATTAGACCGAATGCTCATCTAGTTCAAATGTTTCAAATATTTGCCAGGAGCTTTAGCAAAACGTGCCCATTGTGCATAGAGTCTCACTGTCTCACTCAGTGTCTGGCATCATCAACATCAACATCAACGCCGTCGCCATCAGTTTGTCTGCTCCAACCCTGGCACAACCGCAGCTCAACTCTACTCGCAAGGGCTGTGGAAAAGGGTGTGGAAAAGGGAGTGGAAAGGGAGTAGGGGAGCCTGATGATAATCATACTAAATGCTGCCATTTGCCATTTGTGAGGTTTTGCCACTTGCCCTCAAAGAACGAACAATACATGAATGTGTCTCAGTGTCTGTCTCTGTATCTGTGTCTGTGTGTGCGTAGGTGGGTGGAAAGTGGGGGAAAATGGGAGCGAAAATGGGCGTGCTCAGCAGGGTTGGTTGGTTGGCAAGCAAATTGTGAAAAGTTCGCCTGAAAGTACTTCTAAGCTTTGTGTAAACACCCACTAAAATCAATTTGCTGGATTTTCTACCACCAGAAAATGTGTATTTTACGGGTTACGATGAGAGAGAACTTCGCACAGAGCCACATCATGGATAAACTCTGGCCGGGAGGGTTTCTCTATGGTTTCTCTAATGTGAGCTGATTGTGCTTTTCGGTATTTGCTCGAAAAATGCGAGGAAAAGTCTTTGGTATTGGCATGGAATGGGCTTATAATACGAATGAATGAATATGAATAGTTCAATATCAAATTCTATTGATAGCACAAGTTTCTTAACAATTGGATTAGCGTACAAATTAAATTGAAATGCAAAGAACAATCAAATACTTGAAAGTCTTATTTATTTGTCAAAACTGAATGAATTTTTAGCGGAATATCATTTCCATTACTGGTTGGTTACTTAATTGGTTCTGAAAGTAAAAAAAGTTTAACTTATCAATAAAAATTTGACGTTAATATTCCGACAACACTCCTTAAAAAATGTTTTTGTCAGTTTATTTTTTAATATAAAACAGAATTTAAAATTTTACTAAAATTCTCTCGAAATTTTTGACTTGTAAAGCTGTCAGTATTTTAAATTTGACTTTGAAAATCTCTCCAATCCTTTGACTTGTAAAGTTGTCAGTTTCAAGTGTCAACAGACTACAATTTTGCATACCTCTTTGTTAAAACTGGACCGATTTTACTTCGGCATATCATTTTGAGCACTTAATAATCGCTTTATTAATTATGCATCATAACTATTTTAATTAAATTAATTATATTGTATTTAAATTTATTAATTTTTTTAATAATTTGGTAGTTTATGGAAGAGTTTACACTTTCATAACTTTAACATAACTTCACCGATTTTGACATGAATTGTCTTTCTAATTATGAAATCAATGATTTTGCATCAAAATTTTGTTTATGTGAAAAGTTTTTATTTAATGTAAAGTAAAGTTAAATGAATTTATTTATATAATGTGCTCTTATCTAATGTGCTGTGCAGTTCACCTACTAAAAAAACCCCCCAGCTCTATGGATACATAATCTCACATAATGTTGCTGCGATTTGTATTGAGAGCAAAACTTTTATTTGAATTTTGTCCAAAAAACGAAGCGAATAGAGAGAGAAACGATTGCAAAACTTTGCTGTGTCCTTTCGATTGCTTCTTTTGCTCCTTTTGCTTCTTCTACTTCTTCTCTTTCTTATTTCTTTGCTGCTCTGTCTGCTCTCTGCTCCCTTTATTTAATCTTATCTAATAAATGGCTTGTCTTGTCTCGTAAATCACTTAACAATTTGCAAAAATTTTCGTACGAGAAACGTAAGTAAAAATCGTGCTAAGGTTTCTTGATATTTCTCGATATTCTCTCGATTTTTACATGTGTACGCATAAGTGGCCCTAAATCGCATTCATATGACTGCCGGCCCTTCAGTTCCCCTTTCCATTCACACTTCCTCCTGCCCCTTCCTTCACTTTGACCATCGTTATTTCGTTGGGCTTGGGGGCAACTTTTTTGTGTGACCTGCCATTTGATTTATTTATTGTTGGTTTATGCGTGATCTTGCCTCAAATTAGCATTTATCATTTTGCCCGCCATTGACTCCACCCATAAAAAAAAGGCAACTCCTGCCATTTTCTACAAGTACCAAATCACTAAAGCATAAAAAAGGGCAGCAAATTGTTTTTAACAAGTGCAACGTAATTTTTCAAATGGTTTTTATCGCATTTCCTTTTCTTTTTTTTTTTGGTATCACGGTGATTGATTGCGATTATGCAAATGTGAATCAATTGAATTACTTTGGGCTTCAACTTCTCTATAAATGGAACATTTTGGCATGATTTTTTACAAGAAAATGAAATGTCTCATAATACAATTTAAAATGTTTTTTTTTATACAAATTATGATATAAGAAGTTAGTTAAATGTTAAAACTAATGATTACAAATTTTTTATTTTTGAATATTTTTTAGCTACTAAATTATTTGAACAAAATTAATTTAATTTAAATGCATAATTCAATAAATTTGAAAGCCAAAATGACATTCCGTTTGAAAATAGGATCGTTTTTGGAAAAGTTATGGAAGTTTGATGTTTTTTAACTTAGCACAATTGAATTGATTTGGGCTTGAATTTCTGTAAATAGAACATTTTGGCTTGATTTATTACAAGAAAATATATCAGAGTACGATTTAAAATGTTTGCTTATAGTAATTATCACATTAGGAGTTATTTATATTTTAAGACTTGGGATTTAAGATTTGGAATTTTTGAAAAAGAATCAATAAAAATCGGTATCTTGAGGTAAAAAATTATTTGACCAAAATAATTAAATTTAAATGCATAAATGAATAAATTAAGATGCCAAAAGTGACATTCCGCTTGAAAATTTGATCGTTTTTGGCAAAGTTATGGAAGGTTTTAGTTAAAGTTTGATGTTTTTTGACTTGGCAAATGTTAGACAATTGAATTGCTTTGGGCTTGAGCTTCAATAAATGATTAATTTTCGGCAATTTAACGGCACCTCCTAAATATCAAATAATACTTAAGCTTTGGCGTCACAATTAGCGCACAATAAATTTGAATCAATTATGCAAACGACGCAAATGCCGAGTAACTATTAGATACAGATACAAATGCACAGTCACAGATACAGATACAGTTATTTAGATACGCGGATAATCCAAAACAGTAGCACATTCGCCTCCTCCTCCTCCTCCTCGTTTCTGTGCCTGCCCCTGCCGCCGTGAGGCGCCAATTTGTGTCACTAATTGCGTGCAAATGACGATGCCTTTTGCATTTTGGGCCATGCATATAAATAAGGCCCAAATGGACTGGACAGTGGAGGCGGGCAGCTAATTAAATGGGGGGGCTAAGACGAGGACAACTTGGATGGTCCAAAAAGCTGCTTAAATAGGAAAGCGAATTTTGATTTTTGAAAGAATAACAAAAACAAGCACTCGTTAGTTATTCAAAATATACCTACATATAAAAATTGTGTTGCATACTATTGGGTACATACATTGCTTTAAAACTTAATACAGTCATTACTACCGTTCTGTCAAACCGATCTTCTTGCGATTAAGTAAAATAATAGCTTTAATTAGTAGTTAACGTTGATTACCATAAAAACGTAATATCTTAAAAACTGTGCAAGTTACGTTTCGAAAATAAAAGCACTTAAGCAATTTTTTAACAATTTTGCTATTTTTATTTTAACATCAAATTGAATTAAATTAAATAAACAAATTTTTGTAAGAGGGGTAACTTAATCTAATCTCTGGCTTATCCCTAGCCTAGTTTTAGGCCAATAAAATTAGAAACCCCTTTTTTACCAAAGCTCAAACTCAGACAGACGCTCGTGAATTAAATGGTATTCCCCTTTATGGAGCCATCATAAACCAACGATTTCATTAATTCTCTCCCTTGTATTGAGAGGGAACTTATTATTAGCGTGGTTAGTAGTTAATATTAATACTTTTAGTACAATAATTTCGTTTAATTTGTTTATTTATCTAGCTAAGCGAAGAGACAGAAAGAGAGAGAAAAAGTCAAGCCACAATAAACAAATTTGTTTAGTTAATGAAGTCGATAAGACTACCGAATCATAAAGATATAGATGCGATATAACACACATTCAGTCGGTAGCCTATGAAAACCAACCATTAATTCCGATACCACTTCGGTAGGCGACAAGATTTATGACAGACGCTGCATATCAGACAGCCTTTAATTGAAAGCAAAGCGTATAATTTTCAATCAACGAATTCCGAAATGAAAACAGAAAAAAAAACAGAAAAAAGAAAAGAGATAAGACTCGGTCGGAAAGTGGGTGTGGATGTGGATTATACGGTAGTCAGTTGACTGCTTGTTGGTAACCATTGATTGCCATTTATTTGAATGTTTGCCAACAGATCAAGATGATGATGACGATGATGATGATGGTGACGACAACAACGCACAGTGAAGCATCTACGAAATTTACGGGAAAAAAGTCAAAGTCGTATGGCTAGAAATTTTATGGAATTTTTTTTTTAATATTTTCGATGAAATTATAAATTAGATATTTAAATTCTTTGTTGTTTTACTTTGGCGGTAGGCATTAAGTTTTCAATCTGCAGCACTACAAAAACATCTACAACAAAAATATAATTTAAAATTTAAAAATTTTAATTTATGTTCGCTAACTTAGTTATTTAGCCCACTGTGCAATGTAGCGGGGCACAGATATATTTCTATTGATTTTAAAATTATGCGCATAAACAAAAGTATGCAATGTTGTCGAGCATCGTTGTTGTTGTTGTTGCTGTTGTTGTCGTTTTCTTTGTTGTTATTGCTACTGTTTGCTAAAAGCCCAGGGAAATAGGAGCGGAGCGGGGAGTGAAGAGAGGGGGATGACAGTGGAGAGGTGATTGTCGGGACGTGGTCGTCAATTTGACTTTTCCATCATGTTGACTCGCTGTTTAGATTTTCAATTAAATTTGTTGACACAAAGCTCTCGAATGGGCCGCGGGGTCGTATACGTAATATAAATTGATTATTTCAATTTATTTAAGCGCAACGATAGCATTTAATTAAAAACTCATCTGTGCAAACAGCGTAGACAACAACAACAACAATAACTATGACTACGATTCCGACACGACTCATTACAGCTCAAGTACCAAACAGACTGAAAACTGGAAGCCTGAAGACTGGAAGACTGAGACTGGAGACTCCGCACTGGTTAAACGGCGGCCAAGCTGATAAGCCTTGGCAAGAAGTGCAACGTTTATCAGCGTTTAACATCTGTTTCTAATTGAAAATGCAGCTACTGTCGAGTCAGAGTCACAGTCAGAGGGAAAATTGACGCCAATCGTCAGTGTTGGCAGTGTCAACATTGAAGAATAAGTGGCAGCATTACCTATGAGTACACTCAGAAAAAAGATATTAACTAAAATTTAAAAAATTCGACCTGAGTAAAAAAAAATAAAAATATTTTTCTTAGGATTGGGATTTGTTAATTTTCAATAGTTTTTCCTTGATTTACTTTTATCCTTTTTTCTAAAGAAATTCGTGAAAAACAATGCCTTTACTTTCTCAATTTAAGAAATTTCAGCATTCTCAACTTTGTCAAAATGAAACCTTGAGAAAATTACGTTCTACATTTCAGGAAAGAAAATTTTTGCCCCATTCTGCAGTGTTAACAAATAAGAGTTATGAGTCGTAAAAAAAATTAAAATCTAAAAAAATTGCACAAACGTTTTGTATGAAAGAACTATCCAGGAATAGAATCCTATTTTTATTTTCAATTTTTATGTTTAAAATTATTTTTAACTTTTTATTTTAATTTTTACAATAAAAAAAAGTAATATTTGTCGAATAAAATTTTTGTAATAAAGTAAAAATTTTCAATTCTTATTTTAAAGTAATAATTAAGTAAGTAAGTAATTAAAGTTACTTTTAAATTTGTTTTATAATAATCACGAAATAACTCTTGTTTCATAACCTTTAACAATAAATTTATAATCGTTGCGATCCCTGCTTTTTGGAGTGACATTTTTTTGGTAAGTGTAGCCTCAACGTCCAGCTTCGAGTAAATACTCACTCGATAAAAAAAATGGGCAACTAAAGGCATTTTCTCATCCCCCGTTTCGTGCTCACACTCTAGAAGTTTTCGAGTCAATAGTCAAGACAATAAAATGCAGTTGAAACTGTTTGGAACGCTGTCAAACTCAACTCTTTGCGACTCTTTTGTTGACTTTTTCATATTTCTTAATGATGACATTTTAATTATTAGTAAAGTGCTTTCAACAACTGATAAGATATCACATTGGATATTTATTGCTCTGTGTGTTGTTGTGTGTTGTGTGTTGTGTGTACGAAGTTCAAGTTGCCACCGTCTGTGGAAAGGAATTTGTGATGCCTCTGTTGCTGCTCTGGGCATTGATTGATAATTACGTTCAACATATTGAAGTTGAGAGACTTTTAGACTCAATTTATTAGCTAAATGAATAAGAAATTATTAAGAATAAAGAAAGTAATAGACAAACTCAGACAAATAATTACTTGTTAACCGAAAGAATGAAATTAAAGTCAGCAAAAGAATTTGAATAAATTAATATTTAAATAAACTAACATTTTTCTTTGAATATTAGGTCAACATTGGAATTACAAGTCAAAATTTTTCAAAAGTTTATTTAAAATGAAAACTCAATAATTAAAGTTTTTAAATTTTCAAAAATCTAAACAAAAATCAATATTTTGTGCAAAAAAAAAATTTTAAATAAAAGTAGATTTAAATAAATTTGGAGAATTTCCAGAATCAATTTTAAAATGTTGTTTTGTACTAATTTGGGCAGCAAAAGTTGATTAAAAATGAAAACTCAATATTAACATTTTTATATTTTCAAAAATTAAATAAAAATCGATATTTTGAGTCAAAAAATTATATTAACTAATTAAAGTAAATTTAAATATATTTGGAGAATTTCCACAATCAATTTCAAAGTGTTGTTTTGTACAAACTATGACATAAGAATTTTATTAAATGTCAAAATTTTAGATTTAATCTTAATCTGACATACGAATCTTTAGTAAGTGCTGAGTTATGTTTAGCGATTTGTATAATTTGGACAGATCGAAAGATTTATTATGCTATCGTTTTGTGCAAATAGCGAAGAACAAGAACAAATCCCTGTCAGAACCAAAGGCTCCAGGGAGCACACAAGGCAAGTTCTCAAGCAGGAGGAATACACTCCCAAGGATAACTGGGACAAGACCACAAAAGGCGTACAAGGAGTGCAAATAGAGAAAACAAATGACACGCGTTGTCATTCAGGGCACTTGATGTCAACGTCTTGAAGATTATGATTTGTTTTACTTGGCGCTTAACGAGCGCATGATACAAACTCAAATCCCCTTCCCTTCGACTCCATCCTTCCCCTGATAAGTATGCTAAACATGTCGAGGAATACTATGGCAACAGTAGGGTGATTCCCTTTTCAGACAGACGACAAATTTTTACAGATTTGTCAGAATTTTGGGGGTCCACTTGACACACAAACTCGTAAAAACAAATGAACAAATATATGTGCCACATATGTACATAATGCTTTCCACTTAAAAACCAAGTTGTTGGCTGTGAGGAAAAGTGCGGGAAAAGTGCGGGAAAACCGGATGCTGACATCATGTAAGCAAATTGCGTAAGTTACATTGATTTGACATGACAAGCCTTGACTCCAATCCCTCTCTGACTTCTTCTTTCTCTTTTTCTCACCCCTCTCTCATTCCAACACTTAGAAAAAAGTGTTATACTCATTTTAGAAATCCGCCTTTAATTTTAAAATCGTCTTGATAATTAGAAAAATAGTATGAAATATGTTTTTCTTTATATATCCAATATTTTGTAAGTAACACTTTTCTTTTTCCAAAAATTTTTAAAGTGAAAAAGTCTTGAAATAAATATTTAAAGTTAAAAAACCATTTTTTTCAAATATTTTCAATATATTCTAAATATTTTTGTGAAATCAAACCTATTTTCTTTTTCAGAAATTATTGAAGTGAAAAATATTTGAAAAATAATTTGAAATATTTAAAAATGCGCTCAAGAAAAACCTTTTTTTCTAATATTTCCAATATATTCTAAATACAATTGCGAAATTAACCCCCTTCTTTTTTTTCAGAAATTTTTGCAGTGAAGATTTTAAGAAATACGTGTATCTTTTCTAATAAGAACGACGCTAAAAATTATGGGACAAAGTAGGGGTATGTTTTTTCTCCGAGTGTAGAACCTTTTTAATCTTGAGCTTGTAATATAAGAAATTTGTTTGTCTTTTTGTACGTCTCAATCAACCCTTAAGATACATTTCTTAAACCCTTTCAGTAAATTGATATGACAAATCCGTAAAAAATGTTTAATGAAGTGAAAAATTGCGAAATAACCAAAAATTAAATGGGAACTTGTTGTTGTTGTTGTTGTTGCTATTTTTGTTTATCATTTTAAATTAAGCCTAGGGTCAGATTCAATTTATTGTTGTTGTTGTTGTTGTTGTTGTTGTTGTTGTTGTTGTTGTTGTTGTTGTTGTTGTTGTTGTTGGTAGCTGCTATGCATGACAATTTTTCGGGTTTCGACCACAAACAATAAAATTGTGTAAACAAGCATGGACCAATTTTCAGTTGACTGGCTTTGTGGCTGGCCATTTTCTTTCCTTTGGCGCCTGCCTCCAGATGGGCTAAGTGGGCGGTGGGCGTGGTCCGAGCCAATAACAATAGCTACAAAGCTGAAGGCAGTGCACAATTTGTATTTATTTGTGGATTTTACGAAAATTGGGTGTGTCCTTTATTATTATGCGAAATGTATATAAATATTTGTAGACTTCACTAAAAAGTTAAAAGGGAAATGCCGCAGACTGTGTGCAATTTCAGCTATTTTATAGCTAAACTTAGTTGTTGGATAACTGTCAAAGCTACATAAAATATTAAAAGAACTTCAATTTGTTATTAATCTGTCTGCTATTTCAGCTATTTTATAGCTAAACTTAGTTATTGTTGAACTGACAAAGCTTAAATATCAAAAGAAATTCAATTAGCTATAAATTCTATTGGATAAAAGATTTTGGAAATGTTTTCATGACTTTTTCAAGGTTTTAAGCTATAAATATATCACACTTAAAGTATATTTTCAGTGTGACAATTAATTTTTTTAGGGTGAATTTAGGGTAAGATTTTTTGAGTACATAGATACTGTATAGATTTCTGCTAGTTTATAGCTAAACTTAGTTAATATATAACTGACATAGCTAAAATATTAAAACAAATTCAGTTAGCTATACATTTTATAGTTTTGAAAAGATTTTAGAAATGTTTTGACAACTATATCAAGATTTTAAGTTATGAATATAAAACATTTAAAGCTCATTTTGAGCGTGAAATTTGATTTTAAGGTGAAAATTTAGGGTACGATTTTTTGAGATACTATAAAAATATAAATTTTTTTTAAAATAATTAAACTGTAATCCTCATTTTAATAAAAAAAAGGGCTTGATTATTAAAAAAATTAAGCATATTGTTTTCTTAGAACCTATTTTCAGCTATTTATAGCTATTTTTTTTTTGGCACAGACAGAGCTATAGTAAAATAGACAAAAACAGAATGAGACTGAAAACTACCCCAAAAAGCAGGCAATACTTTTTGTACAGTCGCCATTTTCTTGGTCGTAAAACAAAAATCATTCACAAATTTGTGGCTTTTCCGACACTTTTCCCCCAGTTTTCCCCCCTCAGCTAAAAGCTAAAGTGTCGCTTCGTTAAACACATACGCAAATTTGCAAACTCACAAATTCGCATATCACAAAACATAACTTGAAGTTTGTTTATAGCGAGAGTATCTGAAACTTAACGCACGACTACTCCGTCATTTTTGGTATAATATATATATATATTTCCACATTTCCACTAACGACAGCATTTAAGGAGAGAACACATTGGGGAATTTCGCAGCTAGCCAATAACGAAATTGTGCACAAATTGACTCCATGACAGTCAGTGAGAGAGCTAACAATGCAGCCGCTTTTCACACAGCCCCATTTCCCTTTTCCCATTCTCCCATTTTCCGCTCAAGCACAAATCAAAGTTGCCAGCAGTTCAGAGCCTCAATTTTGAAGTAGCCAAAAGTGCAAGCCAAGATCATTGCCATCTATGCTCGGCAATTGTTTGCCCAGCCAACAACACTGACAACTTGACTTTTCACACTACTCGGCCCTCCCTTCTCCTCAATTTTCCCCTTCCCAACTCATGCACGGAGCGAAACAAAGCTCAAAATTAAATCAAGGATTTCGTACATTTAAAGCTTGATTTTATTACAATTATGATTTAAGTAAGCGTTTTGAAGTATTTTCAGCTTATATCTATAAATCGATAAATCGATCAAATCGCTGTTTTTTTAAAGCGATGAATCGAATTAAATAAATTAAGGATCATCAAAAAACGGACTCTATACAAAAACCCAAAAATGCGATAAATTGATAACATAGTAAGTAATTTTAAATTTAATTTTGATTTAATATTAATTTTAAGAATAGCTATATATAAATTTATGCTTATAAAAAAGCTGACCATTTAAAAGTCCCAAGAATTCGATAAATTGATGTTTGCGTAAATAATTTTAAATTCATTTTGAGCTTTTTTTATTAATGTTTTTTAAAGCGATCAATAGAAATAAATAAATTGATGATCTTCAAAATCGGATTGTTTAAAAGTCCCAAGAATTCTTGCTTTCTTTTTAAAATTTCACCAATGTGTGTTTAAATAATGTTTTATAAAAATTAAGCAATTATTTTAATCAGTCCTTAAATTTGCATATTTAATCAACTCAAGAATTTATAAACATATTTTATTTTTTTATTACATATTTCACTTAGTTAGTTATTAGTTATTTTGTGATAATATTTTTGCTTTTTCCAATATTTTTGTTCTTATCTTTGTTTTTTATTTATAGTCATTTAAAAGTACATACAGTAATGGAAAAAAAATATTAGGAACGATAATTCCCTTTTGTATTTTTAAAATTTTTGCGGTAAAAATATTTTTTTTTTATTTTCATAATTTTTATTTAATACATATTTGGCAATGTTTCAAAAATTAACAATAGGACGTGATTTCATATGAAGTGCCAAATTGACTCTCGTATCTACTACTTTTTCCATCACTGTATCTACTTGTTTCGCTCAGTGCAGTTAGCGTTTTTGGGCACTGGCAAATTTGCGTGCAGATAAATTGCAATCTGGCCAAGTTCGGCATGTGAATGTGGCGCATTTCTCCCTCTCACTCTAACCCAAGTGTCCGCTCTCTCTCTCTTTAGTTGACTTGTGAGTCTGTCAGCGTCGTGGCAATTGTTGTCTTTTAATCATCAGACAAGTTTGGGGCATGCCACAGATACAGATACGGATGCGAGTACTCGACACCACGACGACTTCACTTCATAATTTTAATTGGAGCTGCAGCTGGAAATGGAACTTGATGTTTGGCCAAGGCATTAGACATGAAACGCACGTGACTGGGCAACTGAGTAATGTCCAGAGAGAGAGAAAGAGAGGAGAAGAGGAAGAGAGAGGTAGAGAGAGGTAGAGAGAGGGAGCTCTCTCATATGCCTGATAAACAAACAATAAATTGCAACTGCAGGCTATTTGCTTGGGTCAATAGAGGAAGCTGTTTAAGCACTTGATAAGTGACCTGTTGAGACTCGAAGCAATCTAGATTCTAGACACAGAGAGACAGAGAGAGAGAAAAAGAGAGGTGTCAATTGATGTAGAGAAATCTCCTTAATGTGAGTTAAATATTTGCAGAACAATTAAGCACATTCAAATGCTTTCATCTTTTAATTTACTTGCTTTAAAAAATTTAAAAAAAAAGTTTTCCAAATTTAAAATAAGTAAAACATTTAAGAAAAATAATAATTTGTATATTTTTAACTGATAAGTGCTGTGCTTTATCTCTTAATATAAAAAATATGTACAAAAAGCAGTATTTAATAAATTGATAAATTTTGAAATACTTTAATTCAATGTTTTCAAAGCGAAGAATCAAAATAAATAAAATGATGATCCCTAAAAGTCCTTAGAATTCATGCTTCAAATAATTAATGTTATAATTAAATTTTTGTCAAAGTATTTTAAAAAACTTAAAAAATGTTCACAAAAAAGTCAGTTTTTGGTATTTAAATAAATAAAAAAAAAGTTGGAGAAAGTTAAAATAATATTAAGATTTTAGTAGAAGGAGCCGCATAGAAATTACTTAAAATTTCAAAATTTTGTAATAATATTTTAGAAAATTAACTTATAAGTATGCTTGGATATTTGAAGAAACAATACAGTTCTTGCTGCCTAAAAAAAGGGCCAGAGATATTTTTTAATTCCAAAAAAATAGTATAAATAAAAAACACATATATCCAATTTTCAGAATTAAAAAGATCACTAGACTTAGTTATCGAGTTACTGTATTTTCCGTATTTCAACTTGAATTATTTGACTTCTCTTCCTGTGCTGAACCATTTGAAAATTAGCCCTATTTTTAGATGCCATCAAATCATAATTTGCTCACGTTTCAGCAAAACATGTATCTACAAATATTCCATAGACTATTGTCTATATATTTATGTTGTTTATATATTTATATTTATTTTTGTTTGTGTTTTCAACACGCACCGCAAATTTGACGGGTTGGTCGCGTTTATTGATGTGTAATAAACCAATTGCATTTGTTTTGAATATATAAATAGTCATAAAAAAAAACGTACCCCGAAACAACAACAACAACTAGTCGCCATTTTTTTTGTATTCCGTTTCCGCTTTGTTGCTGCTTTTGTTGCGAGTTTTGTTTTTTGTTTTATGCTTTGTTTCGTTTTTTTTTTTGGTTTGTTTTTCTGTTTGGATTCTTTTGGGCAAAACGTGCGTGGCATACTAATTTGGTCTAAATGGATACAAGTTTGTATCTACACAGCTAGCTACATATGTATCTGTATCTATACATGGGTATATACATATGTACACCCGGAGAAAAATGCTCTAAAATTTTTAATCGATAAAATTGTATTAACAAATATGTATCTAATATCATAAAATATTTATAAATAAATAAACAAATTTTAACGCCAATCCTAGAATTAAGTCAACTATATTACTACAGGGTGGCGCAAAAGTAATCACCCTATTGGAAAGCGCTATATCTTTTGCAAATGGCGTCAAATGTCAATTCGGTTTTGACATTTGTGAAGTAAACAAATGCAGAATACAAACCGACCAGCCATGAATCGGTTTACTCCGCAAGAACGCAGAATAATTGTAATAATGTAATAATAATAACCGCTTTATCTCTCGTTTTTGATATTTGCACTGGCCGGCCAGATCACCCGAATTAACCATTCCAGACTTCTTTTTATGGGGTTTTTTTAAAGTCGCAGGTTCTCGTCAACAAGCCGCAAACTCTTGAAGCCCTTAAGGAAAATATTCGCCAGGAATGCGAGAACCTGTCGCCCGAAGTTCTGGCAAAAGTGATGGAAAATGCCATAAATCGGGCGTATGGTCATGAGCTCTGGCAGCGAACACTTGGCCGATGTCATCTTCTCGCCTAAACCAATAAAATTCTTAAGGTTCGAATAAACATAATCAAAAAACAGAATCAAAATTTTTCATTTAGAAAAAAAATGAGAGCCAAACCACATCGGATGACTTCTTTTGCGCCACCCTGTATATTAAATAATAATATTAATAGTATGAATAATTAAATACTAAATAGTAAAATATAAAAAAAAAATATGAAAGATACTTTATTTGACTACAATTTGATCATCTTTTTTTTATAATTTTGTATTAATAAACTTATTATTACAATTGTTAAAATTAGTTGTTTTTTAATCTGATTTTACCGTATTCAGTGATCCTATCATTATCATTAAACTAGAGTTATGTTTTAAGTTTTATCAAAGTGTTTAATAGTTGATTTTTAAATGAATTAATCCCAGATTTTTACACTTTTAATTATTAATATCATATTAAGTTACTTTATTTTATTTTAGTTTTAAAAAGTAACTTTTGGTTACTGCTCTTAGTCAACAATAAATTAATAAATAAATAAATCTAATTGCGAAAGTAGATACACAAATACTAAAGTTAGGTAGGCCTTTTTTTGTAACAGTGTATTTAGATACATAGATACATGTGTATCTTTAGCTTTTATCGTTGGATTAATCAAATAAAATGTGTTGAAAATGTTATTTTTGCCAGCGTTGCAAATGGCGCATTTACGGATTTTTATGTGAGCCACACACAGATTTACACACACACACCCACACACGCATGAGTGTATAATATGTGTGTGTTTGTGTGTGTGTGTTTGTGTGTGTGGTCAGTCGATATAAAAAGCCGCAAATGACGCAGCGAATGGAGCTATAAACTTGCCAAGACAAACAATTTACAAATCATAAAATAAAAGCGGCAGACAGAAGGAGGACAACGACAAATTGTAGGCACTGTCTGAGATTTTCGGCCATCGCACTGACTGTAAAAATCAATCAGCCATAAAATGTCAATGGTTTATCCTTCTTTTGGGCACAAGTGTCATAACAATTACTCTCGTTAGATCTTCGAGTACCTGCCTCTCTCAGGGTAATTAGTCAACAAATGGCAATTTACAGACTCATGCCCTTTCATTTCCCTTTCCCTCAATGTGGAAATGAAAATTGTCAAGCGAGACGCAAAAAGGAAATGGCCAAAAGGCAAAAACGCGGCTTCATTAACAACAGCAAGAACTATGGAAATGGCTATGAGTCGAGTGAACCCGACTGGCAGAGACCCTGCAGTTATGTTGTGAGAGGCGTCTGAATTCTCTTCATTTTCTTAACGTTAGCAATAAAATTAAATTATAAAATACAGTTGTTTGTTATTTTTATAAAAATAAAATAAATTAAATAATCTTAAATAATCGTAAACTAAAATTTTTAATTATATTTTTTTTGAAAATCTAGAATTTTATAAAAAAAATGAAATATTATTGATTTAAATTTATTTTATAAATTTAAAAGAAATATGAAATAGATATAATATATAAATAAAATTATAATTAAATTTCAATTTTTATCAAAAATAAAAATTTGAAATGAGTTTTAAAACTTCAACAAAAAGTAAAAAAGAAGAACTTTATTTTGACTAAAACTTTTTTTATTCTATCTAAAACAAAAATTTAAAAAATAAAAGTCAAATACGCATACAAAAAATTACTAAAAATTATATTTAAATTTGCCATTATGGTATCTTTTTTAATATCAAGCGATTGGTTTCAAATTCCTAGCGAAATAGTACAATTCAAACTTAATGTACTTAGGATCTGTTGATTATTAAAAAAAAAAAAAAATTAAATTCATTTTATATTTAAAAATTCTTTTTTATTCTATTCTATTTTCTATATCTTAATTTACAATTAAGATTTATTAAAAATGGGACAATAAAACCTTTTTTTTTGATTAAAATTTCTTTGACAAGAATCGATATACCTATAAGTTTGGAAAGCAGATAGAAAGCGAAGCAGACGGAACGGTTTTCTGAGGACGTGGCCACGTCGACAGTCGACAGTTGGCAGTTGGCAGTTTGTCATTTAACATTTGGCAAACGTATTAAAACACCCCATCATTGCCTTAATTAAGAGCCATAAAAGCACATTTACTTATTGTGTGCCGGCTCCAAAATGAAATGGGGACAGAGAGGCGGAGGGGAAACTGAGGGGAGGTGGGACAACGCGGCACGTCTTTACGCTTATTTATATTTATACCCCAAGCCAATGGCTGACAAGGTTGAAATTCCCTCCTCCTTCTACCAACTCACAACATTTGTCGGGCTTAATTCATGGCTAAAGTTGGAATTAAGTGAATTTTACGTTCATTAACGTGCGAGGGTTGTGCACTGTTCTCTCTTTCTGTGTGTGTGTGTGTGCGTGTGTGTGCGTGAGGGGGTGTGTGTATAAAGAGGGAGATATGTTTTAGTGGCACTTGTGCTGTATTGGCGCTTTTCAATGGCCATTTCAGTTGCCAGTTACGCAGACAGTGTTGGTAATTAACTTACAGTGCCTTCGATTGTTGTGTGCTCATAACGTAAATTTGTGGCCAAGAGAGTGAAGAATATACGTATTTTAGAAATAGAATACAAATGGATTAAAATTAGATATGCCATATGAAAGTCAAATCATTTGTAGATCTTAAAAGCGACAAAATATTAATTTAAGAATCATTTAAAATTACGATTTAAATAAAGTATGTATATAAAATATTTTATAACTAAGAAATAAAACTATTGTCTTTATATTTTATTATTTAAATATGAAATATTATTAGAGGAAAGGAAGGAAAGGGAAAAGCCTAGATACACGTTACTTATTGATTGCAAGCATTTGGCATAGCAAATACAAATTGTTGCATACTTTTAGGCACTTAACTTAATTGAAAGACTTAAATCAGCCATTACTACCGTTCTATTTGTCCGATCTTGTTGGGATTGAGCAGAATGATAGCTAAAGTTAGAAGATAACGAATGCAATATACAGTTTTTATTTTTTTTATTAAGTAAATTTCGTATTCTTTAAAAACAGTTAAAGTTCTATTCACAAAACATTTAACTGCCTTGACTTATAGCTTATTTATTATTATTTATGTAAATTGGCTAATTGGGATTTATCATTCAGTGTTATAGTTTTGATAGTCGAAAGTTTAGTCGAGAAACTTGTCCAACTAATTGGGCATAAAAAGTTAAGAGAAAAGGAAATAAAACTTTTTTAATGCCCGTACACATGGAAGTTGAAGTTGATTCCATGTCTTTTGGGCCACTTTGCTTGCTATCAACCAACTAACTAGCCAAAAATGTTGACCAATTTAGTTGGCCACTCAAAGAGACATATGCATTTAGTTGGCAACTCGCTCACATACTCTTATACACTGGGCCCAAACTAAAGGTACACTGCACAAAAAAAAATTGGACACATTGTTTAAACAACAATTTTCGTTTTTTAGTCAAAAAAATGCATTGATACCAGGGATTAAAACAGTAAAAATAACCTTAACCGTTAACCGGTATTAACCGATTGAAATTGGTAACTGAAACTGTAACCGTGACCGAAAAAAAATTTTTTTATTATACCAAAACCCAAAAAAAACGAAATTATTCACGTTAAGAAACCGATTCAGGCATAACGGTTAATTTCGGATCGATCAAGCACACGATCAAGACAGGTATTTTTGTCAGTGCATCTGCCGCAATGCTACGAATAGTCTGTTAATTAGTCTCACTTAGAAAATAAACGGCAGTAATTAAGACAAGACAGAGGAAAATGCCAAAAAACCAAACTCCACCCACCACCAAAAAAAACTACACCTTTTTTTAGAAAAGGGAGTGAAAGGAGAAGAGGGTAAAGAGAAGAGGGAGACAGCAGTAAGGGAATTTAATTTCAACGCTAGAATTCTAATTAACAAACAAATCCGGTAAAATACACAGCAGCAGTCAAATCTCCCAGGAGAGTGAGTGAGAGAGAGAGATAAAGAGAGAGCGGGCAACAAGAGTGTGAGCAAGCGAGACGACAGCAAAAAAGTATGCTACAATAAGCGTGGTAATTGAGCGGGGCAGGGGCAGGGGAAGGCGAAAAAGTAAAAAGGGAATACGGAAAAACCCTGTGAGCCATGATCTCCCAATTTAATATTATAATTGCTACAATTATCATTCTCATGCCATTTACACAGCAATTGCACAAAAACAACGACAACAACAACGACAGCGTCGCCAAGAAAGCAAGAAAACAACAACAACAACAATGATAACACAACACAACACATAAAGAGAGAGCAGCACGTCAACTGACTGGCTACTGGTAAATTGATTCAATTACCGTACTCTGCTTACCCCCTTGTTGTATATACATATAAGCTTTCTATATATAAATTGCCAGCTCAGTTGACTCCACCCACATCACTGCTCTCCTCATCTCTGTCTCTCTTTGACTCACACACGTAAATGCACTCTCTCGACGCATGCGTTTGGTTGGGAGAGAGCGGCAGCGACGCAGACAGCAGCATGGCGTAAGGATGAGGCGTCCATGCTGATGCTGAGAGCGAGGCAACAACATGACGTTGACGCGGGCAGAGCTCAGCTCCATGATGATGGCGTTGATTATGTGTGAAGCCAACGCCGCAGCTGGCGTTGATTATGCGACGGAAGCGTCGACTTATAATGGGCGCATTTTTAAATTAATGTCTCAACTTTTTCTCTGCCTCGACGATTTTTGGACTATTTACGTTAAATAATGATAATTTTCTTAATGTCGACGGGGGGCAACTACATGCAACTACACTCAGAGAAACAGAGAAACCTATTTTTTTTATGAAAATCTGAAAAGCTGTGTTATTATAAATAAAATCAATTTAATTTTTAGCAGGGATTAAAGTCGTAACCATAACCGTAGCCGGTAGCCGGGACTAACCGATTAAACTTGGTAACCGTAACTGGAACGGTAACCGAAATAAATGTTTTGTATCATACCAAACTCATCGGTTTCTGAACGGTTTTCGGTTTTTGAATTTTAGTATAATACAAAACTTTTATTTCGGTTACGGTTTTAGTTACGGCTACCGATTTAGATCGATTAATACCGGCTAACGGTTACGGTTATGGTAACGGTTTTAATGCCTGCTTTTAACTAAAGTCATATTCTAAATAAACTAACCAGAACAACAACAGACATTAATTGATTGTACTATACATAGGATGGATAATTTCAGGCAATCTAAATTGATTACAAAATGTTTGCAGCTGTTATTATGATAAATTAATTTGTCATCAAACAAACAAACAAACAAAAAAACGTTAAATGACAAAATCTGCATAAAAGCAACCCCCAGTCCCAGTCCCAGTTGGGGATCAGAAAATCATGTATGTAAATGTACTTCATTTAGTTCGAACATGACAAAATAATCACAAATGTTATGTTATGATGATAAAGGTCTGAAGCTTGTCTGTGACAATTCTGATAACATCTGATAACATCACATTGAGCGCATGTAAATGAGTTTTATCTATAATATGCGACTTACGCTCTAATTGAATTCGATCAAATTGCTGACACTAAGTGCTAAAGTTGCCATAAGTGCTGACAAATCCTCTACCCTATTTTTTTGGGGGGATGGGGAGTACTTTATCTGTGGCCCCAAATTGGCACAGTGGGATAAGCAACCGGATTATCTTTTAATTATTAAAACTTCAAAACTTGTAATTTAAATTTAATTTGTTTATTAAATTCGTAAAATTTTCAAATACGTGTTTAAAAACATGATACAAAAAAATTATTAAAAATATGAAATTATGGAATTATGTTTTTTATGATATTGAATTTTTATTTATTTTTTTATTTAACAAAACAATATAATTTTAATTAAATTCGTGAAAATATCAAAAATATTAATATTACACAAAAAGAAAATTAATAATATGAGTTCTGGAAATATGTTTATCATGTAAATCGTAGATTTTTATATTATGCACTTTTTTTCAAGCTAAATATTATACTAAAATTATTAAAAATATGATATTTTTGAAAAGCCTATACTTCATGCCAAAAATATAAATTTTGTACAATGTAATTACATGTTTTTTATTAATTTTTATTTGTTTTTTAGTTTAACAAACCGAATTAATTTGAAATAAATTCGTGAAAATATCAAATACATATTAATATTATACAAAAATTATTAAAGATCGCCTTGAAGTATTAAAAATTGTTGAGACTAAAAAAAAAAATCTGTTCGAGATTTTAAAATATAACTAAATAAGAGCTAATCCAGCCGTTTATCCCACTGTGCCTTGGCTGGGATCATCAGTTGCTCGTAAAGTTGAAAAGTGGTAGGAGGACAAAGTACAGTTAAGCAATAATCAATTGCTTAGCAATGGTTGTATTAATTTCAGTAGCTAAAATTGTCATGTTACTCTTGATGTTTCGAGTTGTCATTCATTGTTGTTGTTATTGTTGCTGTTGTTGTTGTTGTACTTTGGGTTTTCAACAAAAGTCGTTTGCTGTTGTTGGTTAAATGTCATGTTTGTATTTCATGCGATAAAAAATAGCGCAATTGTGCCAGCACAAAATATGTGTGTAATTATCGTTGTCACTAATTAAAGTGCTCGTGTGTGTATGATTTTCTCTCTCTATTCGTTTTTCTGACTAAATGCTGCATCTTATCTTTGATAAGGGGGTTTTGTTTTCATTGCTAGCAGACAAACTGTCGTAAATCCGACATAGACCAAAATGAAGTATATAGTTCGAAATTATCAGATCAATATGTGTTGCTTTGTAAAATACTCTCAAACATTAAGTATTGCCATTACTCATTTGTCATCTAATTTAAATTTACATTTGAAACGCGCGCGCTGTGTCAAACTATCGATATGCTGACTCAAGAGTGACACATCGATTATAATTCACGTTTTGCAGCACTTTTTGATTAACATTTTTAGTGCACGTAACATAACATGGCAAGCTGTTACTAACAGCCTGTTATTAACAGCTCAACAAATATAGCTAGTGCAAAAACAAACATAAAATAAGCCAAATCCACTAAAAAAGAGCCATTTTTGGCGCAAAAACGCCAACTGTGGCAACCGTGTATAGCAGTGCTGCATAGCGAGCGAGCACAAAAGAAAATAAAACAAAAACAAATATAAAAAAACTGTGCAGTTTAGCAAAACACGTTAATCCTCTTATTATAATTGTTACAATTACATCGCAGCACCACATAGCGAGCTCCAAGTGTTGTGTGTATATAATAAAAAATAGTCTGCGGTTGCCGCAAGCGAAAATGCGTCACAATTGAAATATTTTTTTGCTTACGCTGCGTTATTTAAATATCAACACTATGCAGAAACAACAACAACAACAACCATCAGTATTCCTTTGGACGATTTCATTATGCTGCATTATTGTTTGGGCAAAGGCGAATTCACTGAGGTAAGCGATAACGCAGCAACAAAGCGACGATCGCGAAACGTCAAAGAAAATTCTGGTTTGTTTTGCAACAAAAACAACACAAGAAAGAAAGGGAGATTAAATTGCAAATGTTGGGGGAAAACAGTTGTAACAACAACAATGAGTGTAAACACTAATCGATATTTCGATAAACGCCCTTGTAAAGGCATCAAGTTCAAGGTTAATTATCCATCCCGCTTCCCCAATGCACACTCTCTACCTACAGTCGAGCGAACGCGACTTTGAGAGACCCTGCATTTATTTTATTTCTTGTATAACTTGCGTGTTTGTTATCCGATCGCAATGATATTTTCAGAGCACGTATGACAACTAAACTATTGCAATTTCTAGAAAATTCTAAGTTAATTATACACTTGTAAAACTTGACCAAAATATGGAAATGAACTTTGCCATACCAATTTTTTGCTTATTGAAATTGCATAGAAACTAAGTTTTTAAATAAATTTTTGAAGTTTTATTTCAAATTACATGCTTATTAGTTTAATTTTTCTAATTTTTGACTGCATTTTTCTTAAAAACATAGCAAACCCTTTGTACAATTTAGGAACAGGGTCTGAAAGCCACAACAAATGACACATTATTATTTAAAAATGTATTTCCTAGTTTAATTTTAAAATTACATGCTGACTAGTTTATTTTTCTAATCTTTGCCCACATTTTATTATAAAAACTTAGCAAACCCTTTGTACAATTTAGGTACAGGGTCTGCAAAACCACAACAAATGAAAGATTATATTCAATTACTCACACAATTTTTTGTTTGCAGTTCTCGCGTGGAGGATGCAGGCATCGCCCTGGTGAATACAACGTGGGATGAGTCAAGCAGCTCCATGGAGCAGCCGCTGAAGCGACCTACGGCCGCAGATTTCAGCGAGGAAGATGACAGCGGCGAGGACGAGGAGTATAACTATGGACTGGAGGGTGATGGAGCAGCAGCCCACGACTGGGATGTGCTGATCTTCACACAGCAGTGGCCCGTGACCACCTGTTACCACTGGAGGGAGCAGGATCCGTCGCACGAATGTCTGTTGCCACAGAAGAAGGAATTCTGGACCATACACGGCATTTGGCCAACAAAACTCGAGCAATTCGGACCGAATTTCTGCAACAAATCGGCGGAATTCAATCCGGAACAATTGCAGGCGATACTTGACAGAATGAACATGTATTGGCCGGACTTGGAGGGCGCCTCATCGCAGGATTGGCTGTGGAAACACGAGTGGCTGAAACATGGCACATGCGCCGCTCTGCTCGAAGAACTCGACGATGAGCTGAAGTATTTTGGCCAGGGCTTAAAGTGGCGCGAGCAATTCATCATGTCCCGCATACTGGACGATGCCGGGATTCATCCCGATTCCAATAGCACAGTGATTGCTTTAAATAATGCCATAGTGCGTGGTCTGGGCAAGAATCCGTCGATTCACTGTCTGTACGATGGCAAGCATGGCATAAGCTATTTATCCGAAATCCGAATTTGCTTCAATAAATCGCTGGAACTGATCGATTGCGATGGTGTCAAGCAATCCGATCTGGTGGCCATTAAATATCCTGGTGGCACTGTCAACACCAATTGTCATATTGGCAGTCCGGTGCATTATCCCAGCCTTGTGCCGCCTTTGCAGCGGAAAGAGGAGTGGAAATTTCCACTGGTCAACGTCTACAAGCTGCTGCAATTCCTCATGTGGTTCACATTGTAAAAACATCAGTTATAAAACAGGCTCGACTTTTTCTCTCTATCAATTTCTCTTATTGCATCTTTTCACTACACAAAATATGTACATTTTTCTAGCTAGTTTTAGCTAGTTCTAGCTTATTATTTTATTATATTAGAACTGAGAAAAATCTTCAAAAAAATACGTAACATTTTCACAGACTAAAACATTTTTTTACTTATTAAAACTTTAAATTTGTTGGATATTTGTTAGCCAACAATTATAAAAGTTAGTGAAAAAAAGTGTAAAAGCTAAGAAAATTATAAATTTTTATCCGTTTTTAAACATTTTCTTTTATCGTTTTTAAACTTTAAATGAGTAGAATTGGAAATTTTATATATTTCTCCGTTTTAAAACACTTTTTTTTAGCTTTTTATCCTGTCTTATACAATTTTTATTTTATCGTTTTTAAACTTCAAATGAGTAAATTTGCAAATTTTACATATTTATGTATTTCTCCATTTTCATACACTTTTTTTTTATCGCATTTAAACTTTAAATGAGTAAAATTTGAAAATTTACATATTTCTCCGATTTTGCACACTTTTTTTTTTAGCTTTTTTTTAATTTTAAACAAATGTTAATTGTTTAATACTGGAAAAAAAGGGTTAAAGCTGAGAAAAATGTACAAATTCTTTTATAGTGAAAAGAGGCTATACTCCGTTTATACGAAGACCATTTTACGGAAAACTGTTCATAACTTTGACTCGTAACTTTCTCTTAACTCGTATTTAAAAAACATAATTTTTTTTTAGTTTGTACTGTAAATTTGTCTTACATCTTTTATGTCGTGACTGCAAATTCTCGAACTCATGAAAAACTTCGTATAAACGTAGTATCTATTCGTTCTAGTATTTAAGATTTCAGATTATCAGCATTCGTTATAAATTCTAAAACACTTGTAACACACTGAAATCGCTGGTTGTCTCTCAGTTTTCGAGGCTACGTTGTATTCAACTAGAAATTGTGATCCGATCCACCACCATATCATAATCACGACAAGCAATATTCACTGCGGCATAAACGTTGTTGAAACTATTGCATATACATTTTAATCTAACATTAGAACAAATTTTTTATTTTTAATTTTTGTATGATTATGACGAATTCTTGAATTGTTTAAATAAAAAGACACAAACTCACACAGAAATAAACAAGAATACAGTTGGTCAAGTAATTGTTTTGACAATAAAAAACCAAGAAAAGGTTTTTTTTTTAATATCAGAACAATAACTTGATTAACTGAGTATTGTAGTTTGGTAATAGTTTGAATTTAATAATAATTTAAGGCTGCATTTCTTGAAGCTGTGAATGTAACAACTATGGCTAAGGATATTATATATATATAGATATATGTATAGGATCATAATAGGTTTGGTATTCAACTATTTGCGTTATTATTGCTGCTGGGTTGAGTTGCCGTTGTAAGTGGCCTTGTCATCCTCGTCCTTTGTGGTGTCCGCCAATCGACGGATGTTCGATTCGCCGTAACGTCTATAGACTCCGCCGGAACGTTGTTGTGCCGCCTGCTGTGCGATTGCGCCCTCTGTGAAGATCATCGGCGGTGGCTGATAATGCGGATCTACTCCTGCTGCTCCGCTTTGTGTCGATGTCGCATCGTCTGACGTGGAGTCGGGCACGTTGGTGGTTTCTCTTGTAGCGTGCAGCGTTCCTTGGAACAAGCCCATGTTGCGCCTGGCAGAACTATAACGGAAATCAAATGCAGTTCATTAATGCAGGAAGATTTTTCACACTCTCTACTCAAAAATGTATTAAGGCTTTATAACTTTTTTTTGCTCATCTCCAAAGGTCAAACTTCTATCTTAAGAATAAATTTAGACCAAAAAGCCTTCTAAAATACCATTCCAACGATATACAGAACTTATCTGTAGCTTGTGTAGTTTGTAAACTGTGGGTGTGTCAGTTTTAGCGGGTTTTTAGCGATTTTCCGCTAAACTAGTGGTCTATTTATCTGTTGAACCAGCTGTCGGATTGGGATTCATTATAAATTTCTTTCCTTTGTCCAAGATACCCAGTATACAATTTTAATTATATAATTATTGTGCTTCAATTTAAAATTATTTTATAACTAATTTTAATAATATTCCCAATTTTTAATTTAATTCATTTTTATCGACTGATTTTAGTTGAGTTCATGTTGAAAACTTACGCATCTTGAGCTGCTGCCACTGCCACTGGCTGATGGTCGGCAATGGTGCGGCCTGGCGGAGACTTGACCAAACCCACATTGGACACCATTTGCATGAATCGTTGTCGGATGCGCTGCAATCCCATTTTGTTCAGGTAATCAAAGGCCATGGTAGCGGGCGTGAGAATGGCCCAGAGCACACTGGACAATATGTTGAACAGATTATTGCGGGTGCGAACGACGCTGTTGATGTGTTCCCGCTTGAGAACCAGGAGCACAGCATTAGGCACCAGATTCAAATCGACGAGCGATTGCAGTTCATCCTCGGTCTTAAACTCGCGTCGTGGATAGCTGGTAGCCAGTGTGAAGTCGCGTATGTCGCTGCCAGCGAGCAGCTCGTTCATCACATACACGCGCACAGTGGTTAAGGGCTCCTCGACGGCAAAGGCCTTGGTGCGTGTGATTCCCCCCGGCAAGCGGATCTGCAGACGCGTCTCATCTGCTGCGCCCGTCGAGCTGATCGACGAATCCGCCGAGATTTTTGATGCTGTTGTATTCGAGGACAATTTGTTGCTCTGCACCTCCGTCCGATTCGCCTGCTCCGCCCGATCTGCGGCTATTTGGGCCAGAATTCGATCTCGGGTTTCCTGCTCCTGTTGTCGGTCACGGCGTATGCGATCCTTAAAAAGAAGATTATTATTAGTTTTAATTTTTATTAAAATTGAATTTTTATCTGTATTTTAAAGCTTCAAGTGTGTGTAACAGGCAGAAGGAAACATCTCTGACCCTATAAATTATATTTATTCTCCGTCGTAAATCGCGAAAAGCCACCACACGTACAGTTTTTAGAATGTCACGTATTTTTTGGTACTTAACGTTATCTATTATTATAAGCTATCATTCAACTTAATCGCAACAAGATCGGCCAAACAGAACGGTAGTTATGGCTAATTTATGTTTTAATCAATGTAAGAGCCTAAAAGTATGCACTAAAAATTTATTTTGTATATTTAAATAAATAATGGGTATTCTATAGTCGGGAACTCGGCTATAGCTTTGCCCACTTATTATTTATATTTTTAGTAATTTTTTATCTGTATATTATATATCTTTATATGGAAAATATTCTTGTATTTCAGATTTAAAGCTGAATTCGCCTCACCTGCATTTTTTTGAGCTCCTGTTCCCTGGTCTGGGCCTGTTGCACCTGCGCCTCGCGTCCCTCGCGACGTCGTCGCAGTTCGTTCTCCTTGTCCCGACGCTTCTCCTCCTCCTGACGCTCCAGTTTCCTCTGCTCCACGAGCTGTTGTATTGTTGTCTCCACATCTGGCGTGGATTGTGTTGAAGGAGGAGGAGGAGCGGGAGCGGAAGCTGTTGGCACCAGAGGCACACTGAGTGGCATCAGTGAGGCGGCCACAGCATTGGGTAGCATTGATGAGGTGGCTGTCAGAGCGGATGTTTGCACAGCTGGCTGGGATTGGGATGAGGCAGCCGAAGGCGACGAGACATCCATGCCCTCGGGCGTATCGATGGCAACATGCGCATCGTCACTTGAGTCCAGATCGGGCGTCTCAATGGCCTCGGGAGCAGCTGCATCCTCCGATGACTGTTCCTCTATAGATGTCGAATCTGCGCCTGATTCTGTGCTGACCTCCTCCGTTTTCTGCTCTGTTTCAGCGGCTTTTTCCTCGGCACCCGCAATGCTGCGTCCAGTTTCAGCTACAGTTTCGACAATTTCTACAGCTTTGCTGGTTGATTGCTCGTTAACTGCATCCACATTTACATTAGTTCGTTGTTCTTGTGTCTTTCCGGCCAATTTCAGCACTTTATCGATTTTGGCCACCAGCTGATCAACGCTCTCAATGATGCCCGTTGTCACATCCAAGGGCGTTCCCGAATTGCCAATAAAAAATATCGATGGCACTGGCACCATTTTATCTAAAGTGATTTAAATAAATTAATTAATGCAATTTTATTAATGATTTTTATTTATTTAATTTAAATAAATTATATTAACGTAATATGGTATTAAATTCATATAAATTATGTAAAAATTTCAATAAATTTCAAATTACAGCGTTCAGCTTAACCAGAGCATACTGTACTTGATGCCCTAATCGAATTTCGAAAATAAATACTAAGAATACCAAAAATTTTAATATAAAAATTAGAAGAACAAAACTAAGAAGCATATAATATAGAAATACAAATTAGAAAATCAAGTAAAAAAAATTTGGAAAATCAAAATTATTTCGTAAAAAAAATCTTTTTTTTTGGATTATTTGCTATGAATTAATTTATGAACCCGTTAATATAGCTTAAAAATTTAAATATTACTGGATAATTGCGATTATTCAGAAAATATTTTTGGTTTTCCTCATTTTTGACTTCAAAATTTTGTATTTTCTCATTTTTACATTGAATTCTTTCTTTTTAGGTTTATTTCCTAATTTATGATTATTTTAAAATTTAGTTTTAAAAACGATGATTACACCTGAGCAACAAAATTCAATTCTATGCTTGACCTCACTGAAATGAACCGTTATGAAACGGTTGATTGCGGCATTTCTATTTAGGCATAATATAAAAGTTTTGTTTCGGTTTCGGTTGCAGTTACGGTTACCAATTTCAAGCGCTTAATACCGGTTAACGTTAACGGTTTTAATACCTGCTGAATATATTTCTTAGTTGAATTTCCTAATTTATGGTTACATTTTGTTTATCCTTATTTTTGTTTCTTAAAGTTTTATTATTTTTTTAATTTTATTTTTATCCCAAAATAAATGTATTCTGCATTCGTATCGAGGTATCACTGTACTTACATAGTGATGCAAATTGCGTGTAAGTTGGACTTTCGCCCTGTATTTTAACAGCCACAAAGTCGGACGTCATCAGCTTGGTGCTCACTGTAGAATCATTGAGGAATCTGCCCAGCTTAGCGGACATATCGTCCTCACCTGTAATCAGCAGTTAAGTATATTAATTATATGCGCATATTTATCAATGACAATGACGTGGTGAAATTATCTACAGTTCGCCAGGTAATTGTTTTGACCAAGCAAAATGTATTTTGCCAATACTATTACTAAGCTAAAACTACGGACACCAATAATAATTATTATATGGAAATAAAATAAGTATGTGCGTATTTTGTTGTTTGTCAACACAATTACTTGGCCCACTGTAGTTGCTAGTTTTGTTGTTGTTGTTATTGTTTTTTACCTTCAATGTATACAACGAAGATGGCATCCTTGGCCTTGGATTCCGCCACAGCCTCTGCTATGTTGCCCGTATGCCAATTCATGTTTGATTTCTGCCTGGAATGTTGTTTTTTTTGCAGCGGATATAAAATTACGAACAATTTTGGGATGTTCTTTACACACAAATACTATATTTTCAACCTGACAGCCATAGACTAGTGTTGAAACATTTTCCAACACAGGCTGTATCGATAGGTTCGGGCAGTGATGACAACTTTTTTGGGGGAAAAAAAATTTTTTGGTAATTAAAATTTCTACTATTTTGATTAATTAAAAGTTACAAAAAAATAAATAGAATATTAAAAATGCAGATTATTGTTTAAGTTGAAATACAAAATGTTTTTATTTATTTATGTATATTTAAATCAGCCGGATTTCTAAGTAATAGCACTGCTTACAATCTTTTAGCTTTTGCATTTACGAAATATGAAGCTATCAATATATAAGTTACCTTGTATATAATTCCACCATTGAGTATGGTTATGTGTGTTCGTAAATAACGTTAAGCTGGTTTTACACTTACACGCAGTGTAAGTCCAGCACTATTTACTTTGTGACAAATTGTGTATAAATTTTAAGAACTAAATATGCTGTAGAGGGTGTCAGATATGCCAGAATATGTAGCTAACTTTGTGGCAGTAGATTCAGCTATTAAATTGCTATTCATCAGCGGTTTCTATAAAAAATCAAACTGTTCATAAATGCAACAACAAATAATAACAATTAAATACCATTATCAAAATCCGAGCAAACTATGGAACTGGCCGGAGTTACAGACAATTCGCTGCGTTCCAGATTCGGCAGACGTGCGACACGAACACAGCAGCGTTTTTGTTGGTTGGCCTTTTTTAGTGGAAAACTCTGCAGACCTTTGATGCGTTCCAAATTGACGCGACACTTGCGGATTTGAACGCGATTTTCGTAACTCAACTCGCTCTGTGCTATGATGAATGGATGCCGCGGTATTTTAACGATCATCTTCTTAATCTTATTTTGATGCGACATTGCTTTTTGTGATGTATCTGGAAAAACTGTGGTCAAATGACGCCAGCTTCAATTAGACTGCAAGCTGCATCGACGGCGTCGATAAGCGATTGCAAACAGCTGTTTGCCTATCGATAATGTTAGCTACAGAAAGTTATGTATCGATACTTTTAGCAGAAAATTATGTACTTAAATTAATTATTTTTTAAATATTAATTATTACCCAACTGGCATTACTTTGTAGTCTATTGCTTATTATTATAATTTTTATTTTCTTATCGATTAATAAATGCTTATCATTTTAACATTTGACATTTGGCGTGTTGCACAACACTGGCAACGAACGGGGCATTGTTTTTGTGTGTCATTATTGCAGGAAAATTGTTGAAAGAAATTGGAAATACTTCCGTAAATTTTACGTTTTTCTTGAATTTAATTGTAATTATTAAGACAAGAAACAGACATGAGCGATGTGCAGACACTGATGGACATGGGTTTTCCCAAGGAACGAGTGTGAGTTGCACTTTTTTCAATGCACCGGCTTTTGTTTTTTTTTCTTTTCTGTTTTTGCCCGGTATCCAAAAGGCTGCGAGAGGCTTATAAGTTTGTGACAATGTGTGTAACAGGCTCAAAAATCATTTAAAATGTACTTTGTTTTTTCAATTTAATTATGAATTTAATTCAATTCAGACAGGAGATTTTTTGTTGGGTACAGGGCATCTTGCAGTCGAGCACACTCTTGATTTCATGCTCTTTTTTGTACTTTTAGGGAATATGCGCTGCAGGTGACAAGTCACAAAGGAGTCGAGTTGGCCATGGAATGGCTCCTGGCCCATGTTGATGAGGAGATTCCGACTCCAGCAGCAGAAGCAGCAGGAGGGGGAGGAGGGGCAGGGGGAGCAGCTGGAGCGCCGACTGAAGACAATGCGCCGAGCAGCAGCGGAGGGGGAGCAACTGATGATGCTGCAATTGCCAAATCTCTCAAATGTGACGATTGCGGCAAAGTGCTCAAGGATCAGACAGAGGTGGAATACCATGCCGCCAAGACGGGACACAGCAACTTCTCCGAGTCCACCGAGGAGAAGAAGGCCCTGACCGAGGACGAGAAGAAGGCACAACTCGCTCTGATCGAGGAGAAGCTGAAACAGAAGCGCGTCGAGCGCGAGGAGCGTGAAAAGGTCGATGCCCTGGAGCGAGAACGCAATCGCATCCGATCCGGCAAGGATATGACCGAGGCCCGACGTCGCATGGAGGAAATCGAGATGAAGAAGATCGTCGATCAGCGCAAGCGCGAAAAGGAGGAGGAGAAGGCGGCCCGGGATCGCGTCAGGGCACAAATCGAGGCTGACAAGGCGGCGCGCAAGGCCAGGTAATCTAGAGGATGTCCCAAACAGAAACAGGCTGATACAGTACAGTCTGTCAACTAATTATTTTGACAAACGAAAAAATTACAAACAAAGGCAGACACATTTTCTATTTGAATTTTCTATTATCTATTCGAATTTTATGTTTCCCTTTTTCATCTGTTTTAATGTGCAGTCTGTCAAATGATTTTTTTGACAAACGAAACATTTTCAACAAAGACAAACAAAACTTAATGTCACTGTTTTTGTTTAATATTAATGAAAGTTGGCTTTAATTTTCCAATTTCTGACAAATTTTCCATTTGAATTTTTTAGATATATTCTTCCTTTTTTAATGTATATGATGTACAGTCTGTCAAACAATTGTTTTGACAAACGTAAAATTCTAAACAAAGCCAGACAAATTTTCCACTTGAATTTCCAAATTTATGCATCCTATTTTCCAAATTTTTTTAATTTACTTTTATGCTGTTTCTAGTATTAACGAAAATTGTTTATTTTGGTTTTAATTTTTTTTGAATTTTTGTACCCTTTTTTGCCTTTTTTAAATTTCTTTATTTTTTCACTTCCTTTTTTTTATTTCTCTACCTTTTATGATCTTTCTTATATTTATGAAAATTGTTTATCTTTTTTTTCCATTTTTTTACTCTGACAAATTTAGTATTTGAATTTTTCACTTTGTGCTTTTTTTTATCCTTTACATCTTCCACCTTTTTTTTTTTGCCTTCTTTACATTTTTTCGCTCTGAAAATTTAAAATATTATTTGAATTTCCAAATTTTTGCATCCTATTTTCTATATCTTTTTTTATTTTTTTTACAAATTTTGTTTTTATAATTTTTGCTTGTCAAATCCAGCTATTTTATAGCTAGACTCAACTAGCTTCTGTTAGCTAGAAAATTTGGCTATTTTAAAAATACTGTAGACTAAGAAACAAACAATATTAATAGAGAAAATTCTATTCTTTTTTAGGGAACAACCCGCCCAACAACAAAAGTTGTCGGATGCGGTGGCTTCGGTCAGCTCGACAACCACGGCGACATCTCCGACTGGCGTCAAGCAGCCGCCGCGGGAATACACGGAGACACGGATCCAGGTGAGACTGCAGGATGGCTCGACCCTCGCATCCGAGTTCAATGTGAAGGAGCCGCTGTCCGCCGTCCGTGTGTTCATCCAGGTGAAGACGGGCATTGAGACGCCGTTTGCTTTGATGACGTCGTTTCCGCGCAAGATCTTTGCGGATGATGATTATGAGAAGCCGCTGGAGGTTCTGGGTCTGGTACCATCCGCTGTCATTATAATGACCAAACCAGCTGCGTAAATCCATCGGATCAATCAACAACAAATTCAACACAACTCACAAAACATTTATAACTATATATACATATATATAAATCTATTTAATAAATATGGCGCGATATTTCCAGGCGCCCTTTGGGGCTGGGACGATAAATCTACGATTTTATATATAAAAAAAAGCATGCATTTGTGACACAAACTTTTCATTTCAGCTAGTTTATAGCTAGAATCAACTATCTTATGTTAGCTAGAAATCTGGCTGTTTTCCTTTTAAATAATAATTTGTCTACCTTTTCAGGTTGTCAGATAATTTTAATATATGTAATAACACTAAGAATACCAAAATTTGGAAATAAAAATTAAGCAAACAAAAATCGAATCGAATTAAAATTCAAAATTTGAAGTTAGGAATAATGCTCCTAAGAGAAATTACCATTAAAAAAATTAAATTGGTAAGAAAAATATTGGGAAAATAGTCAAAATCAAAAGTATTTTAACTTTTATCCAGATTTAGATAAATTGAAATAAAACGTGAATTTCAATATTCAAAATAAAAATGTAAGCTATAATTTTAAAATCAAAACTTAAATATTATTAAGTCATTTTTCATTCAGATACAAAAATAATTCTTTTTTTTTTTAATTAACAAATAATTCTTTATTTTTTAATTAATATTACTATTAAGTGATATTCTAAAATGTAAAACAATAGCTTTCTTTTTGTGGTTTCTTGTTTTCTATAGCTATTTCTGGCTAGTTGTGACAACACTGTTGCTGTTACATGAAGGGCTCCACATAGCCCTTGATTTTCTTGACACTTCGCTCCGCCGGCCGCATGTTGAGATGCTGTCCGAATATGGTGAATTCCATGCTGCCCACCTGCATCCCAAAGACGCACTCACTTTTGGGCACCGTGCGCAACAAATTATCCTCGCCCAGGAGTTTGAGCACGTTCTTGGTGTCCATCACACAGATGCCACTGAGGCCAATCAAAGTTTCGCATTTGGATTGCAGTACCCGCAAGATGGCGCCATGTAAATCCATTTTCACCAGTTGCCTGCTGAATTCGTCGTATCGCTTTTCATGCACCTGCGGCACCTCCTCCCCCTCGCGCAGACCCAGATGCTCCCGGATGTAGCCGCGCCAGAGTTTGTGCAGCGGCAGCATCTGTTCGTATTTCAACTGTTTCCGCGGCAGCGCATTTAGTCCCAATTGCGCGTATTCTCGTCGGGTCAACGTGTTGCTTTTGTGCGCGCGACGCTTGCGGCTGATTTGCTTCTTGCTCTTGCTGCCGTGCAGCATGGTGATGTGGTCGGGTATGATGTTGACATTGCAGCGCTTGTGCGGCACCACGAGATCGGTGAGATACTCCTTAACTGAATCTACTTCTCTGCAGGCCATTTATTTCTGTTTGTTTGTTTACTCTGTAATCACGGTTGCCACTAGAGTTGTGTCGTTTCGTTCTGAAAAAGTTAAAATGAACGGGTCATTAAAATGAACTAATGAACTTAGTCAGTCTTTCCATGAACTATATTTAATTTCGCAGTTGGTTTCTTTAAAAAAATTGTACATTTCTTAGAGAAATGCAATAAATACAAATTCAATTTCAAATTCATATATTTGTAAGTTTTTAACTATGTGGAAATCATATCATTCTAGCCAAATATAGCGCACATTCAAGTTTAATCACAAACTGAAAATAAATAAATAAATTTAAGAATATTTAAGCAAATTTTGTTTGTTATTTTTAGCAAAAAAACACGTTGTTTTGCAAAGCGGTTTAATTTGAACGGTACTTCACTGTACGTGCTGGCATCAACGAGATTTGTTCAAGACTGGCAGAAATTCCTTTTCGTTCTTGTTCTCTCCTCTTTGTTTTCGTTTCCCTTACGCTCGTTTCTTCTTGTTTATTTCTGCTTTTTCTTATTTCTTTCTCTCCTCTCGCTCAAAACAAAACAAACAGCACACACACATGTAAGGCGGCGGCCATTAAAATTCACACGTACGCTCCGAGAATGACAACCGAAGAAAAACAGCTGTTTTGTGCAGGCGCGCTCGCAACTTTCTGCTTATTTCTGTTCGCCTGGTGAAAGATCTCAAAATTTGAGCTCCTTTCATAGAGCGGGCTACCTAAAAGTGGCGCATTCGAAATTTTCAAGCTAGAATTTTGAAAATTTTACCAGAATTTTTGTTGGAATTTTCTCAATATTTTAAGATTTTTTTCAGAACTTTTTTCTAACTTCGCAACGCGTGGGCCAAATTGCACCAAACCAATTTCAGAAAAAAGTTTATTATTTTAGCTAATTTTGGATTTTGTTGCTTTTTTGATTTTTGTTTTTTAAATATTTTAAATTGATTTTTGAAAATTCTAGAGATTTGACATGGGACCAAAATTTATCGGTGCGAGCGAGAAAGAAAAGAGCAAAGAAAAAACAGAGCGAGAGATCGGACTAACAGAACATACGGAGGACTAACATACATTTAACAGAACATATGGAGGTGATGTTAAATTTAATACTGAAATGTTAAATGTTGGCAGTGCTGCCAGAACAAGGTGGCTATCCAAATCCAAATGGCAACAACTGACCAAATGACCAACTGAACTAAATGACTGATTTAGTTCACGACTGAAAAATGAAGGATTGAACTTGGTCAGCAAATTGAACTAAAAAGCCCAACTCTAGTTGCCACAATTGGCGTGGCAGCCCTGCTGTAATGTCACTTAACAGCGATAAATGTCCCAGTCTGTAATGTCACTTAACAGCGATAAATAACATTTCCCTTGCTGAATGTTTAAAATACGACTGTAGTCTGGCTGTAAAACGGTTTTTAGCATTTACCCTAAAAAGAGTGCCAATGTCAGAGTAATGGTAACATTTCCACTGTTACACATGTTTTTCGCTTATGTAAGATAAAAATATTATAAAAAAAATTGCATCATTATGCGGGTCCCACTTGAATTTATCGAAAACTAAACATGTTTATAACAGTTCACTTTGTGACCCTTAGGAGTATGTTGCTGCAACATTGTTGCTTGCACTGTTTATGAACAGTGAAGTAACAGAACCATATTGACTAAGGTGACTTACTTCAAAAACAAAGAGCAAATTTAATTTAACATGTTTTCGAACCATAAAATTTGTACAAATAATAAATAGCCAGACTTTCGGGTATTAGCAATTTTGCAGCAATCAAACTATAGAAATACCAGAACTAGCTATAAAATAGCTAAATTGACATCAGTGAGTTTGCTTGATGTGTTACTTAACAGGTTGTTAAGGACCAGCAATGTTAGGAAAATGCTGCACAGCTGTTAGCAACATGCTGCCAGCAGTCAGCTGTTGATAAAAATACCAACTAGCTCACTTCGGTGAGCAACTCTTTTTTGTTCACTCACTCATGAGCAACCCAACACTAGTGGAAATTTTGTTGTTGTCAGTCTTTTGTCGACTTTCGCATAAACGACACGCATATTATCGGGAAAGAAGACGCCGCGTGTGTTTGATGCAAAGCCAAAAAGGGAAAATTTCTTACATACCTATTGTATGTATTGCAAAAGCAATTGTCGCTGCAGATATAGTGAGATAACAAGATAATGCAATGCAAATATTGAGCATCCAATAAACGTGACAAATGCACAAATAAATAAAATAAAAATATTATTCAATTGATTGCCGTCGGTCTCTCGCTCTCGCTCTCTCTCCCTCTGTCGCTCTATGTGCTGTCTGTGTGCAAATGCATGTTTATGTGTGCGCTAATAAAACAAACCCAAATAACAACAACAAATTCGTGAGATTTGCTGCATTTTAGTTACTGTCGCTGTCCGCGTCGCCGTCGTCGTCGCAGTCGCAACTCGCGTCTCGTTTTATTTAGATTCGAATTTTATTTGTACACATTTCATAATTGTCGTCTGTCTCTCTGTCGCCGCCAACGCCGCTGCACACACACATTCACGCACTCATACGGAAGAGTCGTCGCCATCAACAAAAAACCGCTGCTATTGTCGCTGCCTCTGCCGCAGTCGTCGTCATCGTTGCCGCTCAATAATTGTGCATATTTTTTTATAAAGGTGAGCAGCACAACAACAATGTGCAATTAGGCTGGAAAAATTCCATGTGAAATTCAAATTCTCTTCATTTCATTGCATTTTGCTTTGTTGCACATGTTTTGTTTGTGCATTGTTGCCTTTGCCTTGGCGTCGGCGTCGCAGTCGCAGCAGCAGCAGCAAAAAGTGTCAAGTGCGCGACGCTGATGCTGACGCTGGCGTCGCCGCTGACGCTGAGAGCGCACGCTGTCGCTCTCTTGAATTTCATTTTGTTGCAAAACATGTGCACACATTTTGAATATACATATATTTTTCTGTATTTTTCAAGTTTATTAAACTGTAAACAACACTCAAAAACTTTATACTCCACTTTAATTTGTTTTTCTTTCTGTTTGTGCTCTCTCGCTGCTGCGTCTCTCTCTCTCTCTCTCTTAATCTTGCTGTAACTGACTCACGCATACATATACATGCGCACACTTACATTGACGCGCCCCGGTCGCAGCTAACGGCACTTTTTTTTTCGCTCTCATTTTTGGGCAGCCCAAAAATGCGCCTAAAAATCTAAAATGCATCAAAAAAGTATTTTCACAATTTTAACATTTTTGTTTGTTTCAAAAAAATTAAATTATCAAAGTATTTTTTCTTATTGAAATTCCTTCTTTTCTTACAGCAGCAGCAACAACAACAAATCAAATAAACAAATCAAATCTAACAAAAATGTGCAAAAATCTTAATTAAATTCCATAAAAATAATTTTAATGTGTTACAAAAATTTGTGCTGAACAAAAAAAAAAAAAATTATAAAAAATAACAAAAATAAAAATAAATATAACAAAAAAGCAAAAAAATTACAAAATTCAAATGGGCAACTATTGAATGGCGGCCATTAGTGGCCTGAAGCGGCATCCATTGAGCAATCAACACCATTTCTCCCATCCAAATACCACCAATACCAATACCAAGAACATCACCAACACCAACATCACTACCACCACCACCAACAATAACAACACCACTAGCACATATAGCTATCAAAAGGCAGCTAATCCCCAGCACAAAGCACAAAGCAACTCCTCCACCAAAAACAACAACAACTACAACAATAAGAGTGAGAATAGCAACAGCAACAACAAGCAAATCAGTTGCATCAACAACAGCAACAGCAGCTGCCAAAATTCTTCAGCCACTGCGCCGCGTAACTCAATGAGCGTATCGATGTCACTGGTACAGGGTGGTGCTGCCGGTGGTGCGCCACAGGGCGCTAGCGCGATTTTAGCCGCTGCGGCTCCATATTATCAACCGCCAGCTGTGCCACAGGATGTCCAACCGGATCGTCCAATTGGCTATGGTGCATTCGGAGTTGTATGGTAAGTACAAATATTATTTAAAATAAAAGCCTCTTTAGGAGATAAAATTCTAGTGACGAAAACATTTGGTATTCGTCACATTGCGCTATATGTTCCTGTTTCAATAATCTATCTTCAATAACCTGTAATATCTTAGTATAAAACCCCTTAACGAATTCTTCAACTACTGACAATGGTTTTTGACATGCACAAAAATATTCAACTCCCAAATTATATTTATTTTTAAATTAAAAATCAACATTGAATGCAAATATCTTTTAAACATGGAATATATGGAATCTTTTGAAATTCCTTTTTGGGCTCAATTTAATATAAATTGTTGTATTAAGTTGTTATTATGACATTTAGAGCTCAAAGAGAGCAGGAGTTTTTTTTTTATGATTTCTACAAAAATAATGGTTTTCAAATGTTTAGCAGAAAATAAGGCATATTTTAAAGTTATTGATAAATATCAAAAAATAAACTATTTTATATGGTCCCTGATTTTTCTAGGCATGTAAACTGAGTTCAATGCCTTTCCCTGACTCCTTTTATGCCTAGGCCTAGCGTCCACTTCTTTTCTTTTTCTATTTCTTTTTTTTTGTACCCCTTTTTGTGCGGTCTGTCGTCGCAACGTCAACATCAACATCAGCGTGTCGTCCTTATGTCCTTTCATCCTTGGTCCTTTGTGCTTTGTGCCTTATGCATTTCTGCAACATTGCTTTGCAACGTCGACAGGGTGGTTTTTCCATAAAATGATTCAGCCCATCCCTCCTCGGCATTCCTACCCAATCCCCACCTCCCATCCCATCGCATCCCTGGTGCTGCGGGTAACTGTTGTTTTGTGTTTTTGTTCTTTTCTGTTTTGGCTCGCGGCAGTTGCAAGTCGAAAATGTTGAAAAAGTTTTGCCTCCTTTTGATTTGCATTTGCATTACAGTTTTTTTTTCTTGTGTCTTTTACAATTTTACATTAATTGTTGCTAAACGAGTTCATGTAACGGTTAACAGTTGATTTTTGACAGCTGGTATTGAAGTTTAGCAACGTTGCATTCATCATATTGAAGTTTGGCAACGTTGCATTTATCATACACTCATATTACGATTATATTTTCATTCACGTGTAAAACGGCATTTCCGCCTGCCCAATGCCTAGTCAAGCAATAAGCTGAAGGAGATGAGGAAGGCAGTTCAGTTAAAGGGTCTGGGGGGTTTAGTGTTGAGTAAACACTAAAAGAAGCCAGTGAAAAAGTGGCACACGCTAAGTGACGCCAAGTAAGAGGAGAGCAGAAGGGGTAGGAGCTGAAAAAGTAGGCACAAGGAAGTTACAGCACATAAAGACGACAACGAAATGTGCCACAAGTGGAGGAGAGACCCCCAACTCCGGGCCCTAAAGAATGGGGCAAGAAGGCAAGAAAGCTGGTTAGAAAGAAGCCGGCTTAAAGTCAAGCCCGCTGAATAGAGTCGTTGACGTTGTATTGGCTTTTGAAAGCAATCATCATGTTGTTCTCCTGGCCTGGGTCGGGAGTAGAAGTCGAAGTCGAGAGAATACTTATATTAATATATATATATATAGTTGCCTCAACAGTCGACAGTCTACACTCTCTACGATCTGCACACTGCACACCGCACTGTTAATGCAATCAAGCGTTAAATTTAAGTGCCAAATGTCGAACTTGTTAGATGCCGTGTGGGCCAGATGCCAGGCTAGTTTTGTTTATGGTCTATGTGCCGTTCGGTTAGCAGCAGGTGAGATGGCAGCAAGTTAAACAGAAATGCGAGCAAGTGTCATATAGTCTTATGGGTCGTATATTTTTAGCGCAAGTAAACTGTGTAAACTGTGTGAAGTTCGGCAACAGAGCACAATTATTTGAACTGTTGTTCGAGCATTGCGAATGATATGATAAGCAAGAGTTTACTTCAGTTTGGCAACAATGAATAGCTGTAGTTGTTAGTGAAGTGTGACAACAAGGCGCTAAGCACTTAACTGAAGTTCGACCACAGCGCCTATTGTACTCCCAAGTTTAACACTAGCGAATGATACGACAAACAGTAGAACACTTTATCGAGTAAGGTGAGTGTGACAACAAGGCGCAAACTACTTAACTGAAGTTTTACAACAGCGCCTATTGTACTCCCAGGTTGATTGTTAATTATAGCGACCATTTTTGACTGCCCTATGCTCCTCCTACGCTATCTACATTAAGTTTAACCAATAAAAATGCAATGCTAAATGCCAGATTAATCAGTTTATGATTTATTTCCAAGAAATGGGAAAACATTTATGCACTTAAACACACAACAAGATTAACCAATTAATCCTAGGCAAAATTCTACGAATTTTTCTCACTGCATTTGACCAAGACAAACGTTGAAAAAATAACAGACTCTGAGGTGGGCGAGGGCAAAGGCGGGGACACAAAACAAAAAACCAAAAAAAAAAAAAAAAAACTGCTGTGCAGACAGTATAAAAAGAAGAAGGAGAAGCAGCAGTCGGAGAAGAAGAGGAAATGCCGAAAAGAGCCGCTAAAGATGACCGTACATCTTTGGGCTTACTTTAAACTACCTGCAACTGGTTTTTCGAAGCAGGCAGACGAAGACGACAAGTCCAAGAACGGACAGTTAGACCAAAGGACAGTGAGACAGAGACAGATGAGGAAAAGAGAAGAGGAGAGAGAGAGAGGCAGAGAAACCTTTTGCCTGCATATAAAACTCGCTTCCTGCACGACTTGTGGCCTGGCCTGGACAGTTTTAGCCTCAGCTTCTTCAGCCTGTGGCTTGCAAGGTGTCGTCGTTGTCGTTGTCTTCGTTATCTGGTTGTCCAAGCTTCTACACTTGAAAGACGGAAAATTTATAATCTATATATTGTAGAAAATCACTGTAATATTTGAATAAAAGTTAGCAAATATTTTCTTAATATGAGAAGTGCGAATCGACTTAGCGCTAAAGGCGCTAAGCACTTAACTGAAGTTTGACAACAGCGCCCAATTTTAACACTTAGTAATAATTATCATTATTTAAGAAACAACTTTCTACATTTTTAGAAACAAAAATTTCAAAAATTAAGAAAGCCTTTTCTATTTTTGGTGATTTTCTAAAGTCTTGGGTTTTTTCTTATGTGTTTGTCGATTTTAGGGCACAATTTTGTTGAGTGTAGTTACAGTTCCTGTTATTTTGTTGCTCTAGGCTCAGTGTTTTCTCGGTCTTTGATCAGGCGCAAATCCTGTGCTAATCTCGAGTCCAATGGCCCTGCCCGGATCCAGAAATCCAGACTCTGTTCCAAGCCTAAACACAAACCCAAACTCAATCCCATGACCATGATGTTGCCCGCATTCGATTCGATGCGATTCTCAGGCAGGTTAATCGTCGCTGCCTGCCGCCGCTTTAGTTTTTCCCCTATCTTTCTCTGCCTGTTAAGTGATTTTGCTGCCTCTCTTTCTCCCCCTACGGCTCTCTCTCTCTTTACTTGTGTTGCACCACCGAAAACTAAACAAAACAAAAGCAAAATGCAAAAGCAGTGCACAGCAGCAGCATTGACTACATTCGAGCACCGGGACACGTAGTTTTATTTCATCATCCACTGTTTGTGTTATACCCTTGCCGAGGGTATTATTGACTTTGTTATTAAATGTGTAACGCATTGAATGAATCTTCTTTATCTCGAGAAAATCGGACCATTATATTTTTTAGGATCGATCGTTTTTGATTAAACTATCTTCATGTTCTAAAAAATACTTATGTTGCTGCAAGATATCTTAACAAAACTCACAGAATATAAATAAAAGTGTGTCCCAAATGCTCTAATGATTTTTTTTCCCAAAATCGGAACACTATATCTTTAAATAACGATAATTTTTTGATTGAATTCATTTTTATTTTCTTAAATAAACTATATATTGTTGCAAATATCCCGATAAAACTCACAGAATATAAATATAAGTGCGTTCCACATATTCATTGAAGATCGATAGTTTTTCGATTGAATATCATCTTTTTTTTTTGGAAAATCTGTAAATTTTTGCAAACTTCTTAATTAAACTTACAAAATGTATTCTCACAAATTTTTCCCAAAATTGGACTACTATATCTTTAAGGAATGATTATTTTTTTTAAAAAAATCATATCATATTGGGAAGCCATTTGTAAGGGTATTTATTTTTCGTTGGTCTTTGTTGTTATCGATTCCTATTTTAGTTGTTTCCGCAGACAGAGAACAGCTGCTCTGTCCGTGGCTTTAGCTGATGTTGATGTTGATGCTGTTGCCTGGTGGTTGGTTGAACAACCTTCGACAGTTTTTAGATATTTTGTCTGCCCCGAGCACACACACACACACATGGACAGGGGATATGCAGACAGGACCGCTTCCAGGATATATGCTCCCGGTTTTGTGAGTCCCGCATATGTTTTTCATCTGCCACCACATTTTTCCTATCGCTTCGTCTCGTCTCATTTCGTTTCGTTTCTTCTTTCACGTTTCTCATGAAAACTTCCCTGAACTCTGGACGGTCCATCCCTTTTGGTCTGCTGCAGTTTTTCTGTGACAAAGTTTTTCCCGCTTTCCTGTTTTCAAATTTTAAATATTCTCGTTGTTATATTCCTTCAAATTGTATTCTGTGTGTGTGAATTTGACTTTAAAAGTGTTTGAATATTTATCCTGCCTCTCATTTTCCCTATTTTTTTCATTTCCTCTTCGATTTTACTGCTTTAAATTTCATGCGTTTCCATTTAATTCCATTACAAGCTGAAAAAATTGGTTTATGAGTTGCATTTTTCTTTTCCCTTTAAATGATTTTTTCAATCTTTTGTGCGTATTAATGGGGTTGAGTAGGATTCTGGCAAATTGATGCATAAATTATCAAGTGCATCTTGTCGAATTTTTAAAAAATCTGTAGAGAAGTTAGGCAACAGTGCAGACGCCGCAAAAACTATTTTAATCACATGTTAATTTTCAAGCTTAAATTTTTCCCTTTCAATAAGATTTTTATCACATATACCTTTTGCTTGCTTTTCTAGAAATCCTGATTTAATCCTTTCTATAACCTGTGAAATTTGGCAACAGCGCTGAAACAATTTTGAACAAATATGTTGCTTTTCTCTGGTCCTGAGTCTGAGTGCAACTTTTGGTCATATAAATACATCATCTCAAGTGCTTGGCCTGGGCTTAGGTAGCGTCCAAAGAGTTCTGCTTCTTCTCTAACCTTCGTGTTTTTCCTCTGCTGCTGCTTCATCTTCTTCTTCTGCTGCTTTAGTCCTGTGCCAAAAACTATTTGTGCTCTACGCTTTGTTTTTTTGGCCCAAACATTTGCCGAACGTTGCCAAAGAATTACGCACGCAATTTTGTCTACAGCTTCATTTCGCCCTCACACATCACGTACAAACACACTACACACACACATGCACACTCACTACACACAGATACACACTCATACATAGAGAATACATATGTGACTCACTTGCTGCGACTCCAGCTTAGTTCACTTGAATTGCGTTTTCTACGGTTCAAGTGAAGCGCAAATGTATCTTTGAGGTTTATATTTTCTAACTCCCTCTTACTCTTTCTCTTTGTCTCTCTCTCTCTCTCTGTCTTTCTCTGCCCGGAGCTTCGGCTTGGGTATCATGTAACAGCCACAGCAAACACTTTGAACCTACATCGCTGTGTGTGTAACATGAAATAATTATACCCTGTACAAATGTATAACATAGGGTATGCACAAGTTGTGCAAATGTATGTAACACACCAAAGATTTCTTATTAAAAATAAAATATGTTACATAATTAAATATTACAGCTTAAAACACAATTATTTCATTTAAATAGCTATAGATTAAACCAACAAACTTTAAAGCTGGTTTCAATTTTATCTACACCATTTTTCAAATCAATTGACACTTTTCAGTTTGAAAAAACTTTAAAATTCAGCTTTAAATTGTTACTGAATTTTTTTGTTAAATTAAATAAGAATTTTCCAAGCTACCACTAAAATATTAATTGAAATTTTTACTTCAAATATATTTTTAGTTGTTAATTTTCATCCTAGCTAAATATTATAAATGAGTTGGATATACGATACAGTCAAGTTCTTTATCGTCTCTAAAAAGACAATATATTTTTAAGTAGCATCACCTGTATAGTCATCTTTCTGCTTAAAGGGCATCTCTATTCTTAAATATTTCTTAAATATTTTCAATAGTCGAATCGAGACGATTGACTTTTCAAACGTGACGCTGCGCTGTTTGCAGAGGGTATCTTTAAGTCCATCACACTCTGCGTGTCACCGCCCAAGTTGCGTTCGCACTTAAAATGAAAAATAATAGTCAACAAAGTGCCACCAACGAAAAAAGCTTTAGCCCAGCGAGAGACCTTCGTCTCCCCACTCCAATCCCCCTCTGAGCTCCACGCAATTCCCCAGAGTAGTTCCTAGTTCCCCCTCACTACCTACCTACCTACTCTCTACCCCTCTTGCGTTATGCTGTACCTAATTCACCTACAGCAAAATGCATTTACACGCGCAGGTAGCGCTTCAATGTGTGTGTGCGTGTGCGTGTGTGCCAAATAAATCATTGTCTGTGAAATGTGTGTGTGTGTGTTGGACAAGAGAACAAACTCTTTGCCACAAACGGATCGTAAACTACATTGGAAAACTGAAATAGACAATTCGTTGCAGTTGCAGGTTGCCTACACTGTTCAAAAAATATGCGTTGTATAGTTAAATTTTTGAATGTCTACTTTCGAAATTGGGTAATTCATATAGAAATCAATACCGAAAACACTTTGATTTAACCCTGATATAATTTTTCCTATGGCCTCTGAAATTTGGCAACAGTGCTTGCCTATTTTAATACCATGATGATTTTCAAGCTCATATTTTAAGATTTTGTTCAATTTACCTTTTGCTTGCTTTTCTAGAAACCCTGATTTTATACTTTCTTTGGCCTGTGAAATTTGGCAACAGCGCTGTGGTTTATTTAACTTAAGGTCAAAAATTTTATGTATTCGTTGAAAAAATGAAAATCAAATATTTGTTAATGTATAACTTAGATTTCTATCAAATTTTCAGTCTAGACTATATCAAAAATTCAGACTCTTTACAGGACCAATTCCGTAAATACTCAGTATTTGTATATTTATTTAATAAAATTCAAAATTAGAGTTATTCTTAGTAAGTTACTGATTTTTACATAGTATTTCATCTAAATTTTTTTGGTTCATATAAAAAAATAATAGAAAATATATTTTATAAAAGTACCTAGTTGTTTTTCTCAGTGTGTTGTTGCAAGGGGGGGCAAGTGGGTGCACAGTTAGACAGCTGGACAGTTGGACAGTTGAGCTGGCAGCCAGCGGGCAACTTGAACCCGAAACTTAATGAAGCTGACTCTCGGCAAGAGGAAGAAAACCTAAACTTGAAGTCATCCCGATGAAAATTGGATGGTCCCCTGGGTATGAGGTGGGGAGGGGAGGGGAGGGTAAGGCGTTAAGCTGCCTTCAGGGCGCCCCCATTCTACTTCCCCTCTCATTCAATTCGCCTTCAAGGCGAGAGAAACTAATTAAGTTTAGCGTCAAACTATTTTCTTGACACCAAACAACTGGAAAAATGTTTGAGTAAATTTTGTGCATATATATGTGATTGTGTGTGTAGATGTGTGTGTGTGTCTGTGTATAAATTTATGATTCGCTTGTTCGAAGCCACTGTAGCCAGTTGTAACACACTTTTTATGAGGCACTGTGCAACCGAAGCTTCAGCTTCAACTTTCCATTGCATAACAAAATGAGAAATAACTTGAAGAAGCAAAATAGACAAGAAAATCTAATAAAATGCAATATAAATGGTCTGAAAGGAAACTTAAATTCTGCCAGTTTTTTATTATATTCTTTAAGGAGTAGAAAGAAGCTTAAAAAGCAATATAAATGGCCTGTAAGGACAAGAAAAATCGATTTTCAGTTAGATTCTAGGCTTTAAGCTTTAGTAAATTAGGGAAAACATCTCAAAAATGGTTTAATTAGCTCTAGTTATTAAAATTTAAATATCTATAGCTAATTTAAACCTTTACTATCACAATATAAGGTAAAAATTCAAAAAGTAAATAAAAAACATTGAATTTATAATTGATTATCGGGTAGGTTTATTAAAGGCTTATTAGAGCTAATTTATAATTATTGTTATATATCAGCTTAGTATTTAGTGCGTTTTTTTAAGCTTAAGGCCTCTGGAAAAACATGTGCACTTGGGCACACCATTTTCCATAAGTTTTTCCCCCTCAAGTTATACACTCGGCGCTATAAATAGACCAAAAAATATTGTTGGAGACGTGCTAATTAAGCGCCGCAGCTTCGTCATCATCAACGTCTGTTTCTGCGGCATCTTCCTCTTCTTCTCCCCTTCTTCTTCGGCTTGGGACAGGATTCGCTGCGGTTTTCAGCAGATGCTGCAGCAGCTTCTGGTTGTGCCACAGCCTGAGTGCGAGTATCAACCTCTCTTATATTTAGCACAATGCGCAAGCTTTTCCTTATTTAGAGCCCAGTACCCAAAGGATAAGCAGGCATATAAATTTGCGGTAAAATTTAAAAAAGGACTTAAAGTTTTAAAATTTTAAATATAAAACTTTAAGGAGTTACAGTAATGAAAAAATAAAAGAAACGAGAGTCATTAAGTCTTATTAAGAAGTTTGGCAACAGCGCGTAGCTAAATCATTGACATTAATAAAGCCACAATGTAAGCCCTAAATTTAATAATTCTTTTAATATAATTTTGTTTACATTTTTTCTTTACTTACATAACTATTTAATGTATATGGCATTTAAAAGTCGCTTGCTTGAAGTTTGGCAACAGCGCGTAGCAGTTATTTTGTGAAATTTGCAACAATGTAAATTCTAAATTTAAAAATTCTTTTTATATAACTTTTGTTTAATTATTTTGTTTGCCTACACTGATACTTTATTTATATGGGCATTTAAAAGTCGATCACTTGCGTTCTTACGTGTTTTATTTATTTTGTTTTTGGTTTTCAAGAGCCGCTAGCACGACGGCACAAGTCACTCAGCCGCAACGAGAAAATCGTGCGAGCGTTTAATACGAGTATCCGAGTGTTTTGCAGTTGCAGTTGCTTTTGCTGTTGATGTTGATGCTGGCTGCAGTTGAAGTTGAGTCTGAGTTTGAAGTTGAAGTTGTGGCTGCTGCAGTTGCAGCTGCAGCTGCATGCAACAGCAGCCATTGTCTGCCTGTAAGTCGACTCTTCTGCCTGCTGTGTTTATGCTAAATGAGGGTTAAAAAAAAACAAATGAAACGGCAATGAGCCAAGCTTCTTTAGCCAAAACTTTAGCTGCAACTGCAACTGTAAATGTCTGCGGGCTGCTGTTGTTGCCCCATCTTGTGGCACACAACACACACACTGAGAGATACCCTAATGCCCTATCTGCTATCTTTTGTTGTACAAGTTTTGACAACATTTACCACCCTCTCTCTCTGTCTCTCTGGGTTATTGCGGTGCATCTTTGATTTGTCAGCTTCCCCTGCAGCTTCTCCAGCTGTTTGGCTCAATTTGTAGCCACAATTTGTGCAGATTTTGTGCTTTGCCTTTGGCAGTGTTAATTAACAATTGTCAGTCAGCTCTGCTGTACGTTAATCGATTTGGATTGACAGCAACAATTTGTGTCTTTTGCACTTTGCATAAATTGCGGCAATTTTGTGGCAAAGTCAAGTTCGTATATTGATTACATTGTGTATTGGCATCGTCTGATTGTGGCTTTCATTTAGGAATTATTATTTCAAAACTCGCAAATGTAGCCAGTCTGAAGTTGGCAACAGTGTAGATAACTTTAACATGGACATACTTTTCTATTTCACAGTTGTCGAGTTGAGATAAGCGTTAATTGTCTTAAAATTATCATAGTGCATTTTGGCAACAGTGTGAAGGCTTCTAAAATGTCTTTAAAAAAGTAGTTTGCTTTTGTGCATACTTTGTGGCGCATTTTAGTGAAATTTTGGCAAAAAGGTGTACTTATATGATAAATATTTTTAATTTGGAAGTTTGGCAACAGCGCATAGTCAAATCACTGTCATTAATGAAGCAGTTTACTTATGCAGATATTTAGTGCAAATTTGCAACAATGTAAATCCTAAATTTAATGAAATATGTCGACAGTGTATGCAGCTCTCTCGAACTGAAATTTGGCAACACTGCAGCTGCTCTTTATCCCTTTCTCGCTGTCAGCCACATTAGCAGTGTTTTATAGACACTCCAATTCATTGTCTGGATTTTGAAGCTGCTCTTCACATATTTCCTTAACCTCAATAATGCCACAATCAAATTCTGCCGCATTGCCGATTAAAATTCCAGTACCTGGCCGCTCGCCAGGTTGTGTTTCTCTGTGTTTGCGGCTGTGGATGTGGCAGTGGCAATGACAGTAGCTGCTGCATCATTGTGCTTGCCACACTAAACGCTTTTGACATTTCAATTAAAATTCTACAAAGTCTCGTCTATTGCAACGCGATAATTGCAGTCGCTTAGCGGCGACGACAGCGATGATGACGACGACTAGGACGTCATTGTTAAATATTTGCCGAACGCATTTGAAAATGGTGCAGTTTGTGGCGCCACAGTCTGCTGCAATGTTGCCAGCTAAAATAGCTAATTTGATGCGAAAGAGGCAGCTAGAAATAGCTGAAAAATTAATAAATGTGGTTAAGAAATCGCCAATTTGTTTAATTTTTGTATAAAGCTTTTAACAATTACATTTTTTTTATAGCCAAATTTCTAGTTAATAGAATTTCTCAAAAATTTTCCTACCTATTGCGATGCAGAATAGCTAAATCTAGCTGCAAATTTGTTGAAATGACAACACTACTGACTCCATGAGTCAAGTTCTTCTTGCTGTCAACGAGATAATTAGAGAGGGAGAGGAGGCGAGGGAGACTGCGACAGAGTGAGAGGGAAAGAAATGTTAATTGTGGCGTTTTGAAATGGTGTGGCAGCTTTGAGTCATCATCCAAGTTGCATGCCACGCCTCAAATGTGGCATATAACATAGACATGGATATAAATACTAAATATGATTGCTGCTTATCTGCTAATGTCTTTTGACAAATGAGCAGACGCAACAGTGACTGCAACAGTACTTGCCACATGCTTCTCTTACCTTCTCTCTTTTTAGCTCGCTTCTTCCTTGTTGCATTTTAAGCCGCTGACATTTGTCTAGGCAACAGTGTGATCTGGATTTGGACACACCCAACTGTGTTGTGGCAACTAGAGATGTGAAAATTCATCGATGAATCGATTACTACTAAAGTGATTTTTTGCTACTTTAGTTTAATTGAACTTGTTTTTTGATAAATCGACTAAAAAATATTGTTAATCATGAAGAGAATAATCATTATGAGAATTCAATAAAGTAGTTTGCTTCTACATATACTTTGTGTCGAGTTCTGGTGAAATTTGGCAACAAGGTGTCTGTGTAAATGATAAATTTAGAAAAGCGTAAAACTGCTTTCTAATTTAATTGAGAAGTTTGGCAACAGCGCGTAGCCAAATCATAATTTGTCTGTTGTTTTTTTAAGGAGATAGAAAAACATTGCAACAATCTAAATAAGTTCTAAAACTTTCTTTTTTTAATATTTGAAATTTTTTTAGACAAACGATGAATCGTTGAAAAAACAACGCGATATTTTCACTGGCTATATTTTATATTAAATTTTAAACTCAGTATTTACTTTGAATTTGCAGCACTAGGGGCAACTGAGCTGTGCCACCTGCCACATGTCCCTGCCACAAGCTGGCGATGGACTTTTGTTTGACATTTCTGCTCCATGATCCCCATGACATGTTGCATTTTTATTACGTTTAAAAATAATTTCAATTTCTGTTTTTTGTTTGTTTTTTTGCTTCGTTTTCCTTTTTTGCATTTTGTGAGTCAGCAGCAGATTCTCATTGTCAACTGTCATTATTGATGTATGATCTTGATTTCCGTACAAAATACGTGTATACGAGTATACAACATACATGACAAAAGGCCTCCCCCCTTTTTGTATTTTTCCCCCTTTATCCGCTTCCTTTGTGTTGTTGCCTTGGCGCCTATATACGTCAGTCGAAGATTTGCAATGCGAAAAAGGTGACTGTGGGGGTGCAAAATGGAGGCTGACTGTCGCTTTGTTGCCAGTTTTCAATAAGCTTCAGCTGCGAATTGCTTGACAACAATTGTTGTATGCCAAGATGACTTGCAGTTGCCGGCTGTCGATACTGTTTTTTTTTATTTATTACATAAAAGTTTACATGAAAATGCCACACACATGATGCTGCTTCAAATGCCATTGTCCCAAATGAAATGTGGCAACAATGCAAGGTGTTGTAATGCGCAAGTTTAAACAAACTCTTATAGTGATTAAAATTTTATTTTATGGCTTCAGAACATGCTTTTAAATAAAGATTTGTTTGTTAATCATGATAAATTTAATCGAATGAAGTGTGGCAACAATGCACAGTTGAATCAAAGTAAATTCTTTAATAAAATGAGTAATTGACAACATTAAATGACGAAATCAACTTTTCAGTCTCTTATTGGAACACCCACACATTTGTTTGATTACTCATAATTGGTTATGGTCTGGTTTACATTCTATAAACGATAAGAAACAAAGGCAACTCAGTATTTTTATTGTTTGTAGGCGCAGGTGCAAACTATTTGCCAGCTACAGGTAGAGATCTCGGTAACAGATCCTTCGTATCCTTAAGGTTTGTTGAGCCAAAAGATGAATCGTTTTATCCCTCATTTTGTGAAATAGCAGTTCTAAGGATTGCGCTCAAATTACAGCAGCTCATTGTTGTTAACTTTTAGGGGTTGGTCTGCTCTAAAAATCCTTGTCGATGCTCTCTACAATTTACAGACAGACTCAAGTACCTGTGTCCTTTTTGTGAGACAAGGGAACAGGATCCTCAAGCACTTGCAGCTGCAACAGAGTATTTTTTTTATTATACTCTTGTTGAGGATATTATGTTTTTATCATGAAATGTGTAACGGTTGATTGGCATCGAATCGGAAAACTATATCATATAGGTTTAGTATGAGGAATTGCATAATTTTGTAATGTGTACGTGAATGTAATGATAAATAAAAGTTTTTCAACAGATGTTTTGTTAAAAAAGCGTAAAATTGCTTAATAAGTTCAGTAAATGAATTAAATTGAATCGAAAACAATAATAAAATACAGCCAACAAAAATTAAGAACTATTATTAAAAATGTAAACTAGCATTACTATTACTGGCGACACAGTGATGAGCAAAAAAAAAGTTTCTATTATTTTTCCCATCAACGTATCCAAAGCAAACTCACAGAAATTTAAGAGGATATCAAATCTTCGGCATGCTGAACATCAAATTTTCGTCTCGTTTCATTTTTGGATCCTTAATTTCTGTTTTTTTTTATTTTTTTGGTTGCTTATTGATTTTTCTCACATGTCACAAATCGATTGGTGTCTCTTTTTTTTGTGTTGTTCTCTTTCGCTCTGGAGATGTGAATTGATCTTGAAGGGGGAATGGCAGATGTTTGGAGATAATACCGACGACACAAGTGGGCCGTTGACCCTGAGGGGTAGCAACAACAACAACCAAAACAACAACAACAATCACAACAACAACTTAAAGGATGAGCATGAATGTTAATATTGACGCAAGGTGGAGAGACTTGTAGCCAAGTCTCTTGCAACTGGCAAACGTTGCAACTGGCGACTTTGGGTAGCCAATTTATTAACGAATTTTTCAACGAACTCAAAGAACAGCTTCAACATTGTTGTTGCTGCTGTTGTTGTTCCTGTGTCTGTTGTTATTGTTGTTGTTGTTGCTGGCACGCATGCGCAGCAGACGACGCAACGTTCATTGCACCCAAAAAAAAAAGAAAAATACAAAAAAAAAATACACAAAAAAAAGAACAAAAAGAAGAATGAAATTTTCGTTGGGTTTCTTTATTTTTTTTCTTCTTCTTTTATTGTTGTTGTTGTGTTTTTTACGACTGAGAACCGGATGGTCAGGCAACTGTAGTAGGACCAGACGGGGGAAGCAGAGATGGGGGTGGTGTGCGGGGGGCGGCACTGGTTAGCAGAGGGACCTAAGTACAGTGGGGCAAAAACGAGCAAAATAGCTTATACAAATTAAGCTGCTCTTTTATTTGTTTTAACTTGCTGATTTTAATGTATTTTTAAAAAAGTTTTAAAAAGTTTATTTTAAAAATTTAAAAAAAAAAAGTTATGCTTAATTTTTGAAAATAATTTGGTTGCAAAAACGGAATTTTTTTAATTATATCTTCTTAAATTAATTTTGATATAATTTAAAAACAAAAAAACAGTTACAAAAAATTAGTTTACTTGTTTATTTTATTTCTTTTATTTCTTTTTTTTTATTTATTTTTGTTTATACAGTCGAACTTCCCTAACTCGAATCACCATTATCCAGGAAAAAAGTTCGAGTTAGGGAATTTTTTTTTTTTAGTATATTAAAAGAAACTACAAATGCATTCAATGATAAATACATTCCAAATTGCAAATTTTTCTTGTCATTTTCAACAAAGAATGATTCCAGTTTGATCAAGACCTGTCGATACTCTCAAAATTTGGTTTATTCGTTCTTTTGCTGTATCCAGAAGAAGTTCCCGATTCAAATGTCATCATAATTAATATTTCATTTTTTAATATAATGAAAAATGTTTTTGCTGACATACCACATTTTTCAGCAACTTTAATTTATTTGGTCTACTTTCAAATTCCTTAACTACTAATAAGTTTGAATATTTCCTTAAACATTTTTAAACATTTTAGTACACTGATGCGCTGACCAAAGAAGTACATTTCGAACATCTTTCCTATAGCAATTGTACAAGCCTAAATAATTGTTGATGCAATATTCTATCATATTACATCACCATATGTTAATGTACATCAATATTACATATCCAAACGAGCCGGTAACAAAAGCATAAAACAGAAACGAACAAAAAATGCAAACTTTATTGGAGATTTTCCCGAAAAATTCGACTTACGGAAGTACGGGCCAATATTTTTGTTCGAGTTAAGGAGAACTTCGACTTATGGAAGTTCGAGTTAGGGAAGGCGATTTGTATGAAATTTGCTCAGTAAACGCTATTGCCACTCGATTTTGTTCGAGTTAGAGAAAATTCGAGTTAGGGAAGTTCGAGTTAGGGAAGTTCGACTGTATTTTTTTATTTAGTTTTTTATTTATTTTTATTTTTTTTATTTATATATATTTATATATATTTATTGTTTTTGTTTTTACAAAATTATGTTTAAAAGAAATATACAGAACTTAATTTTTGTACAACAGAAATGTAAAATAATTAGCTTCCAAAACTACTGTATTTTTAAAAAGTTTAAAAAAAATGTAGTTGGATAATTAGGAAATAAATATTAAATTTAATTTTTGATAAAAATTTTGAAAATCGCTTGAAGTTGCAAACGCTGTTTTAAGGCGACGTTAAATAAATAAAGCTAATACTAAACATTAAAATCTACTAATCATTCAAAAAAATAAAATATATGAATAATTAAAGATTTAGATAATTAAATAAATAAATTATTAAAGCTAAGGTGAAATAAAATAAATATCGATATTTATTCCTAATGCTAAACATATAAATCTATTAAACTGATAATTTTGCCCACTGTGCCAAGAAGGTCAGGAGCAGAGGGTGAAGGTGGGAAGAAGGGCGTGGGGAGGAATGGAGGTTGGGTGGACAGAGAGGGGGTGGGGGGGACGTCAACACGCTGACCGATGCTTATGGCTTATGGCCATTGCGAGGCGTTCGCTGTGCAGTTTGAGTTGAGTTTGCCTTCCTTTAAGCTTGAGCAGCAACTTGTTGTAGTTCTCCTTGTTGTTGTTGTTGTGCGCGATGTTGTTGTTGTTCTCGTAGTTGTTGTTGTTGCCTTGCGGGAGCTCTCCAACCTATCCCAAGTTGAGTTTTGACACGCACTGTGTGTGCCCATCCCCAGGCGGCTGGCAAAGCGCAGTTTAAATATTTTTAATTGAACTTTTGCCTCCAGACAACGTGCAACATGGACAGAGACAGACATAGGATAGACAGACAACCAGACAACAAGACAGACAGCCCAACAACAACAGCAACAACAACAACAACAAGAACGGGCATTAACTTTGTTACTACAATGTCGAAAACCACAAAAAGTGTGGAGGCAAAAGGGAAAAACCAGGGGGTGATGGATACACTGAAAAAAATAATAATATAAAATTCAGGATATTATTGCTAGATTGACACAATAATTAATAATTCATAAAATGGCAATCACTTGCATTATAGTAGTTTAAAAAAATTCGAATAGGATTATTTAAAAAAAAAAAAGATTTTTATACAATTTTATTCTTATAAAAATTTAACTAAAGTCCAATATTTTTTGTACTTGGTTTAAGAAAGTCGGGAATTGTCGAGATTTTTGACACCGGGATCGTAACGATTATTAGTTATATTTAGATTTTTTTTCCGTCTCAAATCTTATTTGCGATCCCCGTTTTTTTCAGTGTACAGTTCTCTCTGAACTGAGGAGTGGTTCTTGCGGTTATTGATTAGATAGATATCAGGGAGAAAAACATGCATGATGTACATAAACCCCACTCCCCTCTTTCCTCTTCTCTTACCCCTCTCCCTTTACACCACTACACTTGCCTTCTCTTTTCCTTAAACATGTAGTTATGATATATACAGTTAGCATTATAATTTGCTTTGTTAGAAGAGTCACCAGGGGTCGAGTTAATTACTTAAGCAAAGTGAGTGAGAGAGCGACAGAAAGAGAGACAGGAAGTGGGAAAAGAGTGAGAAAGCGAAGGGAGTAGGGTACGGGGGAAGGAGAGAGTCATAGATGGTGTAGTAATTACAAATGTAGTACAAGCCATAAATGAATCAGAATAAATTTCAATTCAGTCCAAGTCGTTGCTCAATAAAAAATGCAAAAGAATTGTAGATATATTATTGACTAATAAAATACTTGGAATATCAAAATGGGAGAATAAAAATAAGAATTAAGTAATTGAAATTCAGAAAAGAATTGGAAAAAATGAATTAGAAACGAAATAATATGAATGGCGAATTATAATTAATAATGCTTTCAAAAAACTAAATTAGAAAATCATGTAATTATGAAATTAAAATAAAAAAAATGGAAATTTGGATAAATATTAATTATCAATTATTTAAAAAATGAAATAAAAAAATTAATAATATAATAATATAGTATATAAAATAATTTCCTAAGTTTTGCTGCCTTGTTATTTATTTATTTTATTATCTATTTATTTATTTTGTATATTCTCATTTTTATATGCTTTTATTTTATTCTTAGCTTTCTTTTTGTCAGTGCTTTTTTGTAGTGCTTAAAATATATTCAAAATTCGATTTGTTGTTAATTTATTTTCTTCTTCTTCTTTGCAGGTAAGTTGACCGTTAGGTTTATTGATTGTTACGTAAGTAAAATAATTCATGCATAAATTCAAAACGCAAACTTGTCATTAGAACTCTGAACTGGATTGTGGTTAATTATGTATGACTAATTAATAAATATGGACTCTCTCACACTTTCTCTCCCTCTCACCCTCTCTCCCTCTTTCTGTCCCCCTTATTCTGTTGCTTAACTCCGCCTTAAAGCCACATGCAAGAAAACTCCAATAACTGTTGTGATGAGTCGTCCAATCAATGGACACGACACAAGTTGCATCATAAAAGCCACGAACAACAAAATGCATTAAATTTTCAATAAAAATGCGTCATAAAATAAATGTAGAAAAATTCTGTTGTTAAAAAAAAATAAAGAGAGATACACAGAGCGAATTAATGAAGTATTTCCTTCTTTAAAATTGATTTTTCACTTAAATTGCTTAGGTTTTTTTTTTGGTTCAATGTTATTGGAATATCCAAAACTTAAAACGAAATTTTTAATTTTAAATTTGCTTTTCGTAATCCCGAAAATCTTAAAATAAGATTTTTCTGGGATACTATAAGTACAAAACATTCTCATATTTAAGTTTGTTTCAATCTTGAAATTTACTTTAATTTAATAATAGTATTTTTTGACATCACATTTAAAAGCCTAGAACCAGTTAAGAATTCTAAGGCGCAAGAATGAAAATTAAAACATATACAAATCGTTTCATACTTGATCCAAGAAAAATAGTACACAACATTCTTAAAATTTTAAATTTAGTATGGCATATTTGTCTCAGTGTAGAAAATTGTGTGGGCAGTGCGAACATCTTTCGAACATCTTTCGAATGTTTGAATATGTGTGTGATGAAAGGAAATGAAGAAAGGGGAGGGAGGGGGAGACTTAAGGTACAAAGTTCTAGGTTCAAAATGCAGCAAACACACGCATCAAATTGACACGCATCAAATATGTGGAAAAGGGCAAGGGAGAGTTCAGGGGTGTCACGCACATTGTGTGGTAAAGGGCAAGGGAGAGTTCAGGGGTAAGTGGATTCCAACATACATATGCGACATATGGAGATGGAGATGGATATAAAAATGGAGATAAAGATAAAAATAGAGATGAAGATGGAGGTGGAGAGGAATGCATTTATAACACAGACAGAAATTGCAGTGTAAAATAAAAATAAAAATAGCAAACAATGCGAGTCATCAGGCAAATCAATAAAGAAAGTAATTTGAAACGTGCTCTTGCAGGACAGAGACGGAGAACGAGAACGAGTGACTCAAACTATACCCCTCTCCCTTCTTCTTCTTTTTTTTTTCCCCTCTTCATCCCTCCGCACAACTCTAGTGTCCAGACCATGTCCATGTCCAGGCCAAAAGGCAATTTATCTAATGGTAATATTGTATGGGCTATAAAACAATATTGGCTAAAGGCGTGGCAAGGAGAGAGAGAGAGAAGAAACATAGAGATAAAAAGAAGGAGAGGGGAGAATAACGGGCCAACTATTTTTAGGCGAGGCAAAGAGAGAGAGAGAGAGAACTGAGAACACAGCCTGGAATTTGAGTTGACCATAATGTAGGCTTTATTCTCGGCTCTTGGCCAAGTTAATACTCGACCGCTGGTGTGTTGGCCGTAATTAAAAAACTGCTGCTCCAAGTGTGGCATAAAAAGTTGGACCACAAACAACACACACAGCATAATTGTGGGGCAGGATTTGTTAAGGGAAACTCTGTATATGAAATGAATTTCAAATTAACATTCAGCTTATAATATTTTTTTAAATGAAAATTACTTTGTTTTTTTTTTTTTTTAATAAATATCAAATATATATTCCTTTTAATTTTGAACTTAAGAACTATGGGAAATTGATTTTAAATTCTAAAATTCTAAAATGGAAATTACTTTGTTTTATTTCTCTAAATAAATTATTTTTGTTTAATTTTTTCATCTAAATAAAGTATTTAAAAGTAATAAATACTATTACACTTTTTTTTTAAGAAAAATGAATTTTGCATAGATTTATTAATATTAAATTTAGAAGAAAAATTGGTAGTAATTAATTATTAATAAACTAATCATAACTAATAAACTTTATAAAATTAAAATTGAAATTTATTTATAAAGAAAATGAATATTAGAATTGATCAGAATTTCTGATTTGTAATATTTTTAAATGAAAACTAAATTGTTTTTAATCTAAATAAAATATTTAATTGCAATAATTACTTTTAAAATGTTGTTTATAAATCAATTTTGCATAGAGTTTTTGTTTTATTATATTTATATTTAGGTGCAAAATGATAGCTCAGATCAGAGTAAAGATTGAAGTTGTTTCGTTGATTCTTATCAATAAATAAAAATAACGTTTGCAAAATTAGAGTTGTAATTTATTAAGCAAAAAAAACAAATTTTTAAAATTTATATTGGAACTGAATGATGCATCTAAAAAGATTATGTCTGATATTTTTTCTTTTATTCAGATTATATACAGTTCAATTTTACACTTCTCTGATTAATAGGATTTGTTTAGCTACTGCATCGATTTCCATTTATTGTTTCTGTATATATTTAAGAGAGAATCACATTAAAACGCTTTCAACATGATTGAAAACTGTTGACATACAAGTTGAAAAGAAATGAAAATAGTGAATAGTGAAGCGCAAGGGACTTTTCATTTCCATTTATATACTATACAGTTGTTGTTATTTTTGTTCGTGTCTTTGTCATCGTTTTTCCAGTTTTCCAGTTTTCCCTCTTCGTTTTGATATTTGCTAAAATTAAATGCATCTCGCTGGCAATTGATTTGTCAGCGCCTTCATTCGGCACGATCTTTAGTTTTAACACATTTGCCTGACTCATCTTGAGCAGCATTAACAACATCATTATTGTGCTATGAAACTTCATTAACATGTCAAATGTTGTCGTTGCCTTTTCTCATTTGCCTTTTGCCCGTCTTTGTATTTTTACAGCTGTTAATTGTGGACCCATCGCATTTTCCTCTTTTCTGGGATAGATTTTAACTATTTGTAAATAGACATATGTACTCATATACATATACATATGTACATATGTTTATATGTATCTCAGTTGCCAGCTGTTTACATGTTTTTTTTTTCTTTTTGTCTATTTGCTGTGATCAAAGTTTGATGACCTTCAGTGAAATCTGTTGAAAACAGGGGCAAGAAAATTATGTGTAAACAAAAAGATTGAATTTCTTATCTTATCTTTTAGAATATCTTTCGTTTTTCAACTTTTCTTCACCGTCATAAATTGAGCAAAGGTTAAAATTCTCTGTAAAATTGATCAATTGATTTTCAAGCTTAAACAACAAGAAAATTTGTCATTACTTATTGGAAAACAACAACAAAGTTCAAGAGTTTTCTTTTTTTTCAGCCTCTTTTAATTTTCATTTCTCTTGCTTTTCACTTTGTTTTTCACCCGCTGTGTTGTGTTTTTACCTGCTGTGCGCTAAAAATTTTCAAATCATTTTCTTTTTTATTTTTCTCGAGTTTTTCTTATCTTTTATTTTGTTGTGCTATATTGCAGTGAGTGGGCGTGGCCCCGCCTTTTGTCTCTGCCACAGCCAGGCAACTGCAGTTTTTCTATTTTCTTATTTTCTTTGATTTTGTGGTTGTATTTGCCACAGAATGAGCATTTCCACCCAATTTGCAGCACGAGGATTGAGGCATGTGGCATGTGGCAGCGACCATCGCGCAGCTCATTTCGTTTTCAATTCGGCGCGCTTTTCTTTTCTCACTTCATCGCCTTTTTGGCCCAGTACTCAAAATGGGTAAAAGGAATTATTAATTTGTGACAATGCTAGAAAAAGCTGGATCTTGAAAACATAAAATAAACGATAACTCTTATTTGCATTTTTAAAATAGCTTTGGAAAAAATAATATATTTTTAAGTTTCATAATTTTTACTTAATTCCTATTTAGAAATGTTTTAAAAATTTAACAAATCATGCGCAGCTTTTTATTATAATATGAAATATTTATGGTTTAAAACTGTGGTGTCCAAACTCACACAATCAAATGTAGCAGCGAAATGCGAAGTCAACGAAACGTTTAACTGCTTTACACTGAAAAAATGAAATGAAAGCATATTTGAGCTGTCGCATCGTTACAGTTGCCAACGTAAAGAGAGCAAAGCATTAGCTGCAGTGTACAATAAAAGTCCAGTGCCGTACGATCTCTCTCTCTGAGACTGACATTGAAAAGCATCAGCCGATCAGATGCCTCGTGAGAGAACAGGAAGCCGAACACACGCATCGTGAGAGCACAATCCGCCGAGCATGCTTTTTATAGAAGACATGTATTCTCTCTCTCTCTGTACGTGAGCCGGCTGCGACGCCGGCAGAATTATTAGTTCCTATCCCTTGGGATCAAGGTTTAGTTTAGAATTGATAGAAATCAAATAACAAAGGCAGTTTTAAACCTACAATTTTGACATACAGAATTATTGCTTAATCTTTTATTATTATTAGTATGTATGAACACTTCGTTCTCTGAAACTATAAGAGCTAGAGGCTTCAGTTTTGTTATGTAGGTTCCAGGATACCAGACGCAGATTCTTTATATACCTGGAAGAAGAATGGTTGCTTAAAAATCAACCTTTTTAGTATGAAAAACTTTTTAAAATATCTCAATCAGTTCGTCCATTTTACTTTCCCTCATACTTGATTACATTTTCTTCATTTTATATTTTTTAAAAAGAATTTTCTTTATGAATTTTTTTTTTTATATTAGTGGCTACTGGGCATCTAACAGTCGAGCACTTGGACTGTTGCATTCTTCTTCTATCTCTCTTCTTCTTCTCTCTCAATCTCATGCCCATTCTCTGGAGAACTTTTGACTTGAAAAAAAGAAAAGCAAAAACTTTTGGCTGCCAACGCGCATTTCAATCAAAAGTATATGTACATATATACCATATATATATATATCTATATATGTATGTGTATTTGTGTTTGTGTTTGACTTGCCTAGAAATTCGCCTTGGTCGTTTGGCCTCGTTATCCCACCGCCCACAAATGTAGGCGTGGCACATTTCAGCTATTGTTTTTCGCCGCCACTCACAAAAACTCATCTTGAAAACTCATTAAACAAAGTACACACTTCAACACCAAAAGCCAAAGTCACTTCTGATGTGCAATCTTTGCTTGTATTAGTGTGTGTGTGTGTAGTTTCTTATTGTTGTTGTTGTTGTACTTATTATTACTGTTATAATGCCAGAAAGTTTTAGTGCTCGACTTTGGCTTTGTCTCGTTTTCTTTTCACACCTTTTTTTATTTTGTTGAAAATGAAATTTGCATACCTTAAAAGTGCTTAACAAGGTAGCTCACACACATACGTTGATGGACAATTTAATAGAAACGATAATTCATTTTTGTATGTATTTTTAAATTTTTCTTTTAGTTTCATAATTTTTGCTTAATACCTATTTAGCAATGTTTCTATATTTATAAAAAAACATTTTTTTTTATGTGGTATTAAATATTTAGTTTAAAATGTCAAAATGTTTGTCGTTTCTATCATTTTGTCCATCATTGTAGATTGGCACTTGCGCGGCTTTAATTGTGTGCAAAAGCAAAAAAAAAGTATAGCACAGTTTTCAGCGCCACGGCAGCGAATGCAATTGCAACACAGAGAGAGAAAGAGAAATACAGATAGAGAGAGGGAGAGAGGCAGTCTCATTGTTGCTTGCCACACGCATGTTTTGCGCAGTTTAATGTTGTTGCATCCCACCAGTCTTCCTTTCTCCTCTCTCCCTCCCTCTCTCCGTCTCTCTCTCTCTCTCTCTCTCTCTCTCTCTCTCTCTCTTCATTTAAAATGATACCTTGCAGGTGCCGCCTGCATTTGAAAACTTTTCACACATAACTCTAATGAAACTTTGCTCTCCTGGGGGGTTTTATTCTCCATCTAGCATAAGTTGTTGAGCTGTTGTTTTTAGACTCTGTACGGCAAAATGTTAGAGGGTCTATTAAATTAAAGAAAAAAATAAAAAGAGAATTATAAGTAAACTCAAAAAAATTAATTTTAGAATTGAAATAAATAAAATAAAGCACCCTAAAAAGAGTCATAATCCATTATATTTTAAAAAATACTCCAAGAAAGTCTATTTTTATCATATAATGTTAATAATCGCTTCAAAAAACGCATTTTCATTCTAAAATTTTTAAAACCGCCCTAAAAACCGCTCAATTAAAGACTTGATTTTATTTTAGAGGTTTACAACGCATTTTTATTTTGTTAATTTCTTAGAAACAGCAATGGAAACTGAAAACTTAAAATATACCTTATACCTTGTATATTTATATAAATACATACATATATAAAAAATATAAATATGGAAAATTATTTATATTTTTTAGAATATTTATAAATATTACGTTAATTAATATATTTAAATTTTCTTTTATTTTATTCACACAATTACAGTGTGCCTTAGAGTTGAGTTTCCTATATTTTTTTTTTTCACTAGTTTAAGTGTGGTTCCCCTCTCCCTTCCTCCCATTTCCAGTTTCTTTCTCTCTTGCTTTGGCACCATTTCAATTTACCTTCAAAGAATTCCTAGAAATGCCTCTAGTCACAACAATTTTAAAGGCAAATCGCAAAACTTTTCATTTATTTTGCTTTCTCACAGTCATTTTCAGTCACTCTCCCCCTCTCGCTTGCTCTGCATGTTGTGTGTATGTGTGTGTGTGTGTGTGTAATTGCCACGCCCACAGCTTAGTTTAAGGCACTCGGTACTAGGTTCTATATCGTCTGTCGCAAAAATATAAAAATTATGCACATAAATTCAAGCGCTGCTTTTCCAAGTCGTAAACTTTTCTGCAACGTTCGTTTGGCTTTAGCTTTCGGCCCCGTAGAGTTTTCCTCGCAATTTTCCCCAACATGGAAATGGCTCTGTTTTGTTTTGTTATACCCGTTACTTTAATGAAAAGTAAAGGGGTATATTGTATAGGCTATAGGGAGAAGAAAGCATCTCCGACACAATAAAGTGTATATATTCTCGATGAGCATCAACAGTTTTTAGAATATTACGTATTTTTTTTTGGAAATTAACGTTATCTATTAATATAAGCTATTATTCTACTTAATCGCCACAAGATCGGCTAAACAGAACGGCAGTAATGGCTGATTTAAGTTTCAAGCAATGTTAGTACCAAAAGTATGCAATACAATTTTTTTTTAAGTTTATTTAAATAAGTAACGGGTATTCTATGGTCGGGAACTTGACTGTAGCCTTTACGGCTTGTTTTTCATCTTGTTTTTCTGCTGCTTTGCTTTGCTTACTCATTGCTTGGCATTTGAAACGCCTTTGTTGGATTTCCTCACAGTTCTGCTTTTTTCCCTTCTATTTTTCTTGTCCTTTTCCCTTTTTTTTTTGTGTTTTTGTCTGAAATAAATTACTCGAACTTTATGCAAAAAAATAGTAAAATTTTAAACATTTTGTTGCTGTTGCAAATGGGCGTAGTGTGGGCGTGGCTTTTAGTTTTTTTTTATATTTAGGGCTTATGCGATTTAATTTTGTAAAAATAAATGTTGGCAATAAATTCAACGGCGTGAAAAATGTTTGAAAAAGTATAACAAAATCCTATATGGAAACTAGTTGAAAGAGAGCAAAAATGTTTTTTTTAGAAAATTTTGTGGCTGTAATAACTTTTTGCATATGTGGCTAAGCACATGGAAAATGTGGAAATGCTGCGGGAAAGTTAAAGTTTTAATTGGTGCCCTTTTTTTCATGCAAAAAAAAATAAAATAAAATAAGAGACGACTTTGTATGGCTAGTCAAAGTTCCGTTAAAATTCATTTTCTTAATTGGACAGTGAGAAAAGTCAGTCAGAAAAGGAGACAAAAGTCCTGTGAGTTTGGTTGAGATAACTTCAGAATGTTTTAAGCTAGTTTACAATTTTTTGAATATTAGTTTTAGACTAGATTTAAGTGGACTGTAGTTTATAACTTTGGTTTTTAGGACATTTCATCTTTGATTTAAATTGAAATTAACACTTGTTATGTTGCCATTTTGGCTATTCGACTTTGCCAAAGTCTTGAATCTTTTTGTTTGTCTTGCTAATAAAACTTTCGAAAGCTACAGTGAGTGCTTAACATTTTGCACTCCCCCTCCACCCTCTTTATATGCCCCCTTTTCCGTTAGCAACTTGATTAAGATCATAATCGTTAAAATTACTTGAGCGCAACTATTTTACGAGCAAATTACTATTTTTATTACTTATGCAGTCAAAGCAGGCAGAGGAAAGGCTCACAGAGAGGGGGGCACTGAAGGGGGCGTGGCAAGTCGCCAAGTTCAGTGCTTTCAGTGCGAAATTATATACACTAGGAGAAAAATAATCAAGATTTTTGTACTAAGACAGAGGATATTAAAATACAAACGAACTCAAAAGCTGACTGAGTTCGGAATTTCGAAAACTTAAAGCCAAAATTCGTTTTTTTAAATTTGATCTTGAATCTTGAAATACTCTAGCTTAATTAAAAATAAAAATCGCGCAAATTACAAAATTAACTAGAACTAGTTGAGAATTCTTAGGCGCAAAAATGAAAAATAAAACATACTGATAATCTCATACTTAATTAAAGAATAAACGGTATAAATTCAATTTAAGGATGGAATATTTTTCTGAGTGTATATGTATATGGCATCTCTCTGGTCAGATCTTAACCCCACACTGCCCCCAACTCTTTTTCTTCCTTCCCGTTATTGGGCTGTAACTTTTATATGACTCCACATTGCAGTCGTCGTCGTCTTCTTCTTCGTCGTCGTTGTTGTTGTTGTTGGCTTAAATTTATGCCGCTCGAGTAGTTGCAAGATTACGCAGCTGTCGACGGGGCATGTGGCAAGCAGGGCGTGGTAAGGGGGGTAGTCTTGTGGGTTGGGGGGTAAGGTGTTATTTGGTAAGCAAAAGTCAGATTCCGGCTGCCTGAGTTTAGTCGAGATTTATCCCCAAGGCTGCCCCAACTTGTGTTTTGTTTAATTTTAAGCGACACATCGCTTTTCACCCTCTTTCTTCCTCCCTCTCATCCGCTCTCTCTTCCCCTCTTAGAGCCTATGCAAAGGGAGAAACAGGCAAAAGTTTTTCCAAAAAGGCGGCGATAATTTAACGTATTTCGTTTACCTTTTTTTTTTTTTTTTGCTACTCGACAGACAGATAAAGTTAAAAGAAAAACAAAGGTGAAGAATATATATTTAACGTATAAAAACTCTATAGTATCAGAAAAAAGAATCTTTTTTTTTAAACTGTATAATTAAATTAAAAAAATTTACTTTTATTCATTTATGTATTTTTTATATACAAATAATACTTTAATATTAATATTTATAAATTTTTTTTTTGATTCTTCAATGAAAATTATTAATTTAATACAAATTAATTAATTGTTAGTAATATAAAATAATACCAATTTTAAGGACAATAATAAATAAATATAAAATATAGTTGAAAAGTCTTGGGTTATTATTTGATTATTAATTGATTTAGTTTGCTAAAATTCTATTTAAAACTCATTATTAAAATTACATATTCTCGGACCTTGCAACGTTGCATGCCTCAAATTGTGGAAGCCATAAAGCGCTTAAAACTAGGCAACAATATTTTAGAGTTTCATAACGCTTCATTTTGTTTGCCAAACAACAACAACAACGATAACAAATTTGTAGAGCACAAACACGGGTCGTATGCGTAACGTGAAATTTGTTTAAAAACGCACGTGGGTTAAACTATCAGATAAAGCAGGAGCAGGAGGGCGAGTTGGCTAGAAGGGAGGGAGTGAGTGAGGCGTGGCATTGGTCTGGGGGTCGCACAAAGGACAAACAGCAGCAGCTGAAGAAGTAGAGGAAGAAGGGGAAAGAAATGACAATGGGAAATTGGCGGTAACAACGACGAACGCCAAAGAGCAGAATTTAACGGCAAACGGCGAGACAAAGGTAGATAGAAAGTAGGTAGAGAGACAGAGAGAGACAGATGGAGTGGGGAGGGGGATAGAAGAAGTCGGGGCATGTTTCGAAATTTAACCGCTTATAACACCCTCATATCGTAGCACACACTCACACAGACACACACACACGCACGCGCACAGAATTTTGCACCCTTCGCGGGGCAACAACAACAACAGCAAAGAACATTGAAGTCACAGTGCTCGGCTGTCAGATGCCCAGTACATTCATATGATTCTAAAAATGAAAACAATTAATGATTGAGGCCAGCGGTAATAATTAAAATTATAATATTACATAATAAATATAACAATTAATAACTACAGTGATGGAAAAAAATAATAGAATCGACAGTCATTTTGATAATTTAAGCATTATTTTAATAATATGATAAAGAACTGCGAATGAATAAATTGCTATTCAATAAAAATTTTGAAACTAAAAAAAATATGTTTTTCCGTTGTTTTCACTGTTTTGATACAATCGATATGAAATTTTCAGCAAGCGTCGACAAATTTGGAAACCTATCGTAGGCTAAATCTCAAGGAAATAACTTTAGAAATTACTTTTGTTATTCTATTTCCATCCACATACCGGGATAAGAAAATTGTAAAACAAACATAGGAGTATTGTCCGAAAACTTAGTTGTTCCAATTCTTATAGCCACTGAGATCTAGTCAATCGAACAGGCAAGGTCACAAAATTATAAGTGCTTTTGGTGTTTTAGTACTGGGCTAACAGCAGAGCAGCTGAGTAGATTTTCATGTTGCTCTGTGTGCGTGTGTGTGTGTGTGTGTTTGTGCCCCTGGACGTTGCAAAATTCCCGGGCACACAGACAGACAAACAGAAAGACAGACAGACAGACAGATGGAAAAGCAAAACAAGGCAACTTTCAGTCGTTTCAGTCAGCGTTAGGGGAAAATCAAGGAAAACTCAGTCCCATGTTATGTTGCCCAGCGATTTTCTGCTTCTGCTTCTCCTTCGATTTTCCCTTTTGGTTTTCTTTCGCTCTGTGTGTTGGCGATTTGTTATTGTATTACTTTGGCTATTGTGCTTTCAGTAGGTGTGTTTGTATTTGTATTTATGTATTTGCGTGATGAATTTTGAGCTGTCAGCTAAACGAATTTATTGGATTTTTAGTTGAATTTAGTTGAGTGCGTCTGTTTAGCTCGGGGGAAAATAATAATCAAATCAAAATTATATTCGATTTAATGCTTAAGATAAGTATGAAAACTGTATTTTTATTATTAATTAAATTGCTATGAATTAAAAAATAAAAATCAATTATATATAATTGAAATTAAATGCAACTTGGGGTCATTTATTTAGTCATTAGAGATTAATTTGTAATATTATTATAACCGAGTGCAATTAATTTGTCAGCTTTCTCCATACTCTCTCTCTCTCTCTATCTCTCTCTCTTAGACTTGCTCGTTTAACCCTTTTCACCCCCCTGTTTATTCCATCTGCATCATAACACATATCAACATTTGTTGCCCAGTTGTTGAATTTTTGAGTGTTTCCATTTTCGAAACCCAAAAACTAAACATAAACTCAACTTGAGCTCTTTTCAAATGAAAATCACCAGTTTGCCAGTTCAGTTCGTTAGTGAATTCGTCAGTGTGTTAGTCAGTTCGTCAGTGAATTCGTCAGTCTGTTAGTCAGCTGCTTTATCAGCGTCCTTCAGCGATGATTTTAGACGTGCTCATGCATATTTACAATAGGCGGCGCTGCAGGCGGCATCCCCTGACACGCCCCCTATTGGCGGCACCAGCAGGCTACACTTTTGTCCAGCCTCCAGGGACAGCAGCGTCCCTCTCTTTCACTCACTCTCCTGCTGTTACTCTCTCTTGGCATATGTGCATAAATTTCAACATATTTCAGTTCAGCTCCCCCTTTACACAGGCTTTTCTGCAGGTCTCCCTGCCCCTTTACACAGACTTTTCTGCAGGTCTCCCATCCTTTTCATCGTTCTTTTCCCACTCCCCACTCATGTGACCACATACTCTCTCTCGCATTTCTCTCTTATTTGCTTGACATTTTTATTTTCTCTGTCGGCAGTTGACTTTTTGCTGCTTTGGGGAAAATGCGTTGCGTCGACATCTATAAATTTTTTTTTTTTTAAATATTCTTTTTTTTTTCTTATTGTTTTATTTTTCATATTGAATTTTTTGTGGCATTTCAACTCGTGCTCACTTGAGACCATTTTAAGTGTTTGCTTTTGACATTTTTGTTTTAACGTTTTTCGAAACCAAAACTTAGCCCAACCCCAAAAAATATATAAAAAACATAACACAGTCACTTGAGACTGAGTTTATTGTTATGGATTGCCATGAATTCTTTCCTGCTTTCTCATATGCGATATGACATTATACGGAATCCGATAACAAACTCTAGAGAGAACTTGATCAGAGAAATTTATGAATATGCATTTAGTTTATAACCAGTGGTGTACAAACTCACAGAATTATAAGCGTAGCAGCGAAACGTTTAACTGCTTTACACTGATTAAACAAAATGAGCGCATACTTGAACTGTCGTATCGTGACAGTTGGTAACGTAAAGAGAGCCAAGCATTAGTTGCAGTGTATGTTTAAAGTCGAGCGCTGTACGGTCTCTCTCTCTCTCTCTCTCTCCTCATTGAACGCAGCTCAGCGACTGACATTGAAAAGCAGTGAGAGAGTAAGCGGCCGAGCGTGCTATTTATAGAACACACGTATTCTCTCTTTATATACGTGTGTCGGCTGCGACGCCGGCAGCATTTTGAGTTCCTATGCCAAGGGATAGGCTTTTGGCTTTTTGGACACCAGTAGTTTAAACTGAAAAATTAGCTGAACGAATTAAAAATCCCAGATATACTATTTTAAATAGTATAGTACTATTTAATAGTATGCAGGAATAAGAAATATTTATATGATAAATTTGTTTTTAAATTAGTATTCAATCAAATTTTGTTGAGATTTTTCTTTGTACTTCAATGAAATGATTTCATAAAAATTTTAATTTTGATAAAAAATAAATACCTACCCGTATTTTAAAATTGACTTCTAAATATTTAATTTAATTTTATGCCAATTAATTTTTATTTTAAGAACTAATAAGTAAAGTTTTTAAATGAAATGCGTATATATTAATGTTGATTTTTTCTCTTCTTTTTCCAGGTAAGTTAAAAACTACAAATCACAATTAGAATAAATGAAAATGCGTCATGGATCGTTGAACTTTTTCCGAGATGATCGAGCCCCCAAAAAGATTGTAAGTTCAAGTTGAAGATACGCAGAAGAGCAACATGGATAGTCTTCATACACATGTGCGTGTTTGTCTCATTAAAATTATATTTTATACACATAAATATATGTATACATACATATAGAGTACTCAAGTAGTTACTTTGCACTCTGAATGGGAAGTACTTGTCCTCTATAAACCGCAATAAAAGTTGGGAGAAAAAAATAACAAAAATTAATTTGAGCGCCACATTTTGCTGTCGTTGACTTTTACGCGCTGCTGAGCGGCGGCACTGAACCACTAACAGAGAGAGTGCGAGAGAGAAAGGGAGAGAGTGAGAGGGGGAAACAACAATAAGTTTTAGCCTAGACTCATTTACTAACTTTATCTATGCAAAAAATGGAAAAAAAAAACTCTCGTCGCTTCGTTCGCATTCGTTAAATCCGCTGAAAATTTATATTGTAATTACAATGCAGAAATTTAAATGCCACGCCCCCTACAACGCCCAAGTTCTTAACGCTCTAATGCCCTTGGATTTAATGTTGCACTTTATTCAGCTGTTTTGAGCAGACGAAACTTTTCTTGAGCACGCGTTTAAAAACGCGTGCGTCTTTTTAAGGCGTTTTTGGAATCAACAAGAAAAATTTGAAGTAGGAAAATCATCAAAATAGGCGAATGTGAAAATTGAAAAAGATTTTACACTTTTAAATATTTAATTTCAATTTTTGTTTGTCTTATTATTTTTAATTTTAAATTTTGAATACAAATCAATTTCTTTAAGACAGATTTTCTATTTTTAAATATTTTATATTTTCCATTTTTACTTTTTTTAAATTTTTAATTCAAATCAATTTTTATTAAATTTAATTTTATTTCAAATTACTTTTGTTTAGTTGTGTTTTTCTCGTTTTCCACTTCCCGTTTTTCCTCTCTATTATTTACGTTTTCTTTATTATCATAATTATTGAAATAAGCAATTTTAATTAGTGAACTGGTCAGTTGAAGTTGCAGTTCGTTGAACCAGCAGCTGGTTGTTGACTTGCCTCAGTTTTAATCGTTCGTGGGGGTGTTTACTGTACCAGGATAACTCGTGTGCCACTTGGCGTATACTTACTATTGCAATTACTTACGTGTATATGCAAAAAAACAAAAAAAAAAAAAGTCAACAGCTAAAGTTTAGCAACTCCACGAAGCTTGTAAAAATAAATAACTTGCCACACGAAAAGCAAGCCAAGCATGATACACAGAGATACCCTGTAATGGAGTGTATTTGTTGTTGGTATTAGTAAGATATTAAACGGGTTATTAATTTGCCAAATGCGAAAATGTTGAGACTTCTAGCTCTAACCGTTTTGCCGCTGCATTAAAAGAACTGAGATTAAAAAAAAAAATTAAAGTATTAAGTAAATTGCAATCTTTTTATTTTACTACAAATAATATTTTTAATATTTAAAACAAAATTAAAAAAATATATCAAATAATCGAAAGCTTAAAACCTATAAATTTAAATGACAAAATAATGTAAATGAAACTTTGAATGTTAAAAAAGAAGAAAACAAAGTTAGTTTTAAAGTTTTCCATTTATAAAGTCTTTTTAATGCAAATTAATGGTTGTTGGTTGATGGTTAATGGTTGATGAATCAGAGCAGCAGCCAAACAATGGACACAATTTAAAGTAATTTTTTCTACACATTTTATTTTTAATATTGATAATGCTTAAAAGTTTTCAATGCGTTTGTTTCCTTATCTGTCTTTGAAATCGGATCCGTTTTGAAGCTCAAAATGACAATTTAAAATTTTTAAATATTGAAAAGTAAAATTTAATATATTATTAATTTATTAAAGTTGAAAGTTAGTCTGATTTTGAATTTGAGAACTTTACAAGTTAAATTTTTTGTTTATTTTGGCATGATTTTTTACAAAAAAATGAAAGCTTTCAGAAACAATTTTAGAGTGTTGTTAAAATGATAAAACGTTAGATTTTAAATGACTAAAAACCGATATTTTGAGGCAAATAAATTATTTAAACGAAGTAAATTTATTAAATGAAATTTAGCTTGAAAATCTGCTCAGTTTCCAGACCTTATTATGATATTTGGAAATCAACTTTAAAATGTTGCTTAATGCTTTGTGGTTGCTGTCAAAGATTTGCTGTGGTCAAAAGTGGAGTTTTTTTTCCCAACGCCTTTTTGTGGTTTGCATGCACACACATTTTTGGGTCACAACTGTCGACGGTTGTCAGGAGTGTAGAGTGCAGAGAGTCTTACAGCAGGCCTATAAATAAGCTTTCAATTGAGCTGTTTCTTCTCTCCTTTTCCCCTTCTGTGCCCCTTTGACAGCTGCCAAATGCGAGTCATTGAACAAATGATTGTGCTGCCTCCTCTCTTTCCACTCTGTCTCTCTCTCTCGCTCTCTTTAGCTTGGAAAGCCCTTCAAATCAATCAACGCCTTTGGGTTTTAAAGCCGCTAATTTGTTGTGGAATCCTCCCCTTCCCCAGTTGCGCCCTTTTAGCTGACTGATTAATTGAATGCTTTTTAGCTTGATTCTGAATACAAAGAATTTTTGTAATGAAATGCAAAACTTGAAGTTGTCGTGAAGTTGTTGCTGTTGCTAAATCCGTTATGAATAAGGGTATGATGTATTCGTTATAATGTTTGTAACAGGAAGAAAATCGATTACAAATAAAACGATAAATATGGCAGTCTTGAGTTTTCAAGCAAATTTGAAATATAAAATATTAATATTCAATAAATAACGAAACATATAAATAATGTACATAAAAAAGCTCAGGAATTTTGAATATTTGTAATGAAAATTAATCGATAATCGACAATTCGATGTTTGAAAAGAAATTTTAAACTCCATTTTAATTTTGGATTAACATCACTCAATAAAATTAATATATGTATATCTTAATTTGTATGGAAATTCGATAAATCGATAAATATGTATTGTTTTCCCCGATCAATCGACAATTCAATGTTTTTTGTATAGACGATGTTTGAAAATCAATTTAAAACTCCATTTCACTACTACATTAAATTTATATATATCGAAATAGGGATGAGTTGAAAGAAAATGTATAATTTTCCCAATTAATTGACAATTCAATGTTTATTTTTTTTATTGATGATATTTGAAAACACAATTTTAAACTCCATTTTCACTTTGGATTAAAATCACTACATAAAATTAATGTATTTTTAAACTTGTATGGAATTTCAATTAATCGATAAATATGTATAATTTTCCCCGATTAATCAACAATCAACTTTGAATTAATATCGCTCAAACAAAGGGTAACTCATAGTCGGTTAACTACTTCTTTTTATTTTTTTGTTTGTCAACGTTTCACGTTGCGCTGAGTGAAAGAGAGGGAGAGGGAGAGGGAGGGGCAGAGCGTGAGCTAGAAAGAGACAGCAGCGAGTTGTCTCGAAGTGGGTTAGTGGCACAAACAGCGGCAACAGTTGCAGCGTCGCAGTCGACGTCAGCGCCGCTGTCGACGTCATCGTCAATGTTGCTGCATTTGTTGCATGTAATTTATTTACATTTGTGTTGTTGTTGCTGTTGTTGTTGTTGCTTTAACATTTTGCTGCAGCTGACAGAAAAATCTAACAGCAAATATTTTTGCTTTGACATTTTATCGTTTTCCTTTATTTTATTTTTATATATTTTTTTTCAAAGTATTTTTTGTTGTTGAAGTTGTTTGTCGCTTTCTGCTTTTCAATTGTTGTTTGTTCAAGGCCGTGTTGCTGAATTTGTTGTTGTTGTTTTTATTTATTTTTTGTATTATTTTTGACAACAATTCGTTTCGGCCTTTTTGTTATAATTAGCCAATATTTATCGTCTTTGTCATGACTTTTAAATTCCATTTCCAATTCGATTTCCATTCGGTGTCATATAAACAACAACAAATCTACAGTTGTTGTTGCTGTAATTGTTTTTGTTGTTGTTGTTCTTGAGGCGCGGCTTTTGCCTGTTTCTTCACTCTTTTGGGCCAACAAAAACCAAAAACATTTCAGTTAATTAAGAAAAACAAGAATTGTTTCTCTGTGCAATTAGTTTTTTATTTTGTTCATTTAACTATTTGGGATATGCATCAGTTTTTCAAGTAATTTGCATTAAATTGTAGTTAACACCTTTGCCGGCATCAAGACGTAATTAATGGGCCTGCTTTTTGCTTATGGCCAATTAGAAAACAATTTTTGTTTTGCAATGAAAACTGGCTGCGAAAAAAAATGTATTTTAAGTTAATTCTTAAAAGAGTGTTACAAAAATTGTAAATGAATTATTAAAATAAAACTGAAGCTTGATTAAATATTATTAGTAATATTTATAAATTTTATTATTATTATTATTATTTTATTATTAAATGAGAGTATTTTTGAAAATTATAATAAATTATCTGATAATAAATAAATTATAATAAATTTAAAAAATACCTTAAATTAATAAAAAATAAAGTATGCTGTAAAATGCTTAAGTTTGTTTATAATTTAAACAAGTTTATGAAACCATGTAATACTTTCTCACTATATAAATTTGGAAACACCACGCAATTTTAATATGTTTAAAAAAACAACAACTTTTTCTTTGACTGCAACTTTTGGTTGCTGCGTTGCAATATAAAAAAGTAACACAAACAAACAGTAAATAAAAAAGTGCTTAACAAAATAATAAACAAGAGGCACACAAGAATTGTAAGGAGAGAGAGGTAGAAAGAGAGATAGAGTAGGAGAGAGAAAGAGAGAAAGGGAGTGAGAGATGAGGCAAAACTGCGTGAGCTTTAAAGACTGCAGTGCACTAAACACACCATGCATATTTATTTATACAGTGATAGAAATAGCAATAGAAACTAATTAACATTTCAAGCAATATGAATATAGAAATTTAAATTCATGTTTAAATATTAAAAACATTGCTAAATAGGCATTAAGTAAAAAAAAAGAAATATTTTTTTTGTTGCAAAAATACAAATAGAAATAATCGTTTATATAATTTTTTCCATTACCGTATATATATTTTCATGCATGTGTATATGTGTGTATATAAACATTTGCCTCACAGTTGCCGTTGTATTGTTGTTGTTGTTGTTGCATTGCTTTTGTTTTTCTTTTTTTTCTTTCTTTCTTTTTAGCGTTGCAAGTTTTGTACACGTTTCTTTTTACTTTATAATTTTTCCAACTTTTGACCCAGTTTTTATGCGCCTGAGTCTAGTAATGTTGTTGTTTGTGTTTTTGTTGTTGTTGGCTTTGCTTAGCACTGTCCAAATTTATTGTTCTTTTACAATTAAATTAGCCTGAAAGTGAAAAATAACTACTTTGATAATATTCTGACTAAAATTCTACAAGATAGACAATCGAAATGCTTATGAATAAATGAAATACAACAATAAAATGTGTTATATAAATCAGGGAGAAAGAAAATAAAATAAATAAAAAAATAAAATTAAAAAATAATAAAAAAGGGTAAATCTTAGATATTCTATTTATTAGATATACTATCATTTACATTCAATGGATAAATAAAATAATAATAATAAAATTTGTTGTACAGGTTTAGAAAATGAGAGTTCCGACTTTTTACAAATTTAAAACTAAAAATTTAATGGATAATTGGAAAAATGATATTATGAAAAGAAAGTAAAATGAATGTTTAATATAATTTTATATACAATATACAAATAAATTCATTTCAATTTTAATATTTAAGCTAAATAAACATTTTAGTTCATTTTATATTAAATAAAAAAAAAATGAAAATATTTTATCTGTAATTCGCTAACAGTCCTTGATATAAACGCAATACGAGTAATACGACGCATAAATAAAATCAACAACAACAGTAACTAGAACAACAACAACAGTAACTAGAACAACAACAACAGTAACTAGAACAACAACAACAACAACAGTAACTAGAACAACAACAACAAACATCGCTGACGTCGTTTCTCAGTGCGCACGTTTTTATGTCATGTGCATAAATTGCAAACAAAACTTATGACAACAAGTTCTCTCTCCCCCTTCCTCTCGGCCAGGCCAAAAACAAGTTGCCAAGCTAAAGTAGCTGAAGTAGAAGATTAAGAAGAAGAAGAAGAGATGTGAGAAGAAGAGACGAAGTAAGCAACAAGAAGAAAATGTTAAGTGCATTAAATGTGGATTAGTGCAAAGAGATTTCTCAAGAAAAAAAATATGAGAAATATAAATTGGATTGACACACTCTCACATAATGTCATCAGAAGTGTACGTGTGTGTGTGTGTGTGTGTGTGTGTGGAAAACTAAGTGCAATTAAAGTGAAAAGTTAACAGTTTTTAATTGGCTAAAAGAAAACGAAACGAAAACGAATACACATGAGGATAGTTAAGAACAGCTCAGAAAAGTAGAAGAAAAACGGTGACTTTGTAGTAAGTTGAGAACATTTTATTTTACATTTTAGTAAAGAAAATAAATACTCTTAGTTCTACAGAAACTTGAACTAATTGAACAGCTTACATAAAAATATATAATAGATTTGATTAAAAATAATTGGATGAAAACTAAAGTATATTTTTAAAATGTAAACTAATAAAACAATTTAAAATTTCATAGTATTATGTGATAAAAAATAATTGAATTATTCTTACGAGAAAATTACTTGAATTAATTAAAAAAATAAAGGAAAGTCTTAAAATACATAATTATAATAAGTAAGAAAGAAATAAGGCAGAATTAAAATATATCATTATAATAAGTAAGAAAATCTGTAATTTCTAAAAAATAAAAGTTTTCCATACTAAATCCAACTGTGGCTATGTCAACTATGTCATATAGTATTCAGATATCAAACTTCTTTATCAATTTGCCCTAACTATGTTGTGTGAAAATTTCAGCCTTCTAGTTCTTACCGTTTGGGCTCCAAAACGAAAAATTAGTGAATCAGTCACGACAAAGAGTTTTATATAAAAGTATTAGGAAAAGTGGAAAGTAAAGTTAATTAACTAAATGAAAACGTACAAAACTTTTGAATTTTCAATCTCAAATTTGAGTTTTGTTCATTTATTCTAAGCTGAAATCAGTTAAGTCATATAAAAGAGTTATGATAATTTGGCAGACAAGTTTGAAATTACAATTCCTGCATTTGTACGTGCTGAAATAGCTGTAAACTTATATGTCAGACAATAAGAGAATAATATGAGAAAGACTCTGTTGTTGTTAACTTGGCTGACAAGCTGCAAGGCCGTTAGGAAATCCATTTGGAAGGCGATGCCAACATATGCAAAACTACGTCAAAACTATTCAACACGAACAAAAGTCTATTCAACATAGACAGAAAGAGAGATGGAGAGGGTGAGAGAGATAGTTAGTGAGAGAGAGAGAGAGAGAGAGACTATGGACTGGAAGTCAGAGCCAATAATGCAAAATCGCATAACACTTCAAAACTGTCAAACGGACAGAGAGACAGAGGATGGATTTTCACTCCATAAGCCACTCAAAAGTTGGCAACCAAAGCCAATGAGAATGACAAGCAAATAGCAGAGAGAGAGAAGGGGAAGGAAAGGAAAAGAAGAAAACAAAGCAGAAGAGAGTAGAGAAATGTGAAGAGAAAAGTAGGAAGCTGTGGCCAAAAAGGAAAATCACTTGATATAATGACACTTGTCGTTGTCGTCGTCAAGCTCGTCAGCTTCTTCATAGCGTCATACCGCATTGCGTGCAAAGAAAGAGACAGAAAGTGACACATAGAATGAAAGAGAGAGAACTAGAAGGATGGCATGCAATACTGGTAGAGAGACAGAGAAAGGGGGAGTAAGGAAGTGAGAGCTGTGTAAAGAAGTGCTGCCAACTTTTTCGAAGCAGAATAGCCTCTATAATCGGATAAAAGATCATAAAACATAAATAAATTGGTAAAAAAAAATATTTTATAAAAATTTTTAATGCTGAAAAAATTAATTGGAAAAACAAAAAATTCTTGTAAAAAATGCTAACAATATTTTCAGTACTTTTTCTAATATACTAATATAAAACATAATAAAAAAATGTAATTTTTAATGTCGAAAGGAATTAATTTGAAAAACAAAAAATTCTTTAAAAAATGCTGTATTTTTACAAAATTATATACTAATTTAAAATTTTTCTTTTTAAATTTCACGTAATGGAAAACGCATTAACATTAAATAATAATAATTGTGTGGAACTTTTTTTTTTGTTGAAATTATGTACTAAAGCATTATAATAATAATATTTTGTCATAATATACTTACCAAAATATTTATATACATTTTTTTCAGCGTAAATAATGCATAAAATAACAAATTACATAATTAAAAATAAAACCCTTTGTCAGCTGTTTTTGATTCTTTAAAAAGCCACATTTGACGGTAAAAAAGCTGTGCTGACAACACTGATAACGTTTTAAGAGTTTGTCACCTGAAAGCAGCTCACAAATTGACTCACCTGAATGGACATTGGTAATTGGCTTTTGGGGCGACTCTCATAAGTTTTAACTGCTAATTGAAAGCCAAAAATATGTAGCATCTGAAATGTAAACATTTCGTTATAATAACGTCAACTATGTAAACTTGACCATCTCTATAAAATAAAAATCTAATAATAATAATCTATCATCTATTTATGCATTGTGGCCTGCGGTTAAATTCGTGGCTTTAATGGGCTCAAAAGGACGCCTCGGGATTTTTAAATCTGGTTAAACTTGTCTTCTTTTCTGACTTGAAAATATTATTAATTGCTAATTGATTTTCTGTCTGTCTGTCTGCGTTTTCTAATTTGTCAAAAAGGTTTTCAATTTTTTTATTATTATTGTTTTGACTTTTAAACTCGGCAAAGTTCTGTCGTTTTTGCTTTTGGTCTCATGCCCTTAAAGGTCAAACTCTATAATAATGTTGTACTGTCATTTGTTGTTCTTTTGTTTTTTGTTGGTCTTCTCGTTTCTGGTTGAAATGCCATCATAAGTTTTTTGAAGGGCCATCATAATTAGCGGCATATTTTTGTAATGAACCCTCCTCTATTTCTGTCTGTCTCTCTCCCTCTCTGTCCATCTTTCTGTCCCTTTCTGTGTCTTAGTTTGTGCATTAAATAAAGTGTAATAGCTGCGGGCTTAAATCCAGCTGCTCTTTTCCGGCTTTAAGCTTAATGAGTTGCTCAGAGCTTATAATAAAAAGTTATTACTAATCTGGAGATTATCAAATTTAAATATTGCTCATGTTTTCTAGATTCAATATCACTATCAGCTCTTGCTATTAGTGATTTAAGTTAAAATAGACCTTAAAATCGACTATAGAATACCCGTTACTTATTTAAGTAATAAAAAAAAAGATTATTGCATACTTTTAGGCATTTTCATTGGTTGAAACTTAAATCAGCCATTAATATCGTTCTATTTGGCCGATCTTGTTGCAATTAAGTAGGATGATAGCTAATAATAATTGGTAACGTTAATTACCAAAAAATACGCAATATTTTAAAAACTTTTAACATATTTTTATAAACTTTTTTTTTGGGATTTTTAAATATAATTATTCAAAGTTGCAATCAATATAATATTAATCTCAATCTTATATTCCCATTTTAACATTATAACAACTTTGAATCGACATTTTGACTTAGTTTTACCTATTTTTTTTTAAATTATTTTATTGAGTAGAGAAATTTAATTTCAATAATTTTATTTTGATTGAAAACTAAGACTTATTTATGAATTTATCATTCAGGTACCTGTTTTTAGCCCTGTGCTTTTAAGCTGAATTAAAGGGCCCTTAACACTTGAACACATTTATCAGCATTCAGAGCAGAGTTCAGCCATTTAAATTGGACACGGACTAGATTAATGCCTAGTTAGGCTACTCAATCCATCTGTGTGTTGTCTGTTTATCTGTCTGTCTGTCTTTCCTCTCTATTCCTTAGACTTTACACTTTTCTTGTTTTCGTTTTGGCTGCAAAAATAACTAAGGCATTTGTGGTATTGCCTTCTTTTGCCGCTTGGCTGCGTTGCAAGCCGAGTTAACTTGGCTTATTGAGTTGGCTCTTTGCTCTACTGCCCGTTTGCCACAGCCGTTGTCAATTACCCTACAGACCTCAAACTGCAGCAACATTAACAACAACAACGGCAACAAGATTAAGCACAGCAGTAAAGCTGCTCGACTGCTAGATGCCCAGTTGTTAAATTTGTGAAATAAACAAATAAGATACAATTTTAAAGATGAAAAATTTATATAAATTCTTTGAAATATGTTGATTGCGTTCAACAAAACACATGAAATTCGCATGATTTTTTCTGCTGAAATGGCAGTGATGAAAAACCATGTTGTGCTAAATTTTGTAATTGTGTTAAATGAAAATTCATCACCAAAATAAAACGTTGAAATTATTTTATTGTGATGCTTTGTTATCCATAAATCAAATCACAAACAAAAGAACACAAGACTTAGAACTAATAGAAAAAAAAAAAAAACGAAATTAATAAGAAAACCTCTTTATTCATATTATTTTGGTTTATATGAAACAGCTCTCTGAACTCTGCCTATTTTTAAGGTAAATGCCAAGAAAAAGTGATTTAAACTTTGGTCACAAACTTATAACTATGTTTCAATTTAAAGTACTGGGCTATTAACAACAGCTGCAACAACAACAACAACAATGGGAGGAGGCACAGCTGATTGTCTTTCATAATAATAATCGTCGTTGTAGCTGCCACTTTGGTGTCTGTTGGAGGTGTGGCTCACAGGTTAAGACCTGGCTGACTCAATGTGCTGCCACGTTCCTGCCTCTTTCCCTGCTTCTTTCCTACTTCCCTACTCCCTTTTCCTGCTTATTTTGCTGCAGCTGCGCCAAAGTTCAAGTGTTGCACATTATTATTTTTTTATCTCGCTCATTTTGTTTTTTGTTGTTGTTTTAACTTCACACCACGCAATTTCTGTTTAGTATATACAGGTATATATATATATTTTATCTTCTCATTCTTGCAGGTGTGCAATGATTTGTTGTTGTTGTTTTTTCGCTGCTTCCGTTGGCTTCCCCTCTTTTTTCAGCTGTCTGTCTGTCTGCGCTTTGCTTGTCATAATTTTTTGCACTTTACATCATCATCATTATCATTGTCATCGTCTCCGTCGTTGTCAATTGTCATCTGCATAAGACGGACGACAAAACTAACTTGACTTTATTTTTCTCACCCTTTGGGAACTGTTCCATAGACTCAGAACCAAGCACAGTGGTTCTTTTGGAAGTTTTGACTCATGATAACACAGAAGTTTATCAAAAAAGTACCTTAAATTTTGTTTAGTTTTCTTTTATTTACATACATTTATAATTTATAATATACATTTTTAATTTGAAGTGAAAAATCGTACACTGCGTGTAACGTTCACAACAGACAATAATTAAGGTTTTTATTTAACGAGACTATTTATCATTGTTTTTTAAGCTGGATTGTTATGGTTACATATTTAACTTACTCTTTTGTATTTGGATATTTGTTGTTTATTAAGTGAAATTCGCTAAAAATGAGAAAATGCACATTAACCTCAAAGTCGATTTCCATTTTTTGTAACGTTCACAACGGAACTTTCAGCAAGCCTAAAAACAACTAGACTTTTATTTTAAAATAGGTTTAAAAGTTATCTCAAAGAACTTCATTTTTCAGAAATTTTCATTAAAATTTATTAATCTGAACGCGAGCTCTATCGAGTTTTAACATGAATATATGCGTGCAAATGTATCGTTCGTAACAATGCGTAAGCAATGTATCAAAATGTAAACATTTTGGAATTAAATTGCCAAAAATGTCCACTGTGCCATGCCCTAGAGCTTCAGCTCCAACTGCAACTGCAACTTTAATTCTTTTTGGCCCAAAGGCATCATCTGGCCATAATCAGCAATCAGTGTGGAGCGGTCATTATATTTCTGCCTCTTTTGTCTTTGTGGTCGGCTCCTGTAAATTGCCACTAAAAGTGTTGAAGTGCTGCACTTGGTTTGTCATTAAGACAGCCAGATGGAAGAGAACCCAAGGAAAGAAGCGAAGCGAAGAGGCGTCTTCAACCTTTTATATACTTATAATATTCATATTAAATTATGCAAGCTGCGGGTTTTATGTCTGCGGCTTACACGCCACTCAAATTACATCATTTTGCTGTGTGGATTCTCCTCGAGTTTCCTGATTTCTTTTTCGCTACTCCCTTCTTTACCTTTAACTTTCCTGTTCTGTCTTTCCCTCTTCCTTTTTTGTGTTGTTGCTGGTCAGAAAGGAATTGCAAGGAATTTCATTCTATTTAAAAAAAAACTGTTTAAAGTTTATTTTAGGTATAATTTGTTGCTTCCTGATGTGAAATACTTTTAATGTTTCCTTAGAAAGTAGGACAAATGGAATTAAATATCTATCTAGGGTGCTACAGAAATCGCTTTCGCTTGAAATTCACTGGAATTTGTATGAAATTCGCTTGAAATTCACTGGAATTTGTATGAAATTCGCTTGAATTTCACTGGAATTTGTATGAAATTTAAGTGAAATTCAAGTGAAAGCGATTTCTGTGGCACCCCCGTATATATTGATCAAGTAATTTTTAAATTTAATTTTATCACTGCTTCTTTTGAAATGATCGGGACATATTTGGTCCAGAAATATCTTAATAAATTAAAATTGTATATGCTTTCCTTTTTTTTTTTTACAAAAGAAATAAATAAATGATAAAAATGATGATATTTAATAGACCACAATTCGTTAGTTATTTTTAGATTCTTAAGAAAAAGTAGCCTTAAAATTAAAAGATATTTCTGATAGATTCTCTCTGGCTCTTTTATTACCAACTTTAATATACATTTAGCCATTTATTCGCTACAATTTGCCATGTTCAAGATTCCCATTTCAGTGCGCAATGCAAGACTATAATTGAATAATGATTGTTGCGCCCCCTTTTGGGCCAACATGGTATAAACGTGTGTGTGTAATCAATAAGAACAGAAACAGAAAACTAGCAACTGCCATTTGAGAAGTTGGCCTAAAGCCAGTTAAAAGTTAACTTGGCCCTTTACTTAGCGCTCTGTAGTCTCTTGTAATGACAAATCGCTTAATTAAAATGGGCAAACGCCCTAATAAATATGCAATTGCACACAAAGAGAGGGAGAGAAAGAGACAGAGAGATAAAAAGATAGGGAGACGGAGAGAAAGATAGAGATAGATAAAGAGAGAGTTAGAGAGACTCGGAGCATTTGTTGTAGTGATGTAAATTCAAACTGAAAGTTGAGAAGTTATAATATAGTCAATGTAAACATCGAATTGTCGATTAATCGGAAAATAATTAATGTTCTTTAATATTGTATTGATCGATGTCTCCGTTCGAATCATTATTATCCACGAATAAAGTTCGAGTTATTGAGACTTCGACTTATTGTTAAGTTTACTAAATTAAGTTCGAGTTAGAGAGAATTCGAGTTATTGAAGTTCGAGTTATGGAAGTTCAACTGTATTATTTTCTTGCCATTTATATGACAAACTAAAATTATTGCTTTATTTTTATTTTAAAGACATAAATAGAAAATAAAAATGAACCGCAGTGAACTTGTATAATTATCGATTTATTTCCCTCTTTTAATTGACAAGAGAAATACCGATATTTATGTAATTTTTAAACAAAAAAAAAAATAAAAAATATAATTTATTTTGAAAATTGTTTTAATAGTAAAAACAAGTTGTTTTGTTTTATATTTTTAAAATTGCTTTAGAAAAAATAATTTTTTTTTAGTTTCATAATATTTACTCGAAACCGGTTTAGCATTTTTTCCAAAACTTAACAAAACAATCAGATTATTTATCATTTTATTCAAAATTTGTTTGAAATGTCAAAATGACTGTCGTTTCTATTATTATGTCCATCACTGTAGATGCATTTTCACATCTCTAATTCTGCTGCCTCTCGATCAACGCTAATAATTGTCTATAATTTTAGTTAATTTATTACAAATGCTTTCAGCAACATTCTCGCATGTTGCAGCAACATGTTGTTGCTGTTGTTGTTGTTGCTGTTGTTGTTGTTGCTGTTGTGACTATTGCAGTTGTCGTCATCGTCGTCATCGTCGTCATGATCGTGTGCGTGTAATCGAAACCGAGTCGAACCGAATCATTGATTTCCTGCGCATTTCATGAGCTTCGAATAAAAAATAAATAAAAAACGAAGACAACACATTGACGACGCATCGATTTCACGCCCCTTTCTGCCGCCCCTTTCCCCTCCAACTTGTCTTCTTCTGTAGAGTCTGTAGACTGAAGACTGAAGACGACTCTTCTTAGATCGCTGGCAACTGTTGCAGTTTGTCCATTTGCTGAACTGGTTCTCAAGTCAATGTTTAGTCTGGTTTTGTTTCACTTTTCTCAGTAGTTATAACTACTTTTTTTCTCTATACCCTGTAGCCAATGTAAAGTGAGTAGTATAGGTAATAAGAATTTAATATTATTCAAGAAACACATGAGATGTTTATAGCAAGATATATTGACATGATATTATTTGGGGAAAAATTCTTAATTTAAGTGAGAAAATAATCTGAAAAAATATTAGAATTATAAAAATAGAGAAAAACGTCAATTTTTTTAACTATTACTTTTTTACGGTTGTTCTGTTTTTGCAATTATTATACACTCAATGTATTTTTAATTTTTTATTTTTAAACATTTTTATTTTGAATTTATAAATCAATTTATTTGAATTGTTTTATTGAGCAATTCTGGCATTGAGATTACGAATTTCAGTTATTTTTAAGATTGCGGCAGGTTGGGAATTTGGCAAGCTTATAGATTTAGTTACTGAGTAACTTGAAGTCGAGCATTCTATGTGCAATTTGCTTGTTTTTCTCTTTTTTTTTCCTTTTTATTCACATGTGCTGGTTTATTTATTTTTTTTTTAGATCTCGCGACTGCGACTTTGTCTGCGTCTTTAGCAGCAGCTTTTCCCGTCTCTCTCTCTCTTTCTCTCTCTGTCTTTGGTTTGCTGCTCTGCTCTGTTATTCTCTTTCATTTTGAGACATGGAAGTAAAACTAAATTCATTGAACTTTCGCATGAAAATGCTCTCAAGGTTATCAACTTTGCGTCTTGTCCGGTTGGCAATCGTGAAACGACAACAACAACAACAGAGAAACAACAACAACAACTGAATAACAACAACAACAACAATAAGCGAGAAACGATGACGACGTTGAACGACGTGTTCTCTATGGTTTAGAGACTTTTGTGGGGTACATTCAACCTGACATTATTATGGCGATCACTTGTTACGCCCTGTGAATTTTCCCCTCACCTTTCCTTACCCTTCTCCTCTTCTTATACTAGTTTTTGGAAGAATTTAGAATAAGTGAAAATAAAATTATTTTCTTCTTCAAGTATTAAAATAATTAATTAGTTTTGTATTAAATTTTAAACTTTTACTTTCAATATTTTTAAGATTCGAATTAAATTCGGTTTCTTTCGCTTTCTTTAATCACCTTCTCCTAATTTTAAGGATTAATGATAAATTAATCCTTTTTTTTATTTGTAATCTTTTTCAACGAATCATTATAATTTTAACTTTTTGTATGCATCAAAGGGTTAAATTAGAAATTATCCAATATTTGTATCTCAGTTATTTTGTTTGCTTTGTATCTTCTGTGTTCTAGTTTTAAAAGAATTAATCCTATTGCTGATTTAAAAACCCATGTTTTTTATTATACTATTTATATAATAATAATTAATATATTTTTAATTATATATAATAATTATAAAGGTTAAAGGGTTGAATTTTAAAATGTCCAATATTTTGTCTTATATCTGTTTTGTTTTCTATCAACTCGAAAACATTTACTTTCAACATTATTAAGTTAAGAATTTAATTCTAATCTTTTCTTCCCTTCCGTTTCCTCTTCCCTTAAAATATTGCGTTTTTCATGTCATTTTTCTTCACTTTTAAACATATTTGTTTTTCAAAAATTACAATTGAAAGAGAGCACATTAAGTATGCGCCATATTGTGTGTATTCTCCCTATCAATAACTAATTTTATGTGCTCCTAAACACATTTCTCTCCAGCGCATTCTACATTTTGCCCATGCTTTTAACCTTCCCTTGTTGCATGTTTGTTATGTGTTACATGTGTGTGTGTTTTTCTCACCCTCGACGCAATTTTTGATTTGATTTAAGGCCGCACATTAAAATGAAATGGTTTCTCCTTCTCTGTCTCTGTCTCTCTCTCTTTCTCTGCACAGTGGCAGCTTTTTAAAATTTAGTGAGCACCCAAAAACAATTTTGGGTTGTTTGTTGCCCTTCTACGGTTCTTACTTTGAATACACTTAATATTGGGGGTATTATGATTCTTACGATAAAGAAATTAGAAAAAAGTGATTTCAAAATCAAGACGTTTTTCGTACTTTCTAGCAATCAGTTAGTTTTTAGAAAAAAGGTTTTGAAATTCGTAGTAAGAACAATTACTTGAAACTTAAACTTTTGGGAAAATAAAATAAAATTTGGTTTTTCAAGATATTTTAACAAAGTAAAATTGACTTGGAAATTAAGTTTTTTGTAAAATAAATTAATACTTGGTTATTTAAGATATTTGTACAAAATTACATTGATTTTATTTATTTTTTTTTTAATTTATTTTCAATGTCATATCTTACAAAATTTATTTTAAAAATGTCCAAATGTGTCAAAAATTCGGCGTGTCTAATATTACTTTTCTTTCTTGTGTTTTATTGGCAATCATTTATCAAAATATTGGCACATTAATAAACGAATGCAAAAAAAAAGACATATGAAGTGGAGTTGGGAAGCAGCTTTAGCTAAAGAAAGAGAGAGAGAGAAAGAGAAGAGGTTACATTTAACCTTTGACCGTAATATAAATATTATTTATTTAAAATGCTTTAAAGTCTCTGCTGACTGTGGAACTCGACATGTAATTACACATTTGCTGGCAGCCCAATTCAAAAGCAATTTCATATGCAAGACCCAAAGTGAGTATGGGAATGAGTGGTGGAGTGTGAGTGTGAGTATGAGTATGGTTATGGGTACACGTTAAAGTAGTTGAGTGCCTAGCCATAATTACGTGGTATGTTGTTGTTGTGTCTTATTTGTTAACCAAACTTTGCGCTGTTAAACAGCATAATTACATGCCACACACAATTGCAGCTTCGTGTTTAACTCATTTCTCCACTTGCAACTGCAACTGCGACTGCGACTGCGACTGTGAGCTGTAAAATGCAACCAAATGTTGAGCAGGTAGACAAGACACGAAGCAAGCTCCTTTTTTTCTTTCTTATTTTTTTTTAAATTTTTAGTCTAACTATTGCGTGTCAGGAGTTGAAGTCTAGTCAACAGACTGTCTTCTCTTCACTTCTCTCTCCTCTTTCCTCTTTTCTGCTCTCTAGTTCTGCCTGACAGCCCTTTCAGTTGTCTAACTGCCTGATGTACACATATACAGTGTGTCAAGTAATTGTCTTGACCAGGGTTGAGTTTCAAAACATAAAAACATTTGAGATACAGACCGAAAATAAATTTTTTTTCGTTTAATATTTATAAATAAAATTGAAAATTATGCAAAATACATATAAAAAAATTCTAAAATACTTACAATACTTTGAGTTTTTGGTATTAAAATTTAATTATTATTTTTAAATTTGATTAGAAGAATATGAAATTAAAATTTATTAAAAATGCATAAAAAACAAAAGTAAAAAAAAAGTACCAAAAAATGCTAAAATACCTTATAATATTTAGTAGTTTTGGAATGAAAATTGATTTCTTATTTTTAAATTTGATTATAAGAATAAAAAAAGAATCACAAATTTAAGTTTCGAAAAAAAAAAGCATTTCTTGAGCAAGTATAATACAGTGTACAAAATAAAACATTACTTTCATTGTATTCAACTTGCTCAGAACAAGTTTCACTAATTTTTAAAAATAACAAACAAATATATAAATTGGTTTCTTTGTCGAAACTGTTGCTCAACATGCTGTTCCTATTTTCCTACTATTTTTTCTGTCTCTTGTTTGAATTTAAAATGCCAGACACGAAAAAAAAGGTAAAGAAACAATTCCAAAATACAGGTGCCATCGTCTTCCTGTCTATCTACTTACAAATGTAAATGTAAAGCCATTTAAACCCCTTTCCTAACTAGAATACCATACAACAACTATTCAAAATAACAATTCGTTGAGAATGCCGCATTTCAATCAAAAAGAAACATTTGTTTTGTAAACTCTGGCACGATTCAATTTTTATAGATAACAAGAAATTTTGGGAAAATGTGCAGTGTGTAAATCATAGAATACAAATCAATACGAAATTGTAGAACTTCTATTTATTAAACTCTTTTTTCCAATTTAGAGGTGTTCAATATAAATTTAAGCAATCAAGTTAAAAAAATACTAATAAGGATTATGATTTTAGAAAGTTAGTGTTGGTGTTTCAATTAAGAAATGTTAAGGAAATATCAGAAAATTGTATTTGCTAGGTAAAGTAGTCGTGTTCCCGACCATAGAATACCCGTTACTTATTTAAATAACTTAAAAAAAAACTGTATTGCATACTTTTAGGCATTTGCGTTGCTTGAAACTTAAATCAGTCATAACCCACGTTCTTTTTGGTTCATCTTGTTGCAATTAAGTAGAATGATAGCTTATAATAATAGAAAACGTTAAGTACCAAAAAATATTTAATATTCTAAAAGCTAGAAATAATCAATTGTTAAGTTCTCCAACTAAAACTTTCCTTTTTTTTTTTTTTTTAATTTAATTAAAATTGCTAAAAACTTAAATTTTGGATTTGCATTTCTTGAGAAAGTATAGATTAACAATGCAAGAGAAATGGGAAGAGAATAACTTTTATAATTGTTTTATCCTCAGCATAGATTACTTTCAAAGAGTAATTCTGCCTTTTGTGTGTATTAGATAGTTAAACATGATTCCATTTTATTCCTTTGTGGAACAAATCCTTCATTTCCTGCTGCTTTGAGGCTCAATTATGTTGCCTTTATCTAGCTGTTGTCTAATTGTTGCTTCTAACGTGGTCGAGTTCTCTGACTACGCCCTTTTTTTGTCTGTCTGTCTGTCTGTCCTTAATGTCTTTGGCATGTGTGGCAACTTCCGTTTCCGCTTACAATACAAGTATTTTATGCATGTCGACTTCAACTTGAATGGCAATTAAAATGTTGCTGCTTTTTAGAGCCACAAGCAATTTTTAGTTTAATTTGCTTAAATTGTGAAATTGTTGAATGTGTGTTTAGCAAATTCAAAGCAGCTTAAAGGCAGTTCCGTTCATTCGTTGGCAACGGAAATGCACAAATGCATAATTATAGATATTACGTATACGTAATGGCTTTGAGCCACGTTTGCTTCGAGGGCTCTTCACAAATGTATGTAGAAGAAACACACGCACAGCAACTGATAGAAACAACAACAACTAGAAACAACAACAACAACTGTAACAACAACTAAACTAAACAGGAAAAGGCGTCGAAAGTAAACTTGGCTGACAGGCGACAAAACGCAATGAGCAGAAATCGTGCAAAGAGGCAGTAAAAAAGGGGGCAAGAGGGAAAAAGAGGAGTCCAGAACCTGCAACGGTCAAAATACCAGTTTGATCATTTGTTAGACCCAGTAAGAAAAGAACACAAAGACTGATGAAGTTGTGATAATGTCTGCTGATCAATTTTATCTAAGAAACTGCAAATGAAAATAATTTAATAAAACACAATAATTTATCACAATTTGTGTGATAAAGTGACGAAAAAATAATAGAAATCTTAAACTTTGTTTAATTTGTTAAATATTTTAATAATTTCAAGTAAAAATGTGGATACAAAGTGTAACATTCGAACCGTAACGTTCGCAACAGACAAAAATTACGATTTTTTTTTTAACGAGACTACTTATCATTATTTTTTAAGCTGGATTTTTATGGTAACATATATTTATTTGGATAATTTTTTTTGTTTATTATGCAAAATTAGTTAAAAAATTAAATCGAATTCCATTTTTTGTAACTTCCGCGATGAAACTTTAAGCAAGCTTAACATACTTTTTCAAAAACATTAAGTCTCTTATCTTTAAATAGGTTTTAAACTAATCTCAAAGGACTGCATTTTCCAGAAATTTCATTAAAACTTACCAATCTGAACGCGAACTCTATCAGTTTTAATATGAAAGTATGCGTGCAAATGTAACGTACGCAACGCTGGATTAGTCCTTATCCGATATTTATATTATAACACATTATTTTCATATATCCAAAGTTAACAATGTTGTTTTTTTTATGTATTATTTTAAATATTTATTGTATTATAATTTCAAAATTTATTTTCTAACATAAATTTGATTTGCGCTAAGTACGTTTACTGGGCATCTAACAGTCGATCATTTCCACTAAAACGTTTTTGCTTGTTATATTGTGACTGTTTAACTTAACTATTTATTTATTTTGCATTTGTCGTTTCTCTCTCTCTCTCTTTCTTAATTATTTTATCTCTTTCTCTGTCTCTGGTCGCAGTTAACTTGTTAAATTTAAAGGATTTTTATTTCTAGCTGCTGTTGTTGTTGTTGTTGTTGTTGCATATGCAAAAATACTGGAATTGTTGTTTTTGTTGGTTGTTGTTAGTTGTTGGTTGTTGGTTTTCTGCCTTTTGCTTTTGGCCCGCTTTAATTTGGTAGTGTCTGCTCTAACGGCTTTGCCTGAGATTTGATACGAAGCTGCAATTGTAAACAGTTATAATTATACGACTGCCAGCTGGTGAATAGACGGGCAATGAAGAGAGAGAGGGGAAGGAGAAGAAGTGGAAGGGGCAAGTGGGGTCAGAGAGAGAGAGAGAGACAGAGAGATAGTTATAGCGTATATAACCTCATCAAAACTAATCAGCAATCAGCGTGGCCAACAAAAACAAACAACAATCATGATGATGATCATAATGATGTTGATGATCATAATGATAATGATGTTAATGATGATGATGATCGGGGCAGTTCAACTTTTTGTACAAGTTAGTTGTGGTTGTTGGTATAAAACAGCTATCGGCACGGCCCTATCTCGTACGCATAGGAAATTTTCGTGGCGACTGCGCTGCCGCTCATGTACACTCACGTACGACACACTGCTACGATTTGCTTCTGTTAACGTCGCTGTTAAGCGAACAAAAAATGCACACTAACGCAATGCAAACATATGACTGTGTTGGTGCCGACCACTGGTATAAAAAATCAATCGAAAACTCGTAGAAAAGACTACAATAGAGCGAACTCGACTGTGAAAGACCCTGTACTTATTGGGTAAAAACGAAAATAATACTAAAAAGTTCAATTTCAATGCGTAAAACTGTTTTCTTTATTAACTTTATTGAAGAATCTTTTGGAATAAACTCAAAATTCAAATTAAATAATAATAATAGTATTACAAAATTATTTAACTACGCTCAATATACAGTGTTGGCTTAAATAATAGAAACGAGAGTTTAAAATTACCATTTATTTAATAATATGATAAAAAGCTAATCATAAATATAGAAACCCGTTGCTTTGTTTAGTTTTTAAACATTGCTAAATAGGAATTAAGTAAAATTTATTAAACTAATAGAAATTATTTTTTTCAATGCAATTGTAAAAATACACATAAAAAATTATTGTTTCTATTTATTTTTCCAACTCCATAAAGTAATTTATAATCTTTTTGTTTACTTTTTAAATACAGTATGTTAGATAAAAGCGCATTAATTTTTACACGCATTTAGAAAGAGAGAGAGATAGTGAGAAAGTTGAGCAGAAAAAGCGAGATAGAGAGAGAGAGAGAGAAACAAAACATAAACGTCATTCAAATATGCTGAAGAATAAAAGTGCAGTTGCTTTATTTTATGACATAATCAGTGCTCAAATTTAGTACTATATTCTTTTTGTCGGCAACTATAGGGTATTTGAGAGTTGTGCATAAGTAGACACTAAACTTCTCTTACGTTCTGTTCACTACTTTTTTTTTTGAGTACTTGGTTCTATGGTTTGAAAAATTGATGGCTAATTAGTTGGCATTCAAAATTGCAGTGCCAGAAATGCGGGTTGCGTCCAATCAAACGATGTTGATGCCTGATGTTGATGCTGATGATTGGTAATTGCATGTTGGCCCAAAACTCGGCCCGTAACATGGCCAACATAATGTTGTTGTTCTTGTTGTTGTTGCTGGCTCAGTTGCAATTAATCATTGAGAGCATACACAGAAAACTTCATTCATTCATTCAAATACTCAGCCAGAAGTAACGCCCACAATGTGAATACAACAACAACAACAAGAACAACATCTACAACATCTACAACAACAACAACTGTGAAAACAAGAACCAGAAACAACTTTTATCGATTTGTGAGCGACGACAACGTTGAAAATGTTGATTTGTAAATGCATTTTGTTTGTTTGCTGCCACTTTTGCCTCGCAGCTTGTTTAATTAATGAGTTTAAGTATATTTCCTTCTCTCTCTCTCTCTCTCTCTCTCTCCCCACTCACTCTCTCTCATTCTCACATTCTCCAGCAAACATTCGCTGACATTTTCAATGACACTTTTTGCCAGCATTTTTAGCTATTTTAGTGGAAATTTGTTAGAAACTTTTTAAAATATTTATGCATATTTTAAAATCTCTTTTTCATTCTCTTTCTACACCTTTTAAATTCTACATAAGAATTCTAGGACACATTCAATTTTTATCCACAAATTTTATCAAAATAGATTTAATTACATTGTAAATTATTAAAATATCTTCCTTGATCACATTGTAGACTTTCAGCTTTTCAGCTTTTAGTTTTTCCCCTCAATTTTTTATTATTATTATTGAAGAAACGTGACATGAATATCGCATTTTATAAATTATGACTACACTTGTCTACCTAAAAAACTGTGTCCATTGAGCTTTTTTTTGGCCAAAAGTGCCGACCAAATGGCGTAACGATTTCAGTTTACCGATTTACGATTTTCAATCTATTGATTTCCCCAGTTTTTTCCCCTCCCCGAAGTCAGTTTAAGCATTATTTATGGCACTTGCCACATGATTTGCCGTCTAAGACTTGTTAACTGCCCCCGACTCTCTATTTATGCCGACTATCTAGTATATTAACAATTTATGGATTATTCGTAATTAAAATGTTTTTCTTTATTTCTTTTTTTACTTGCAGGTAAGCAAAGACTTGAAATTGATTGGAATCCCGTTTAACTATCGAGTGACAAGTGTGAGATTGGTTATTATTATTAAGATCAGTTTAGTTCGTGTTTACACAGAGAAAAAAAGTTAATATTAAGTACAAAAATACAAAACTTTTTTACTAATTCCTAGCAAATTTACAATTCTTGTACTTTTGCTAGCAAATCTAAAGTTTACGCTCGAAACTTTAGTAATTAATATATTTGTGAACATAGAATTAAAAAAAATCCTTTACTAGATCAAAATCTTGTCACAAAAACATTTTCATGCCTCAAAAGTTCTGATATTCAATTCTGTGGCGAACGATATTAAGTTTAATTTATTAATTATGCTTAACAAAGAAAAGTTTAACATTCGACACATTCGTAAAACAGTTCATTTTATTAGGATTATTTACCGAAATGTGCCAAAAGTCAAATTTTTTTGTTAAGTATAATTTATATATTTAATTTAATATCGTTCGTCACAAAAAGTACGAAATACTTGAATTTTTCACTTAGTGTAAGGTAAATATAAAGTGAATTTTGAAATCTGCAATAGATCTAGAATAAATAGCAATGTCATGAGCTAAACTTCATCATTATCACAATCATCATGATCACAAGAAACAAATCATCAACGTGCGACTTTGTCATTACCATTACCATTTTTTTTTTTTTTCCATTTTTAGTTTTTTGGGGTCGTTGTCAGGTTCTTATCTTATCCACGACTCTCAGGCTTTAGTGAGTGATAGAGAGAGGGATAAAGTGAGGAATAGAGTAGAGAGAGATAGAGCGAATGTTTGATTTTGTTATATGGGCCATCGCATTTATTTGTCTAACGCACAACTTGAAATGACTAATTTGGTTTTGATTATTTGACTTTTACGTGCACATTTCTCTCTCTCTCACTCTCTATCTCTCTCTCAGTGCAATGAACCTTGACTATTCTCTTGTATTTTGCTGTTGTTATGATTCCCTTATCTGTCAGCAACCCAAATTCTAGGGTTGCTAATTGACAGAACTAGTAAATATTTGGAGTTTTAGGCGACCCTTTTAGATACTTGATGGAACACCCCAGTGAAAGACATAAATCAATTGAAAATAAAGACAGTTGTTTAGTTAGATAGCGTGGGAACTCTGGAGAATTTCTATAGTCATGATTTTCAAATAAATATTGAAATAGATTTTATTTATATACTTTTACATGGATGAAAACTTAAAGTTAAATCCAATTTTTTGTACTACAAGTTAAATATATACGTTAATGGATAGAATAACTTAAGTTAAAATTTTTCTATTTATTGAGATCATTATTTTTTTTTCACAGTTGAAATTCTATAGAATTTGAAAATCTCAATTTAAAGTTCTTTAAAATTAGTTCTTACAAGGTAATTGTGCAACTTGACAATAAATACAAAATTAGTGGGCTGAAAATAGCAAATTAAAGAATTTACAGGTATAAATTCAAGGTAACCGACAAGTATATACCCTGTGTTAGGCTGTGTAAAAGTAAGTAAATACCCTGTAGTACTTTGTGAAGTATTAAATTTATAGAGCTTTCAAGTAGTAGATTCTTTAGATGAGCAACATTATTTATATTCATATGTTTCATTTATGCTTATAAACGAAATTAATTAAATTTTTTATACATAATGAAGGTCAAACCATGATCAAAATTGAAATTAGGTTTAGTCACAAATATTCCAAATGAATTGAAAAACCTCGCCCCCAATTACGTTTATACTTTTTTTTTAGCGACTTGTTTTCTTGTCAGGTTTGTTTGCCATGGTTTTTTTTTCCTTTTTAGTTTTCTCAGTTATCTGTTTGAGACATTGTCGTCATCGTCTGCTTGTGGCATGCCACAAGAGCGCAGTGTTCCCAAAAAAAAGGGGAAAAAAAGGAAGCAAAACAAAACAAATCATAAATAGATACTTACATACTTACATAAATGAAAGTGTATGTAACATAGGTACAACAATAATAATAACAACAAAAACAACGGTAAAGTGCACTCTTTCGTGTCATGAGATTATGATGTGTTGTTGTTGTTGCTGTTGTTGTTGTCACTGTTGTTGCTGCTGTTGACAACGCGTTGACAACAATATAAAAAACAACAGCTACAAGAAATGCACACAAAAGAAATGCGAGACAACAACAAAATGCATAGAAATAAAAGAAAGAAAGAAAGACAAACTCACACATTGCAATGACAACCAAGACAACAACAACGACAACAACACATGTAACAACAACAACAACATTGGCAATTTGACGTTGTAATTTGGCGCGTGCTTTTTTTTTCTTTTGCTGCCGTCTTTTTCAAGGTTACATTTTCATTTGCAACTTACACAAGTCTCTCTGCGTACAGTGCTGGTAAAAATAATAGAAACGACACAATTAAACTTTGTAAATATTATGAAACTAAAAACAAAATTATCAGGGGTGCCACAGAAATCGCTTTCACTTGAATTTCACTTCAATTTCATTCCGCTGTGCCACAGGTCAATTCGCAAAATAATATTGTGCGGAACGAATCCGCTGGCGTCCAATGCTGCCACCTAATCCGATTTAGACTTTCGAAGTCATTTTTCAGTCAGAATTCGAAGTAACGTATTTAAAAAAAATATATGAAACCACTTCAGTTTTCTTTGAATTAAGCATTAAAAAAATAGGTCTTTTGAGCTAAATCAAGTTTTACTGAAAAAAACCTTTAACTTATTGTGCGATTTGTGAAAACATTTTTCAAGAAGAGTTGCCAGACTAATGGCATACAATTGCTAGAGTTGTCGTGTAACTTTTATTTTCTTGCGCCAGTTACTTTTAAATTTATTTAAGCTAAACAAAATTAATTATTACATAAATAAATTAAATTATATTAAAAAAATAAGAAAACAATTAAAAGCTTTTTGCTCCGCAATCATAAAGTTGGGTAATTTAATCTGAGAAGGTGACAACCCTTAGCAGCCTAGTTCGAAAAGGTTGGTGAAAATGTTAAAAAAAAATTAAATCTCTCGAAGTTCTGTGGCACCTCGGAATTTTCCGTGCGGAAATGCTTTCTGCGGAATTCTATTTTGCTTTCGATTTCTATGGCACCCCTGTATGTATTTCGAAGCAATTTAAAAATATCAAAATAAAATGATTTGTTAAGTCAACATTAAGGTTAAGTTTCAGCTTTCATAACTTGGCCAGAATGGATTAAATTTTGATTGATTTGTCTTCAAATCCTGCACTCAAGTTAAATTAGTTAATTACTATTGATAGTGAATATTATTTAATCCCCTTTCATTACATTTATTTTAATCCATTTAAAAGAATTTCTATCTAAAGCCCATATCCATTTTAAATTAGTCATCGTTTTAGTATTTTATATTAATTATATCTGTGTATTTTTATTTTTAGTCTCATGTTGCTAAGGTCAACAGTGCGTCACACACACAATTTCCCTTGCCATTTTCACACACTCTCTCACACACACACACACATGTCATTGACTTTGTGTTGGGCCATAAATTATAAACACAGCCATAAAGCGAATAACAAGCGACTATTTTTATTTTTATTTTCAACTCAAATACAATACATAAAATTTTATTTACTCATGAATTATGGCAAGTTTCATTTGGTTTTATACTTTGATTTTGATAGTTTTTCTTTTTTTGGGTGGATTCTATCGATGCCCTCTGCATTTAACGACAATTTTGATTGTCAATTTTTATGAGCTTTTAATGCACAGACAACATGAGGGGGGCGTGAAGTGGGGGGAGAATAGGTTAGGGACGATGACGCCGCCCACACGCACAGATTTCATCATCATCATCATCTTCATCTTCATTATTAAGCTAGAAGAAACACATGTGAACTTGTTAGCCGAATATTCTTAGAGTAAACAAGATTATGAGATTGTGACAAAGTCTGTCTGCAGAGATTTAAACTTAAGAAACTATAAAAGAATGAAAGAAATCGGTTTCAGTTTCGGTTTTTTTCACATTTATGTTTTCAGTTATCGGTTATGCAAAATTGTTGTACATATATCGGCTACATAACGGTTCCTGTTCCTGTCCAAAATACCGATATGATTTCGGTTAAAAAAAAAGTTAAAGATATGTAAACTTGAAAATAAATATTAAAAAATTTAAATCTTTTTATTGAGATCAATATATAAATTAAATTAGAACAGAAATTAAAACTAAATTAAGTTTTCAAAAGCGATGATTACATGCATGAATCAGATACTAATCGGTTATTGCGTTTTAAATAATTTCGGTTTTACGGTCTGGATATAATTTTGTTTCGGTTACGATTTTAGTTACGGCTACCAATTTCAATCGGTTAATACCGGTTGACGGTTATGGTTAGGGTTTTAATCCCTGCTAATAAAATTATTCCGAATTTTGGTTTATTTAATTTTATTGTCATGTTCCTTTTTATCTCAATTTTTTTTTTCTAAATTTTGGTGTTCCTAGTATTATTTTTCGAAATTCGTATAGGAAAATCGGTTCAGAGACTCAGATATTGTTTTTAGAACTATTTTTGTTGATATCAATATTATATCGATATTTATTTATATTTGTTATATTATAATTATATTATTTTCGGAAGTTTTATTTTTACAACTGGGCATTTAACAGTCGAGCAGCTTCGTTTGTAGCTTTCTTATGTGTTTTTTTTTTATCTTTATTGTATCGTTTTTTATTTTAGTATTTTTGGGCGTCGTACACTTGACACAATTCTCGAAACACTTTTCGAAATAGTTTAAAAATAAAAAAACTGACGGCGACAGCGCTGCCCATCAACTGATAGGGGCAAGGGAGCTTTAGAGTAGCATCGAGGGAGAGTGAGGGAGAGAGGAGATGCAGCAGCAGAGGCGTGTGAAGCGCGCATAAAATTAAATTTAGGCACGAACACCGACCACATGGCGCGACGCTGACGCTGGCGTCGTTGAGCTTGGCAGGGGAGCAGCAGCAGCAGCAGCGGCAGCGAAAAAGAGAGAGAGAGAGAGAGCGCAACTTGGGCAAGGTCATTAAACCACACAAAAGCAGGCGGCAGCGACTGCGGCAGCGGCAGCGCTGCCGCCTCTGAGGTAGCGTCGCAGTCGTCATCATTATCAGCATTTGACTTTGCTTGCTCAGCTGTTTAATGCTTGTTGTTGTTTTTGTTATGTTTGTTGTTTTATTTTGTGTGTTGTGTTGTTGCTTTGCATTTGTTTTGCTTTTATTTCCGCTTACGTTGCAGTTTTTCCAACACATTTGTAAAGCTGGAAAAATACATTTGAGAGCAAAGTGCAGCGGATTTTCATCGTTTGAATGTATTAAATTTAATTGAATTTTCAACTTTATAAAAAATGTTTATTATCAAATTTAATTGTTAAATTAAAATATTTTTTCTTAGTTAAAATTTTAATGCTAAATTATTTTTTGTTAATTTCAATAATTTTAATTAAATTTAATTTTGATCTTATTTGCGACTTGTTTAAGTTTTCTGTAATAAATACAGTATGTTAAGAAATTGTGTAAACAGAAAAATATCGACTTATTTTATTTGTATTTTTCTAGCATTAATTTAATATTTTTTCTAAATTTCACGCCTACTTTACACAAATTTGCATTTTATTTTAGACTTGGACAACTCTTAATTTATGGATTTTTAAACATGTTTTCAATTGCATTTCTCTCCATTTTCGATTGGGAATGGAATTGAAATAGAAACAAAAATGGAATTTTGTTGTGACATTTTGAACAGAAATGTCTGAGAGTGTGGGAAAATATTATTATAATTCCAATGGCGATGACAAGTTTCTTGCATAGTTTAAGAGTAACTATTTTCGACTTTGACCTTTGATTTATTTTAGCAGTGTGAATTGCAGATGAGCTCATGAATCAGCTGTCGCTGCTGCTGCCTCTGCTACTGCGCTGTCTCTGCTGTCGCTGCGCTGCCTCCGCTGCTACCTCTGCTGCTGCTACTGCGCTGCCCCTGCTGCTGCTAAGAGCAAAAGCTGACAGCGCAGTTGGGTTTTTTTTTGTGCCTTTTGCATAATTACACTCATAAAAAGAAGGATATTACAATTAAATATTTCGCATTTCCATAATTTATATTAAAATCATAAATAACTAGTTTAAAACAAGAGAATCTTTATATTATTTTTTCCGTGTAGGCTTTCTCTCTCTCTCTCTCTCTCTCGCTTCAGAGTCAAAGTCATCTCTGGACGCGTTTTGGCCTCAGGTGCCGCCTTTTACACAAAAATGTCAACAATTTCAACGCTTAAATGAATTCGCTCATTAATTAGGCAAACAACGTGAGTAGTGGAAAAGAGAGGGGAAAGTGGGAGGGAGAAGGAAGGAGGCTCAAGTGGGCGAGGAAAAGCAAAAACCACAGCTCGTGGTTGCCAGCAAAGAATGAGAGTGTAAGTGAGAGTGAAAAAGAGAAAGAGAGAGGGAGAGGGAAAGAGAAAAGAGAGAGAGAGAGAGAGGGAGATAGTGAGCAGCTGCTTAGATAATTTGACACTTGATGTTGAAAACCAAACCAAAAGATTGCAGCACTTGAACTAAAGCAACTGCCACAGTGACTGCCACAAGAGTGCGGCCAAAGACCAGAAGCTCTAAATGTATGTATATGTATATGTATATGTTTGTTTATGTGTGTGTGGAAGTCGTTATTAATATAAATTAAATCCAACTTTAATACGAGAAATTCCACAACTCATCAAAGAAGTTTGAAGTTGAAATAAACTCTGAAAATACAATAATTACTAGAGTCATTCCTAAACTTTTAAGCATAGAAATTTTATTTTTATTTTAAAATTGATAAAACAACTTTTTAAAAAATAAAAAATTAGTTTTTGCAATTTCTCGCATATTTTGTTAATAGCAAGTAAAATAAAGTAATTTTTAAATGTTCGTTTAAAATGGATTTCACAATTGTGTTAATTTACAGTGCCTTGGATATCACAAATCTCTGTCCAAAAAAATTCATTACAACTTGTTGTGGCATCTGTTGAAAATGTTGTTTCGTATTTGTTGTTTTTTTTATATGCTAATTTCGTCTCTAAAAGTCTCTGCCCACAACAGAGCTGATAGTCGAGAGTTTACTGAATTACCCACGTTTTCTAGTTGCTTCTTTGAAAACTTAATTAAATATTTAAATGCGAGCACAACAAACTAAGAAACCAACAACAAAAAGAAGAGGGAAAAAAGTCAATGTTGTTACCAAATTGCTTGTGACTCGAGCTGCTTATTAAGTTTTTCGGTTTGTTCGGTTTTTACTTGGCCAACATTAAGTTGCCAAATTGCTGCCACAAACAACTGCTAACAAGCAGCAACAACAACAGCTGTTAAATACAACAACTTAGCATTAAGTTATGTATTAACATGAAACCTGAAAGAGACAAGAAAATAACTTAGTTTTTAAGTAGAGCTTTTAAATTTCACAATTATTTGGCAACAACTGACAAACTTACAAGTTTTCGGGACAGGTTCATTTCAGTTCTGAGCGAATATTTGATCAAGCTTAATAGACATTTTAATATGCGAGTACTTGAAGTAAACAAATAAAAGTAGAAAAAATTAAGAGAAAAATAAATAGAGAGAGAAAGAGAGATAAATATAGGTAATGCGAGGGCATGAATATTGGTTAAAATAATACACAGTAATTAATGTCAACGATAAATGTAAGAAAATTACAAACAAAATTGATTAAAAAATAGAAATCTCTCTAAAAAAAAATTTACACAATGATGGAAAAATTAAAAGAAACGACAGTCATTTTTACATTTCAACCAAATTTTATATTTTATATAGAATCATGTTGTTTTGTTACAATTTAAAAAATTGCTACAGTTATAATTATTAAAATTATTTTTTCAATTACCGTTCTTCATTACATGGTCTGATGTCTTTTTAGTTAAGGTTTATTTCTACAGGGTATTTCAGTCATGATTATATACAAATTGATGAGAAGAAAAAACTTTAAATCCCTTAAAAATACAAAAATATTAATTTGAAGCTTATTAAAATGATTCTGGGACCTTTTTGTTAGGGTATATTTTGAGTATTACAGGGTATTGCAGTTTTTAAAATACGCGTGGGCGCATTAATTTACAAGAACTTCAAGTTGAGTGTGAAATTAACATTTTAGGAACATGAAACGAGCTTTAAAATTCATTTATTTATTTATTTATTTATTTTTTTGTTGAAACGTTGAAATTACGAGTATTTCCTTCTCTGCCTTTGGCACGATCATTAAGCAGCTGTTGCTCATCAGTTGTTGTTGCTGCTGTTGTTGTTGGCATTGCATTCAATCATCAATCAAAATTTTGTGCTGTGCGTGCGAAGGCAACTCTGTGGTGGCTTTAATGATGCAAAAACGATGTCGACAGTGGCTGTGAACGGACAGAGAGATAGGGAGAGAGGGAAAGAGAGAGAGAGAGAGGGAAAAATGCAAACTGCAACTGCTGAAAGTGCAGCTAAATTGCCAGAGCCTGAAGCCAGAAATGCCTCGAACTCGGACTCTGGCAATCATCAGTCCCTTGAAACTTGGCCCTGAAACTGCCCCTTCCCTTGGCTGTGCCCTTTGCCGTTGCACTCTTTGACTAATCCATCAACTGCCAACGGGAGGTTGCACACACATACACACACACATACAGTTGCAAAAATGCAATAAAAGCGTTGTTCACGCTGACCCTTGAATACTCACTCTTCCCTCTCTTTCACCTCCTTCACTCTCTCTCTCTCTGTAAGTCGCCTCTTCATTTGGCACTTTTTGCTGCATTTTCAAGTGCGCTCTTTTCAGCAGCAATGGTAGCTCATTTTAGCTACACACAATGTTTAGCCCAGTACCGAAAAAGTATACACAGGCTTATGGATATGTGACCATGCCCATAAATACACCTATAACTCAGAGACTATAACAGTTAGAGCTACCTAGTTTGGTAAGAATACTTGTATGTTGTGCACTCCGACCCAGCAAATTAAAAATAATCAAAAAAAAAATGCAAATTTAAAACTACAAGCCTGAAATTTGGCATAGGAAATGTTTGCTATGTTGCGGACGTTGGCTAAAAATTTCAAATCGATCGATTTGTAAACAGATTAGATAATTAGATTAGATTTTAATGCAGTTTCAACGTTGGTTAATTACTTATACTGCCGATGCAGGCAACGGTTCGAATCTCGCCAGCGTCAACTAAACTAATTTTTTATTTATACTTATTCATAAAGTGCTGTCATTTTTTTTATATGTATTTTCTTAAAAATTCGCTTTAATTCCAATTTAACTTTTTTTAATGTTATTTAATTATTGTATTATTATTACTGGCCATTTAGCAGTCGAGCAGCTCTTTCTAGCTACTTGTGTTTTTTCTTTTTTAATTTTTTTTTGTCCGTACTTTGTTGGCTAAAGCACACAGCACTCGCTCTCAAAGTGGCCGCGCTTTTCTATCTCTGATTTTCCCGCTCCCCCACCCTCCTCTTGCTATCTCCGCTTTCCTTTTACTGCGCATTGATGTGCAAAGTTTTTATGACGCATTCGTGATTTCTTCCTCTTTTTATTTTTACTTTTTTTTGTGTTTAATGCTGCACTGCGTCCATTTTGATTTTAAGGCCTTTTGTCCTTGCTTCAAGTGTTCATGGTACTGCAGAAATTTTTTTTCTCTTTTCAAAAAAGTTTGCTGGCCACTCGAGAATGTGACTGTAAAATGTGGTCAACTTTAAGTTAGACTGTTTAAGTTGCAGCAATATTTAAAAAAATGCTTAGGCAAATAAAAAATAAATTTAAAAACAAAAAAAATAATTTTCAAGTTGGAGATGCGGGGCATCGATCCCCGTACCTCTCACATGCTAAGCGAGCGCTCTACCATCTGAGCTACATCCCCTTGTGCTTATTCGGCGACAATGGCTGCACAAGAAACCAATCAAAGCTAACACGCACGAGAGAGGAAGCGGGAGAGAGCGACAAAGACATGACAAACGATCAGTGGGCAATGCTGCTATGCTGTTCCCACACTGTTTTATGCGGCGTCTATAAATAAACGCACTCAATAGCAGCTGATTAACATTTTGGAGCTTTTTTTTTTAACTTGACACTCTCGCGCTCTCTCTCTCCCGCATGCTCTTTATGTGCCGTAGTTGTTGTTATTGAAGTAATTTCTTGTAGGCAACAGCAGCTGCTTATAATTTGCTTATTAATTGGCCATGTAATTTGCAAAATTACCTTTTATGTGAATTTATATGTATTTATTTGTATGCGTGTGTGTCTGTGTGTAGGGTAGCAACTTTTGTTGTCGTGCTCAATTACAGCTAATTAGCAGCGCTGTTATTGTTGATTAAATATACACAGCGAGAGAGAGTGGGAGAGTTTATGATTGAGAGAGCGAGAGAGAGTGGGTAATGTTAGTCAAAAGCTTGCCTTCCTCCTCCTCCCCACGCTCGCTTGCATTATAATATCAGTTGCAAAATTAGGTCACAGCGCGTTTGTAGATAATTATGATGATGATGATGACGATGATGAGCAACGTGTCGAACGTGTTTGTTGTTGTAGTTGTTATTGTTGTTGTTGCTCTGCGTCAGCTGCTGTTGCCATCATCAGAATTGCAGCAGCATCAGCAGCTGTTTCCCATTTACTTTCAATATGCGTTTTTTTCTTTATGCGTTTGCAGTGGGAATTATAATTTTTTCAGTCAATATGTAACACTCGAGTAAATAAAAATCTATTAGACAAAAAAAACTCTAAATTTCCAATGATTTCAGTGAACTAAATTAAATTAATATTAAAATGAATATTTGAAAAAAGGTTCAAAAGTACTTATTAAACGAGTTTAATAATATTAATATTTATTTCTTTTTAATTTGCAAAAAAATATCTTAGTAATTGAATTTATTTATTAATTTTTTTAATTAATTTGCAAAAAAAAAACAGGTAATTTGACTCTGAAAAATTACATTCTCTGGTGAATATTAGTCTATCAGACATTTTATGAAATTTTAAAGAAAACATTTTTGTTTATAATATTTAAACTAAACTTTATAAGTTTTTATTTTTGAAAAGTAGTTTCTTAATATATTTTTTTGTATTGAAGAGTATTAAATATTCAGCTTGTCGCAACTTTCTTTATGCCTTATCTTCGCATTTCCTTCTGCCTCTAAATTGGCTTCGATTTGGGTCACAGTCGTCATCATTCTGTGGCATCCTGTGGCATCCTGTGACGTCAGCGTCTCGTCTTCTTATTAACACGAATTTCAATGGTTATCAAATGGCAAACAGCAGGCAGTTAATTTAAGTTTTTATAAAATTGGCAGCTAGGCAGCTTTGTGGTCAACAAAACCAAAAAAAAAAAAAATTAAACCACAGCAGCTGTTTGATTTATATGCAACATTTTTTCCTTTTTTTTTATCAGTCGCCAAAAATTTTGTTGCAACAGCTGCGCAGAAAATGAAGCTTACAGGCTGATAAATTGGTAGATATGTTTATATTGGTAGAGAGTCTGGTAGATTTAAGACAGCTGTTTAATCGACAACCTTTAGCTGGAACTTCATTAGCAGCTTTTGTTTTTGTGGGATGCCACAAAACAGTTTAGATATTTTTGTTGTCTTTAATTTATGGTTTACCATACATAAGGAAAAAAGAGAAATATAAACACTATTGGCCTACATACTTGGCGTATGCGTAATGTCATTAAATAATGCCACATGTCACACACACACACACATTCTCATACACAACACAAGTCACGTGATTAATCGCATTACTAATCAATACAAATGTCACTCAAGCGTTGACATTTGAGATTTGTGGCCAGTTTCTATCGCATTACGCATACGCACAGTAGTCCCCCCTTAATTTCCCCTCACCCCACTTGTCAAGAAAACTGTGTTGGCCATTGTCAATTAACTGGCGTGTAAATTGACTTAACCTGCAAATCACCACACACAAAAACAAAAGCCCCAAAAAAAAAATGGTATAAAGGCAAAACTCCAAATGCAGTTGCGAGCTAGAGATGGGTATGGGTATCGATGCTGTATACGATACAAAGAGAAACGATATTTTTATTTTTAATTTCACATTTAAATTAAGTCCAACACATATTGAGACTTTATCTAAAGACTAATATAAAAATAAGATAATTCAATCTGATAGAAATAATCTGGGAAAATGGGAAAAATCAATGATATACTTTGCATATAATAAAACCAAATATAAAATTATATCCCAAGTCTAAAAAGAATATTATGCAGTAATATTTTATTCTATTGAACTAGTGAACCGATGAATATTCATATATGATTTAAATTCAGTGTAATATGATTGGTTTTCTTTACTATATACTTTATATCTTTACTACTATACTAAATTGTCTTAGCTAAGTTGTGTGAAAATTTCCGCTTTTTAGGTTTAACCGTTTGGCCTACACGTTAATATGTCAGGCAGTTAGGACAAAGTGTTTTATATACTAAAGATTTGAAAAACAAAAAACATTCTGTGCAACAATTTGTACCCCAAGTTCCATATCGATAGTATTTTCTTCCAGCTATTCCCATTCCTAATATGCACAAGCATTGCCGCAGATTTTCACAGTCCGTTGACATTTTCCCAGCGCACATTTTTCACATTGTTAGCCCACAGAAATGCGCTTTGGTTATTGTTTTTCCATTTTCCATTTGTTGTTTGCGTTTATCGCCTGACACTTTTTGTTGTTTTCGAACAACTGTTGTTCGTTGTTCGCCGTTGTCTTTTGTCAGCTGCTGTTATTTTTATTTATTTTGTTCGCATTTTTTGGCATTACATCTTTTCATTATCAGCAACCTTTTTAGCTGATATCCGGGCTGACAGTAGGCGTGGCCGCCTTACGCCCCCTGACGCTAATTAATGTCGCGTGTTTCGTGTTTTTTCGGACTTAATTCAATGCAAGAATTACACTAAATACATCACAATGTCCAAAGAAATAAGGTCAACTTGGGGGTTAACAATGAAAGAGAAAGAAGTAAAAGAAAGGAAAGGGAACCGGAAACGCGTTGCCATTTCCGTTTTGATTACAGGTTATGGGGCCGAGGACTTTTTCTCGTACTTTTCCTTAGCGGGAAATTGTTAACAGGCGTGAAAAGTTGCTGCAAACAAATGAAAGTAGCTCAAAATGGCCAAATATTGCGTCACGTAGCCAAAAAAAGTAAATAGTCAGAGCTCAAAGGTTGTTAAAGAAATATAAAGAAAAAAAATAATAATATATAAAAAATCAAAGAAAATGTTCGAATTATGAAGACTTCGACTTATGGAATTCTTTTCTTTAAGCTTATTAAGTTTATTACCAATCGATTGAGTTCGAGTTATTGTTCTACTCTGTGTGTTTCCATTTTTATTATTTTGTTAATTTATTTCCGTGCTTCTTTTTTCCAAATTTGCTGCCCTGCTTCTTTTTTGTTAGCTTGTTATCACTTGTAGTTCAGCATAATTGGGTCTAAAAAACAAGCTAAATAAAGCTAAATATGTGCACACAACACAACACATTACACAAGCTAAAAGTATTCCTCGTTTTCAGTTTTTGTTCAATTCCATTCGCAGCTGTTTGCTAATTTCTAACAGCACGACACTAACAAATTTCAAAATCTATTTTATCGCACCGCTCTGATCTCTATAATATTTACCCAAGCGTGCTCTATTCATGTGCCAAGCGTTGTGTTTTTTTTTCAAGCAAAATAAATATTAATTTGTGGGCAGATTGTAAAAGAAAATGGAAGTCAGAGTGATTGACTAGGAGTTGCCCAGTGTTAAACAATCTAAGTTTTATTATTTTACACATTTTCAGACAAAAGTCTTAATATTAAAATCATTAATTTGCATCAAAAAACTTTTTAAAATTTTTTCCATTTCAAACAAAAAAATTTTTCAATCAATTTATCAATTTTAAGTGTTGTTGTATACCAATTTGGGCATCTGGAGTTGATTAATAACTAAAACTATATTTACAATTTTGAATTTTCGAAAATGTAAAACTTAAAAAGCGATATTTGCAGTCAAAAAATTATTTTAACGATATTAATTCAATTTGAACATTATTGATCAATATTATCTATTCTAGAAATAATTGATTTCTTAATAAGTGTATATAAAATATTTATTTAATTCCCTGAATCAGTTTTCTGTTGTAAAAAATGTAATATTTTTTTTTTTAATTAAATAATTTTTTTTATACATTTTCAAATGTCAACTCTTTTTTGAAGCTGGGTTTTATTTTTCTTCGGCCATTCGATTATGTCATTAGTCAGGAAAAGCAGCAGCGATTTACATTTTGATTGCATTTTATTATTGCCAACGACAACAGCGAGAAATGTCAGAAGTGTACTGAAAAACATTATGATAATCACAGGCATTTCCATAAATTTCCAACAACAACAACTGAAAATAAAGCGAAACAAAAGAAAAATACAGACTCCGGGGCAGAGAGAGAAATGTTTTATGCATATTTAAATAGTCATAGCGCCAGAGGAAGTTGGATGATTAACGCAATACTCCAACTTAAATTTGGGTATATTAGCTAAGAGAACACGTTTGCCTCAAAATTGCAGCCCATAAAAACTTGTATGCATTAGAAAAATCAGAAATGAAATTTAAAAAAAAATGCAAATAGAGAAAAACCAAAGTTTCAATTAGAAATGTTTACTCAGAAAAACATTAAGAGTGCAAAAGTTAATTAATTGATATAAGCAGGGTATTAAGTAGTCGTTAGAGTGCAGATAAAAATACAAGTGTCATTATCGCTTGTGATTATCATTCGAGTCTCGGGCATTTGATATCATCATGTCCATCATGACATGTGCATGTTGAATTTACAAATAACAGAGCGCAAAAAAAAGAAAAACAACAAGTCATAAAATTATTTGACATAACCCCTGACTGTTCCCCTTCCTCGTTCCACTGTCTAGTCAGTTGTCCGTTGTCCTTGGTGTCCTTTTGTCCGAGTGCCTAATGTGAAAACTATGACGCCAGAAAATGGACATTGACAAATGGCCAGTTGACAATTTGGTCTGCATAATAAAAAGTTTCTGAAATGCGAGAAAAAAATCTGATATTAAAATCAGAATTTTTAATGTGCAGAGATAATATGAATGTGTCTATAATAACTATTTAATGAATATTAACAAAGAAGAAAATAAATTGTTTTACTAAATTTAACTTTCGATTTTAGCAAATAACAATAAATTTTGAATCCAATAAACTTGTTTAAAATTTATTAAAATTGAATTAAAATGTAACCTTAGATTTTAGCAAATAACAATGATTTTTGAATCCAAAAAGTTTGTTGAAAATTTATTTAAATTAAATTCTCACGCCAAAAAGTTGATCTAAAAGCAGGTTTAAAAGTCTCTATACTTCTAAGTTATCACTTGAATTGATCGCTAGGAACAATACATAAATAAATAATTTGTTACAAAATGAATATTCGCAATTTTGTTGTGCGTCACACGCGTGTTTCTGTCATAAACTCAACACGGGCCATATAAATTATTGAGGGCATCTAAAGGATAAAGGATACGCTTTCTTCATTTCTTTACTCTCTATTCTTTATTCTTTACGTGGCTTATCAGCAACTGTTGCAGCTCCGGCTGATGTCGTTCAGAGTCTGTGTGTGGGCATTGTTACAAGTAGTTTGTTGGACGTCATAACTAAATAAATGACAGTCTCTCCCTGACTTTATTCAAATCTTTGGCCCATTGTTTGGCATAGCACAAATTGCATAGAAACCTATTGAACCTAGTATTGGGTAACGAGAGGAGGCAACCAAGGCAACCTTCAGTTGTCCTCCATTGTTCGCAAGTCGAGTGGACAAATCGCCATTGGGGTCTTAAAAAGTAATAGAAAATGAAGGAAACAAATCGTTAAAGAGCTAGAGACACCAAATTTGTAAACTGACAAATTCAAAATAAAATTAGATTAAAGTTTTGCAGATCATTTGTTTTTATTTTCATTTTAAATCTATCTATTTATCTGAATAAATACAAGATTTTCCACTGTCGAGTTGTTTTCCAACAAAAAAATATATATTTCAAGAGCTAGACACACCAAAACTATAATTTGAATATGTTTATTTTTATTCGCTTAAAATATATTTTATTATTTTTATTTCCACTTAAAATATTTTTTTTTCTAAATTAGTACAGGGTTTTAAACAGTCGAGTTTAATCTCAAACTTGTAATCAAAATTATAACTTGACAGATCAAATATGTTGTTTTTAATAATATTTTTATTTAATTTATTTTTTTTAATTTCCATTTTATTATTTGTATTCCATTAAAAATTTATTTTTTCTAAACAAGTACAGGGTCTTTCATAGTCGAGTTTTCTAATACTTTCCTACTAGTTGGAATTCAAATATGCCAATCAGTAAACCACACACACACTCACACACACTTACACATATACGTCCACGTAGCTGGGCCATAAATTTGTTTTTGGGGGCACCAAAAAAATGTTGCACGGATTTAGGCGTTGCCATACTTTACCGTAAAATCCTATTTTATTTTCAATTTGTCAGCAATGTGTGTGTGTGTGGAGAGAGAGCGTTAAGCTGACAGAGACCGAAACCAAAAATAATATTTATGTACATATATATAAATTTCTTTTGGTTTCATGGCCATATGTGAAGCTATTAACTTATTAGTACAACGTGGCGTATGCGCAACTTGAGAACTTGTGGTTCATTTTCTGTTGAAGTGACTGTGGAATTTGAAGTTGTTGAAGTTGTGGGGTCGTTGGAAAAGAAGAAAATGAAACAATGACAGCTTGTCATGTTTATAGCACACTCGCACACACACACACTCGCACACACACACACTCGCACACACACACACCCCTGACAAGAAAACACGCAAGCTGCTGTACAAAAGGCGTCTACACTGATAAAAAAGCAAATGTTTATTATATTTATATTTATTTTTATATTTATATAAATAAAAAGATAATTTTTTTAATTTTACTTTCAAATTATAACTTTTAAAGCTTTTGTATAAAAAATGAATGCTGAAAACCAAAAGTTTATAAAATAAGAGAAAAAAATTAGTAATTTCTTTTTTTTTTAAGTTAAAGATGTTTTATTATAAAAATCAGACAATTTTAAGTAAGATGAGCATTTTTTGATATTAAAACTCTATATTTTTATTTTCCATCTGTGTACAGTTTATTTTTTTTCACTCTATGAAAAGGCACGCGTTTGTCGCTTTGTCTGACAATTCCTGACTGTTCACAGAAGCCTTGAAATACACACACCTCCACACACCACACACACATTTCCCCTACAGAGTTGCCCATTTTTGCCTTTTGTGATTGTCACTGGCATATGAGAAATGTGCTGGGCTTTTACATTTATACCCGCGGTATTACGAGTAGTATTTTCCTTTGCTTTCCTTCCCTTCTCTCTTTTCATCTGTCTTTTAGAGACAGAACTCTGTTTATTTCATCAGATTGTTGACGGTTTCCACGCGCTTTTCAACTGACTTGAATTTTAACAAATTATTCGCAGACGCCACAGGAATTTTATTTTCTTTCTTTATTTGACGCATTTTTAATGAGCGCACACCTTGAACTGTTTTGTCACATTTCAGGGACAAAAAGCAAGAGAGAAAGTAAGACAGAGAGTGAGAGAAAGAGAGCGAAATTGGGGAAAAGCTTAGCCAGGTGTATAAAATATATAAATGGCCTTAAAATGACAATAGAAGTTGCCGTTATGTGACTGGCATTGACAAAAAGCATTTTCATTGAATGCCGGAGATAAGCGCAAAATAAGGAAAGGGATGGGAAAAAATTGGCATTTAAACTATAAATATTTGTATTAAATTATAATTTAAATTTAATGCCAGGTTTATATAAAAAAAATTAGCTAAAATAACAAAAAAAATGTAATAAATCAAATATTTTATTTTAGACTAAGACTAGAAACAAGCATGAAAGGTCAAGTTCCCGCTTATAGGATATCCGTTGCTTACCCAAAAAAATTAAAAAAAAAATGTACTGCATACTTTTAGGCACTTACATTGCTTGAAACTTAAATCAGCCATTACTAGCGTTATGTTTGGCCGATCTTGTTGCGATTAAGTAGGATGATAGCTTATAACAATCTAAAACGTTAACTACCAAAATTTAATAAATTAAGTTGAAATATTATTATTAATTTAGAAATTCAATTAAAAGCAAAAAATTTGGCAAGATAAGTGTAAAAAACTCACAAATCAAACTATTCTAAGTTATGGTCGAAACAGATGAGAAGAATACACAAATTATTTGGATTATAATTGCATAATTAAGGCATAATTAATTTAAATGTAACCCATTTCAGAGTTACAGCCATAACTATAGCCTCGAACAGGGCTCGAACTTCTTCTTTCACTCAATTGTGGCTACACTCGCATCCTTTTTTCGGCATTTTATGCTTTGTGTTTTGGCCTCATTCAGTTGATGATGATGATGATGGCCAGGCCAAATTAAGCATGCCAAACACACAGCAAGAAAATCGCTCGAGCATGCAAAATGTGTAGGAAATGTGGTAGAGTGAGAAGTGAGAGAAAGAGAAATCCATGGGAAATGCTGATGACGCTCTTAAAGGAGCAAGATTTGTAGGCGTGGCTATTTTTGGACAACTGCTGCCGAGTCCCACACGTTGGGCGCCATTCATGCTGCGACTCACGTTGGGCGCCATTTACAAACGCAAAATTAGTTTGCCGCAAAAACGAAACGAATGACGATGGACGTCATCGCCCACATGGAAATGAAAATGAAAATGCGAGCACAGTTGTTGTATCTCCAAATGCCTTCGCCGCTTTTCAAGGGCATCATCATTTATATATCTCCGAGCAAAGTTTTTCATGTGTCAAATGCATGACCAGAGATTTTGCCCGTGTCTCTGTCTCTGTCTTTGTCTCTCACTATCGCTCTCTCTCACTTTTTTTGATTTGCTTTCTGCTTTTTTAAGCACATTTTTTGCTCTGTGTTTCGCATTATTGCCTTTGGCTCGTTATGGGGAAAAAACTGTGTCCTGTGCTCGGTAATTTTCCATTATATAAGATGGAAAAAATAATATTTTTTTTTGTATGTTGCATTTGCGTCACAGCCACCCCGTTGAGCGTGTGTCATAATCAATCAGTTTAAACGTGTGTCTTTTGAGCCAAAAAAAAATGAAAAAGAGACATTTTCACATATTTAAAAAATTTTAATATGCTCGTGAAATTTACTTATGCCTAAGTAGGGGAGCTTAGAGTTGTTGTATTTCACCTTGTCGCGACCTTTTGTTACAGCAATTGAGACTAACCCTTTTATTTTCTATTCTCTTTTTCTTTTTAGGTAAGCTGTTTGGATTATATAAAACTCTGCCCTCAAACGAGAGATAGACAGAAAGAACAAAGTGATTTATGGGCTAAGTACACTTATACAAAAAACAATCTGCTTAAAAATAAATTCAATTAAACTTATTCCAAGAATTTGGCAAAAGAGATTTTAAAATGTTCAAGGAGAAATGTTAAATACTTACTTTTTCGCAGTGTAGCAAATAAAAATAAATATTTGCATTGCCTACTTTTGTGCGTCGACTAAAGGCGAAAAAATAGGAAAAAAAAGCTAGGAAGAGAAGCAGCAGAGGCTATGTAATTAGGTCGTGAATGCCCCTCATTTATTATGGCCTCAAACATGGCCAATTTTTGGCCAAAACACAAAAGAAGCCATTGGTCATTTTTTGTGCTCGGCGATTGTGCGACTGCCAAATGATGCATAAATTTATGTCAATTTCTCTCTTAAACAATTAAAAATCGGCGCACAAAGGCGAAATGAAAAGCAAGCAATGTTGCTTCATTCTTTTGCCTCTCCATCTTTCTCATTTTTCACTCCACAAACAGCTGCTGTCGCTTCCCATTTTTAAATATTTCATGTAATGCCTTTGCAATTTGGCGCTGTTGTCATTTTTCATTCTACATTTTACTTTGCCTACTTTGAGGCGGAGAGCGAGAGAGAACGGACGAAATTAAAGTGAAATATTGTGGCATGTGCTAGGGCACAAACTTTCCAGTGGCAACGTCTTTATCGTCATTGTTGTCAGCTTTGCTTTTGCTTTGCTTTGCTTCATCATCACAGCTGCCCCATTAAATGGTCAGCTTTATGCTTGTTATGATTTTTAATGTTTATGATTAAAGCGTTTTGACTTAGTTTGTGTTTTTCTGCTCTTGTGACAGCGTTCCTCATTTTCTCACTACAACAAATCATTTTCGTAGATAAATTACATAAATATCTGACATAATCATTCAATATTATACAAAATATTTCATGGACTCATGATTTTTATGCTTACCAAGCGCTGAAAAGGAATGTGTAGTTAATGAAAAAGCTGTGCTTAATATGATGTGATCTATTTTATATTGGTTTTCTGCATTGATTTCTATAAACTATATTGTTATACAGTTCCTGCTGATTTTTAGCCTTACCTTTTGCAGAATAGGGAGTAGCTGCTGGTTCTTTAACTTGCCTGCTGATTTTAGGTCTTACCTTATGCAGAAATGTGTGTAATTGATAGTTCTTTAAATTATTTGCTGATTTTTAGCCATACCTTTTGCAAAAAAGGGAGAAACAGCTGTTTTTTTAAGCTTATTTGCTGATTTTTAGCTTTAACTTATGCAGTAGTAGAGTAACTGCTGTTTTTTCAACTTATCCACAGGTTTTCAGCCTTACCTTATGCAGAAATGGGAGTAACTGTCAACCTTATTTGCTGTCTTAGGTGACACAAGTCCTTAAACATTTTCCACTAGCTGTTTGTATACACTCAAGCATGTTTTTAGTGTATGTGAGTGTGTGTGAGGGTGTATAAAGTCTCGTTTAGACGCCTATATAGTGCTGTGCTCAGGCAGGCGCACATAATTTGCCTAGCACGCCCAGAAGTATGCAATCAAAATGGTTTTAATTGATTTTAGTCGACGTCGCGTCGCTTCTCGTTGCCTCTATAAAGTCAATGGACTGCCAGCCTGAACACACACACACACACATGCTTGATAACACACACAGGCTCAACTTGGCAAATTCTAAATTGCATAAATTTATTTCTTGCCTCGTTCAGTTGTTGAATTGGGTTGCTTTTGCCTCTCTGTCGCCCAAATGCCACGCCCACCTGCCTGCAGGCCATTTGTAAAATTGATTACGCGCATAAATTGAAGCAGACGAGAAGCGACGATATCAAAATGTTGCCACAGGGGTTGCAACAACAGGGGAAGGCAGGAAGGAAGGCAAAAAGGCAGATGGGGGAGTCCTACTGGGTCCACTTTTTTAAGTCTAGTTTCAAATTGAATTTCGCTCACTTTTACGTACGTATATAAAACATATATAAAATTTATGTAATCAAATTCAATTTGCTTTAATTGTGTTTGTTGTAGTAGAGACTCTCTGCTCTCTCTCTGTCTTTCTCTCTCTCCTGCTCAAAGTTATTTGTCAATTAACAACAGCGAAATGTTGCAATTAATGTTGTGTGTGCACACATCCAAAGTTATATAAGGGATACTATAACATCCATTGGAATCTCCCGCTGGTATTTGGCTTACATTGGCAATTGGAATCGCTTCAAATGGCCGAAACATGCGAATTACGCACCAATTTTGGAAAGGGAAGTTTACATAACAGGCGACAAATGTGTCGAAAGTAATATGGCAATATCCATTCAGAGAAACAAAATTTAAATAAAATAACAAAATTATATTTAATGCAGTGGTGTCCAAACTCACACAATCACATATAGCGCTTGTGTGCTTTACACTAAAAAAATAAAATATAAGCATATTTAAACTGTCGCATCGTTACAGTTGGCAACGTAAAGAGAGCAAAGCATTAGTTGCAGTGTATGATAAAAGTCTAGCGCTGTACGGTCTCTCTCTCTCTGATATTAAAAATGATCAGCCGATCAGATGCCTCGTGAGAGAACAAGAAGCCGAACACAAGCATCGTGAGAGAGTAAACCGCCGAGCGTCCTATTTATAGAACACACATATTCTCTCTCACTATACGTGTGTCGACTGCGACTCCGGCAGAATTATGAGTTCCTATTCCATGGGATAGGCTTTTGGCATTGTGGACACCACTGATTTAATGCAATTTAAATATGCAAATTTGATTTTATACTAATTTTATATTAATATTCTCAACACTTGTTACTTGCATACCTTTTTCAAAACAGAACTGATTTTCAAAGCGGAATGACATTTTGATTCGTTCAAATAATTTTTTGCTTCAAAATATCGATTTCACAGAAATTTTGACTTGTTGACTTTCATAAAATTGCCAAAACTGATACAATTTCCAAGCGGATTGTCATTTTGATCATGGTTTGGCCTCTAATTTTATGCTGCATTCAAATGTAATTATTTTTTTTAGTAAGTTATGCACAATTTTGTCGCCTGTCCTTGGGCTTGCATTTCGATGGGGTCAACATCATAACGACAAGCCGAGAAACAGACAGAAATAGGGAGAAGTAATCAAAATGACGCCACTGTAGTCGAGTATCAAACAATACAAATTACTAATTTACACGGAATGGCAATGCACAAATGTGATCGACCCCCTTGGGCAAGTGTCCCCCCTTTGCCCCCTTTCCTGGGAATTAGCAGTGGACACAGAGACACAGGATACAGCATACGTAATGAGCAATGATTATGATGAAACAGCAATTAGTAATTGAACAGTTAAGCAGTTTGTTTAATTGCCAATTGTTGCACGTTTCACAAGCGATTCAAAATGCTTTAAATGCAATGCAAATTCAATTTTAAGCCGCGCCTCAAAATTTAATGAAATTACATATTTATTTAAAGAAATGCGCAAAAAAGATGACGAGAAAGTTCAATGAACGGACGTCAAACCAGGAGCTGCAAAACGGAGATTGGAATTGGGATTGAGATAGAAGGCGGGGCTGAGTGCAAAGAAAAATAAAAAAAAAATAAAAAAGATGACGAGAACATGTTGCGTCAAGTTTACAGCCTCCAGGCCAAAAGGCTGAAAATGATGAAACAGTTTGAGAATTAAATTCTTCGCCAGCAAAAAGGTGACGAGTTGTTCCAAAATGTCAGATGAAATCTAAAGAGATTAAAAGCTGGTACACTTGAAAAAAAAGAAAGTGCAAATTCTTAATTTTTGGGTAAAATACTTAATTTCATGAACATGTCAAAGTTCTTAGAAATACAAAATAGCACAATTTAATTTCTTTATTTCGATTCCTAGTGCTACAAGCTAACGCTTATTATTTATACTTGTATACCATTTATATATTTATAATTGTATACCATTTTAAATGGTTTTTATTCATTTTTTTTATATATTTTTTTTTGTTCTTAGAAATAGAGAAAAAATATCTTTTTATACCCTTAAATTAGTAAAAGGGTATATTGTATTCTTTGTATTCTATTATAATAAGCTATCATCCTATTTAATCGCAACAAGATCGGCCCAACAGAACGGTAGTAATGGCTGGTTTACGTTTCAAGCAACGTAAGTGCCTAAAAGTATGCAATAAAAATATATTATATTTATTTAAATAAGTAACGAGTATCCTATAGTCGGGAACTTGACTATAGCCTTTCCCGCTTGTTTTTTGTACAAATAATCTTGAATTTAAAGAAAAAAAAGCAATTTTGTCAGTGTACAAGGAGTGAAAAGGGGCAACAAAAGGTAACAAATTTTTGGCTAGTGTTGAAAATTAAAGGCAGCTGTGACCATTCCAAGCTGTCAGTTAGTTAGTTAGTCGGTTGACCCCGCAGGCAAAAACTGTTTACAGAAACCATTCAAATATGAAGCCAACCAAAAAACGGCAAAGTTGAGAAACTTTTCCCAATGCCAAATAGCAATTTGAACTTTTCGATTCGATTGCGAATTGCGAATTGCGATGGAGCCTTTTTTGCTTATCACGTGCCAAGCGGACATTGGTGTCTGATTTGATTTTTGCAGCTGCCAATGCCACGCCCACACCGCCTCCGCCTCCCTTTTCCGCTGCTGAACAGCAGTCGAGTTTGGCAGTCAACACTTGAGCACGAAATGCACCTGAAAACACAAAAACAGAGAAAAAAAACAAGTCCTGAATTGAGACCGAAAAGTAATTTCCAATTGTGCAACAAAAGCGTTGATGATTATTATACCCTGTAAACGAATTATCACTGATGAGGAGTAGCATAGGATCAAGCTATAAATAAATTTATAATTATTATAAATATATTTGTATAAAATCGGTTTAATTCAAAAAAATATGAAATTATATAAAAGATACATAAATCATAAAATTGCCCTATAAATTTTATTGTTTTCTTTTAATCCTTTACAAAACTTCTTAAATAATGAAATATATATTTGTTGCATAAAATAGTTTTCATTTTAAGCATACGGTGATGGAATATATAATATAAACAATATTTTTTTTGTTGTATTTCTAAAATTGTTACGGATATATTAATAATTTTTATTTCTATAATTTGTACTTTATACCTATTAAGTAAAAGTAATGTTTAAAAAGTTGTTTATGTTGTGTGATAAATTCAGCTTTCTAGGCTTAACCGTTTGGCCCTCACGTTGATATGTCAGTCAGTCAGGACAAAGAGTTTTATATATATAGACTTAATTATAGGTTTGAAATGTAAAAATGACTCTCGTTTATATTATTTTTTCCATCACTGTAGCTAGTTTTTTAAAACTACAACATATTGAAAATTAAAAAAAATCGTTAGCGGCGTTTTCACAAAAACCCCCAAAATGTGGAGAAAAATACCTTATTTCACCTGTAGCTGTTTACCTATTTACCTAAAAATAAAACTTCGAAGGTATGCCTAAGAGCCCTTCAAAATACCTTTTCAACGATATATAGATCTTATCTGTGGCTTCTATCGTTTGGATGCTATGGGGGTTTTAAGTATTTCGGTTTTTAGCGATTTCCCGCTAAACTAGCGATTTTTCGAAAAAGTCGTTGAACAAACGTTTCTAGATTTTTTAACAGGAACAAGTCCTCATTCAAACATTTAAGCTAAATCAACGATTTGATCCAAACAAACAAACAGACAAACAGACAAACAGACAAACAGACAAACAGACAAACTGACTTTTCATCTCATTTTCGGAAAGGCCCCTAAAAATTTCAAAATTAATTATCTTTCGAACCAGTTGACCGATTTCGATGATCGAGGTGTCATTCGACGCGTATTTTTAATGAAAATTGTAAAAAATTCAAAGAAAATTCAAAAAAGCTCCAACGGCCCCATTAGCTCCAATCATCAAAATTTTCCGCCTCCCACTTACACCTGTTTATCTCACGAACCAGGTGAGTTTTCAAAAGTCTTAGTATGCACATTTGTAAGTTAAGTTAATACCTTTCGATTGGTATATAACTCGACCTGATCGGACAGTCATAGCAAATTTTCCATTCTTCCTGTGTATATATGCTAGTCGCCTTCGCACCCTTCGTGCTGCTTTCGTCACTAGCGCGGACTGCCGTCCGCAGTGATTTACAACTATAAGGAGTATCTTTTAGTCAGCCATTCCTTTTATTTTATGTTATTTTACTGAAATCAATCAAAAGAAAAAACCTTGTAATGATTTGCTACAGTTTTCACATTGCGTGCGCAAATTGACCAACTCAAATTGATGGACCTGTTTTTTCCAAAGGGCCTCTTAACAAATATCTCAGCGGGAGAGAAGAGAAGAGAGAATGAGAAGAAGAAGAAGAATGATCTTTTGAAGTTAGGATTTCATCATGGGTAATTATCATTTAGTTATGGCACTTTTTCTGATTCTGTTTTCTCGACACGCACATGATAAATGATTTTCCATTAACTCGCATTGGAAAACTAAACTAAAAGGGAAAAACAGGACAAAAGCAAGCAACCAAAAGATGTTACACATGCTGTGTGTGTGTGTGAGTGTGTGTGCTGCATTTGTCATCCATCATCAATGATGGATACCAATCTTCCGTCCCCTCTTCAAATTATTTGTCTAGTTTTTACATTTTTCTTTAATGATTTTTCTTGCGTTGACTTTAAACCAAAGATTTGTTTAACCCAATTTCCAATGAAAAGAGCGTATCTTCAAGTTGTTAACTTGATGTTTTCCCCCATTTCCCTCTCTATCTCTTTCTAACTCACTTGTTAGACAAAAAGAATCTTGAAAATGACCACAAAACCGAAACCAACGACTGAGACTGGATTTTTTCCTCAGATTTGATAGATGACCATAAAATATTAATGTGTGCATTTGATTTCTGCTTTTGATTTGATTTTGACTTCAAGGTCTTTTTTTTTTAAACCACAAAATGGCGAAGATTTTGAGCTGAGAAATGAGATGGCAGAGAGAATAGAATAGAGATGGTTGATGGTTGATGGATAATGGATTTAAATTTAGCAGTAGTTTAAATAAAAGTTAAAGTTACCATTATCCAATTATTTAAACATTCTGCAAAACTATTGTCACTCAATAAAAGAAAACTCTAGAAATAATAACTGAAGATTCCAATCCATTGCTTTATTGTCCCCTTAACACTTTAACTTGGAAGAAGAAATAAATCAGTCTTATTGCGAATACACGAAAACACTGTATAATCAACTCATTATCATTAACTGGCTGACAGGCGCTTCGGCTGTCATTAGACATGCAAATCGCCTAAATGTAGACTACAAAAATTCGAGTGTCTATATAGACATAGACCAAGGCAAGAGGAAGAGTCTGTTGATGATGAGTCATCTGCACGCAAAGCGTTTCAATTCCAATTCCTATTCCAGCAATTTGCCATAATTTCAGCGCTTAACTACGGACATAAGATTTATGGCAGTCAACTTTTCTTAGATAATACGTAAGAATTTATGAGTCATGCTGCTCGACTTTAGAATGCCCGGTAATTGAAAATGTTAAAATGTTTATTTATTTATAAATGTATTTATTTTTTGTAAATATAAATATAAATTTAAATTAAACAATCAAAATAAAATATTTTTAATAAAAAAATAAATTAAAGTTAAAAAGAAAATTAAAAATACTCTATGTGAAAATACTTAAATAAATAAAAGTTAAAAATAATAATAATAATAAAATAAAATGAAATAGAAACGATATATACGAGTTCCAGACTAAAGGATATCAGATACTTATTTAAATAAATAAATATTAATATTTTGATTGCATTCTTTTAGGCTTTTACATTGCCTGAAATTTAAAACAGCCATTACTAGCGTTCTGTTTGGAAGATCTTGTTGCAATCCAGTAGGATCATAGCTTAAATTAATAGATAATTACCATAATTATAATAATTAGTTTCCAAAATATATGTAACAGTCTAAAAACTGTACATATGGTGGCTTTACACCCTTTTACTTATTTTTTAAGGTAACAGATATAAAAAGTATCTTCATTTTTGACATACAGAAGAACAGACATGTTCACAGATTTATAAGCCCGTGCTCCCTTTTAACTACTGGGCTAAAAATGAAGATGAAATTGGAGGCAAGGATGAATTTCTTAAGTTGGTGGGAAATAACAAGTCTGGACCAAAAAAATATAGATGCTGCGTAATTTTTTGTGAAAACCATAACAAAAATATTTTTCGGCTGCAACTTGAGAGCACACAGACAGAGAGAGAGTGAGTGAGAGAGGAAAGAGAGAGAGAGAGAGAGAGAGAGATGGAGATGGAGGAATGAGTCAGACAGACGGCGACAAAGACGTCGTCGAACTGTTTTTCGGGCCCAGACATTCGCACTTTTTGGCCATGGCCAATGGCATCATAAAACTCTATCTAGCAGCTAAAAGATAATGTTGTTGTTGTTGTTGCCTCGAACAACAACGTTGTTTGCAGCTCAGCACGCACTTACCACAAAGTGGAGGGCGGCAAAAGGGGCGTGGCAAGAGGAAGGAGGAGGAGGCATAATATGAACTGAATGTCTCGTCGGTTGTTTGACCTTTTTTGCGTTACTAATTTACAGCGTTTATCAAATGAAAGAGTGAGCAAGAGAGAGAGAGAGAGAGAGAGAGATAGAAATCTATATGCTGCATACTTCTAGGCACATTTCTCTCTAGGCCTCTTGACACTTTTCGTTGTTGGCCAAGTTCATTGAACCCCTTTTTGCAGCGAGACAAGAGACAAAAACAACAACAACAACAAAAACAATCAACATTTTCTGTTCTCAGTTCGCAGAGTCGCAACTTTTTGTTGTCATCGCTTTTCTTTTGTTTCCCGCTAGCAGCATTAAATGCTAAGTAAATTTCCATAACCATTCCAGATTTTTCCCATTGCCTTTAGATTTTCTACGCTTTTGCGACTTATCTACACTGATGCAAAAAATTATGTATTCAGTTTAAAAATGCCATAATTTATAAAAAAAACAATTTAACTTAAATCAAAAATAAAAGCAGTTATAAGTACTTAAATTATATATATTAAAATAGTTGTTATTAATTATGGAATAATTAAAAATTAAAAAGTTTACAAATATGTTAGAGTTTTATATTAGAAAGAACATATTTAATTAATAATTAATAACTGAAATAAAATATTAAAATATTTAATAATTGCTTTGAAATGCATATAAAAAATTAAAAAGTTTACAAATTGTTAGAAAGAACATCTTTAATTATTTGATTCGATTGCCTCTAATTAGTCAAAGTAAAAATATTGAATTGCATCTGTTTTAATTTTCAAAATGCCATAATTTATATAAAAAATAAGTTTTAATATACTTTGATTTAATTTTCAATCGGTTTTAGCATGTCCACCATGACAAGTAGATTTTAGTATTTTAATTGAATATTTAAATATTTACTATTAATTATAATTTACATACGTATATATAAAAATTGAAAGGCTTACAAATATGATTAAATTTTATATTTAAAAGAAAATATTTAATCAACAATTAAATTTTTATTCGCTTGTCTCTTATCATATTTAATGCAAAATTATTAGATGAAAAAGTTTAATAAAAATTAAAAATGTAAAATGGCATATTTCTCTGAGTGTACTCGTATGCTTCTTTTATCTATTAATGTTTCTATTCTAAGTGGTTTTTCTCTCTCTTACAGGGCTGTCACAGATCCCAGGGATGGAAGACGCGTCGCACTCAAAAAGCTGCCAAATGTTTTTCAATCTTTGGTCTCATCCAAGCGCGTTTTCCGTGAACTCAAAATGCTCTGCTTTTTCAAGCATGAGAATGTAAGTTTTCATTTTCATTTGCTTTTATTTTAACATTTTCTCTTTTTTAATTATTTACATCAATTTATTGAGTAAAAAAACAAAAAGGCTGCACATTTAATTAAGTTGCATTTATGACAATCAATTTAATTTGCAAAAAATCCAATTCGATTATTACCGTAGTTGTTTTTTCGCTTTGCCTGCCAGGCAGTGAAAATATTTTCACAGCGTTTTCCACAAATATTACGCATACGCAGCGTATACGTTTAAATTACAACGTGGTTTTTATACCCTGTAGTGGCAATTTTAATTGGATTACAGTTTACAGTGCACACTCACAGGGTATTTTGGGTGCTTTTATTTACTGTTGGCATTTATTAAAAAATTTTCGCTTTTTTAATAATTACAACTCAAACGTTGTCATGGTTCAACTCCAGCGTCTGTTTCTGTTTCTTTATTGCCTTTTGACTTGACTATAGTTTAACTCGACTTGCTGTTATTGTAGTTGCTCTTGTCTGTCCCTCTGTCTGTCACACAAGGATCTTTTATTTGCCATGTAATTACTGACATTAAATTAAAGGTATAAGATATTGCAAATCTCATTAAAAAATAAACTCATTAACTCCCAACTGACAGCACTCATTGCAATAGTATGTAACTTAATTTTGGATAAAATTGGACAGTGCTGGCAACAAATTGAATTATCTAAATAAATAAAATTTTGATGCCGCATCCAAAAAAAAGTTTAAGCATTGATAAAATTGACATTTTGCAGTTTTGACAAAGTTATGATTGCTTAAAGTTTTTGGAAAAGTGTCTGTCTCTGGTTTGTTCGCTTTTAGGCACTGGGTCAAAAAAGGTTCCCGAAATCAATAGTCTGAGATCGCGTTTTGCACGTGCTTCCACATCAGATGGAAGTCAACGAGTTTTTATATTCATATTCATATTCACATTCAGATAAATAAATTAAGGCAAATCGCCACAAAGTCACATAAAACTGGCCATAAAAAATCAGCACAAAGCAACAATGCAGCTGTCGACCTGCCACGCCCCCTGGCGCCCCCTCTATTACCTATCGCAGTAGCACTCATTTTGAGGGGAGAAAATCTGTGTGTAATACTTTTGTTGCTTTTTTTTATTAATAATTCTAAATGTTGGATGAATAACAATATTTCTTTTACATTTGCCACAGTTGGCTTTTTGTGGCCTGTCTGTCTGTCTGTCCATACAGCTATGGAAAATTAAAAATATATATAAAAATAACTTATATATAATCCCGTTGTTTTGTTAAATTTTGAAACAGGTATTTAGTAAAAATTATGAAACTAGAAACATTATTTTATCCGCAGTAATTTGAAAAATACAAAAAACAGAATTATTGTTTCTATTATATTTTCCAGCAGCGTGTGTCTATCTGTCTCTCTGTCTGTCCGTCTGTCTGTGTTAACAAATTTGCATGCAACAAAATGCTGGGCAGTTTTAGAGTCTCAGTTTCACGTTGCTTTTTTTGTTGTTGTCTCATTTTATGTGCATAAAATTTGTTTGTCATAAATTTAGCATGACAGCCTTTTGTGTGTGTGGCAAATGGCAACTGGGCAGCTGACGGTGAGCTGTGGGGGCGTGGCAGCCTTTTTGGCAATAGATTTATTTTTTTATTTTTATTTAAAAGCTGTGCAACTGCAGCAGTTGCTGTGCAATGAATATGAATGAGTTAATTAGTGCTTTGAGTGATTGAATCGCAACTGTCACACACAACACAACAAACTGTATCTTTTGGGTTGTCAGACCAACACACACACACACACACACACAAATACATTAACAAATACAGTTACATATCTAGATGTACACATTTATTTCTATTACTATTACAAATAGTGTGACTCAGCTAAAGGCCAAAGAATAGAGCAAAAATGTTTGGTTCAAATTAAAAAAAAAATAATAAAATAAGTTCATAGAATATTTATAAGTTCAGTTTGAAGACAAAAGGAATATATATATATATAGCGTGATATTTAATTTGAGTTTATTTGTTATTTTAAAAAAATTGTAATTTTTCCAAATTTAACGATTTTTTATATGTTTTTAGTATTCATTTTTAATTTTTAATTTTATTCCTTTGTGGTGACTAAATCTGAATGTCATCTAACAGACGAGCACCCAAAATTGTAGCGTTCTTATGTGTTTGACATTTTGTGTGTGCCAAAATGTCAGCTAAAGTTATTAGTGACCAAATCCGAGACAAAACTTCATAAAATTAAACTAAACACACACAAAATGTCACAAAGGCATCACTTTTCAATCTGTTGTAAGTTAAGAATTCGTTCAACATCATTAAACAGAGTGAGAGAGAAAGACAGACTGAGTGTGTATGAGAGAGAGAGGAAGATGTTATGTAATGTTCGTATGAAGACACTCTTCCCACACTTGCAACACGTTGAAATTATCAACACCTTGCCCAATATGCAAATTTCTATTAATATGCTAAATGCTTTATGATAAAAAGAAAAAAAATAAATAAAAAGAGGCGCAACATTTGTTGTTGTTGTCGATTTGTTGTTATTGTTGTTGTGTGTCTGTTGCTGGTTTCCTGTTTCAATTCCATTTTTATTTCCCCACATGCAACATGTCAAACAAGTGCAATCAACTCAAAAGCCAGGTATTCATTCATTCATTCAGCCAGAAAAGGTGTGACCAGAGTTTAGCTATGCAAGAAATGAGATGAACGTGGGGAGAATAACATTAACAAAATATTATACTAAACTCAAGAGAATTTAATAGTTAATGTATAACTATTGTGTAACTATCAACCATCCAATCTGTATTTAAGAAAACTTCTCTTATTATTCACAATCAGTTATAGCTTTAAATGCGTCATATTAGCTATTTTTATTTAAAATTTAAAAAGTGCATTATTAATAAGTTAATAAAAAGTTATTATTAAACAATTAGTTTCACTTTGAATCTAAACACATTTCTCTTAAAATTTCCAAGCAGCTTTACCTAAATAAATGTGACATTAACATTTAATTTTTTTTGCTTTTTTTTGTGGTAATTTTAGTTATTAAATACTTACGTTGTAACAATGGTAATTCAACAAAAGCAGATTCATAACCAAAGCGCATTTCTCTTATAATTCGCAATCAGTTCTAGCTTTAAATGCGACATATTTGCTAATTTTATTATAAATTTAAAAGGTGCATTATTAATGAGTTCACAAAAAGATAATATTGAACTATTAGTTCCTAATCGACAATCCACTCTAAATCTAAATAAATTGATCTTATAATTCGCAAGCAGTTCTAGCTTTAAATGTGTGAAATTTGATTTACAATTTTATCCACTCTAAATCTAAATAAATTGATCTTATAATTCACAAGCAGTTCTAGCTTTAAATGTGTCATCTTTAGTTGACTCTCTGTTGCTTTTTTTGGCGCCTTTCTTTGTGCTTCTTCTTGCTGCCGCCTCTGTAAAAGTGTCTGTCTGCCAGTTTCCTAACAATTCGCAACAATTCGACTGACAACAGGAGGAGAAGAGACTGGCAATCGTCTCAATTGCTGGCACATTATATGGGCCACAATACAAAGTGTGTGTGTGTGTATATATTTATTCTTGAATGCAAGTGTGCAATATACATTTTAACAAATCGCTGCAAAATGTTTTGCCCCATTATGCATTGTCGTTGTTGTTGTTGTTGTTTCTTATTTCAATTGCGAATTTCAATAAAAAACGATTTTGCAACGTACGTGGCGCACATTTCAAAAGCATTTCTCACATGCAGCCGCCGTTTGTCGGCTTTGATTTTCATTTGCCTTTCTTCTCTCAGTCGGGCAAAAACCCTTAACACACAAACACACACATGCACACTCACACATTTATACGCCAAGTAAAGTAAATGATTGAGTTTCGAGTTTGATGCCTGGCATCAATTGCATGCAAATTTTGTTATTATTTGCTTTTGGGCGCTTTTTGCCAGCAAATTGCAATTGAAATGTCAATTTCATTTCATTTCTTGCCTCAACTCATTCGATGTGATGTTATGTGATGGATGTGCGTTTCAATTCCGATGTCGAATTCTATTCAAAAAAATAAATCGATTGAATGTCTATAGCCCAAGTTGACTGATCTGATTTGAACTGACTTGAATGAATGATGGATTGATAGACTGTTCGATAGATGGATCTTTTTTGATCAAAAACTGATATACTGATTGACTCACTGACTGATGAACAAATTAATAAGCTTATTGATTGATTAAGAGAATTTACTGATTGACTTAGTGAATGACTTACTCTCATTAAGTGATTGACTGTTTGACAAGCGGACTTACTTACTGATTGACCCACTGACTAACGAACTAACTACCATCATTGATTGAGGTGACTCTTCGACTTACTGTCTAACTAACTAGCTTATCGATTGACTGATTGAGTGACTGTCTTACTGATTGATTGATGGAGTGATTGGTTCACTGATTGCTCTGATCTTAAATGCCTAACGCTTGAGTGTATTTTTTGTGAATGATTGACTGACTTACTTACTGATTGATGGATTAATTGATGAACTGTTGGACTGCTGATTGATTGATCGATTGACTGATGTAGTCTAAAATGACTGATTATTGATTAAATGACTGATTTCTGATTGATTGACTGACTGTCTTACTGATTGATTGATTGATTCTCTGCTTTTTTATTGACTGACTGATGAGTAAGTTACCGCTGACTTATTAACTATCCTACTGACTAAGTAATTTATCGACAGACTGATTGACTGACTGACAGACTAACTGATAGATTGACCAACTAAGCTACTGACTGATTGATGACATATGTTCAAAACCGGACACGACACGACCAAGTCGCAATCCCACGCTACAAATGACAACACCTGGCCAAAGATATTTTAGCTGGAAAGCATTACGAGATTTGAGCGGACTTTTCAAGATTTCCTAGCAGTAGTCAGTACTCAAGGCCATCTCTTTAGACCCAGCTGAGTAACAATAACAACAACAACGACAACAATTGCAATAACAATCTTAACAAATTTGTTGTAGTTTACTAGAGGCAGCTGACAAAATGTTTTACAAAACTCTGCGGCGCTTTAATTAGTCAGCAAACAAGTAGAAGAAGAGGAAAACGAAGAAGAAGAAGAACAACAACAACAACATGAGCAACAACAACATGAACAACACTGAGAAATGTTGCTAGCAGCTGGCTGCAATTTTTTAGCTAGAATTTGAAACTTGTGGAATTAAAATGAAGCTAAACAACACTTTTGCTTTTTGTTGAAAAACACTTTGATGAGACTTTTCCATTTTGTACTTTTTTGTTCTTTTTTGTGGCGCGTAAAATTCACTTGAAATCATTTAAGGGCAGGAGTAAGTGGTAGGGTTGGAAGGGGGCGGGGGCTGTGATTATATTGCTGCCACAGCTGTTGCAAGTTGCAACTGGCAAGTTTTCCAGTTGCACCTCGGCAAAAGTTGCTGTCGTCGTAAGTTGTTTGCACAGGTACAGGTCGCTCTCTAAGTATACACTGAGAAAAACGAACAGTAAAATTGAAGATATATAATAAAAAAAATGAAGTACTATAAAAAAAAAAAATAATAATAAAATATATATTAAATAATGCTCAAAATTGTATTAAAGTCCAATTGAATTAATATGTGTACCTATAAAACTAAAATTTTTTTATGTTTATTTATATAGACGATAAATTAAAATAAATAATTTAAAAAAAACGGTAAAATAGTTTATCCAAAGTGAAATAAATAAATAATTATTTAAAAAATGCTTAAAATTAAATTAAAGTTTATTTAAACTGATTCCATAATTATTAATAATTATAATTATTTTTAAAGTTTATTCAATTTGTAATATACAAATGGCAGCACACTTTTTCTCTGAGTGTAGTTGCTGCTCCTGCTGTTGTTTTTGTTGTTGTTGTTGTCTAAGTTGTTGTGGCATTATCACACGCCTAGTTTCACTTGAGTTTTAGTTTCGAGTTCTTTTTGTGGCACCTCTGAAAAACTTACTTAAAATTATACAAATAAAAAAGCTCTTAAAGCAACGCTCAGAAGACGCTGCCAGCCAAGGACAGTAGTCAAAAGCTTTCGATCTGAGTGCATAAATTTGGTTTTTGATTGCTTTTGGCCACAGCGAAAAACCAAAGCGAAATGTTAATTAGCCTGCAACAACAACAACAACGACAACAACAACAACGACGCACGTGTGAGGCCAAAAGAGCTGCTTGCAACTTGCAGCAACAACAAGTACAACAACAGCTTGCAACAAATTATGTACGTAAAAGAAGCGAGCTGCAAGCTACTAAAGCCACTTACTAACCTGAAGGTTTCCTTTTGTTACTCTAATACAACACAAGTCGCTTAGCTTAGACAGCAATATTAGCTCAATTGAAGGTTGCATATCAGTTAAATAACAGACGATTTAATGTCAACAAAAATCGTCAACAAATCAATTTAAAAAATTAATAAGCATTAAAAAATAAAGTGTAAAAATTAGTGATTAACACAAGAAAGGTTTATCATTAAAAAAATATATTGAAATAGTTGAAAATTTAAAGCTTAACTTTATATTGACTAAAAACAAAATACAAGTTTAAAAATAACATTAAAAAAATTAGCTAATCAACAAATGTTTTATAACATTTAAATCTTATGACATTAATATCTTGTTATTAAAAGTAAAAAAGAAAAAATTAAAAAAGTGAAAAAAAAAAGTCATAAAATAAGATTTAAATTAAAGACAAAATAGTTTACAACAAAAATATAAAAAAATGTTTAGATCCAAACTTGTTATCTGCAGGTATTCAAAATTTATTTATTTATGCATTGCAAAGATTTCTTATTATTATAATGTACAAGTTAGTGCGGAATTAAATACTTACGTCTAACTAAAATTCTAAACTATGGCAGATTGCAAATATAGTTTAGCAAATAAATCTAGCTATTTTTAATTTTTCTTTTATTTAGTAACTTATTAAAAACTTCATTTAGTTAGTGTATTTCAACTTCGTTTTATTAAATATTCTCAGTTTTTGCATTGTTTTGAAGCTTGTGCAACCGCAAGCGCAACAAATGCAGTCGCTAAATTGCGGCAGCGTCATTGAAATATGTACTAACAAAACTGAACAGCAATAACAATAACAACAACAACAACTTTAACTACAACAACAACTTCAACTACCACAAAGTTAAAGCCAAAGACGAGGCTTAAACCCTCGAAACAAAACATAAAAATAAAAATTAAGTAAAAAAAAAACAAAACCAAGACGAAATCGACGGCGGCTTAGCAACTCGGCGGCCCCTTTTTGTCCCCCTCTCTTTCTCCCCCTCTCTCTCTCTCTCTCTGTCTTAACCACCTCACTCCTTCTCCTTTATGTGTGTGAAAAGTGCGCAAATATTGTTGAGCCGCTTTTTGTGGCCTTTGTGCCGTCGCCGACAGACAAAACAAAACGCAGAAGTCAGTGAAGACAAGCCAAAAACATTGGGCCAACTTTGGCAATTGTGCAACATTTTTAGCCCAGTATTGAAAGGACACACAGGCTGATGGGTTGACGAGCTGAGAAACACACAAGTTTGAGTTAAAAAACAAACTTAAGTGTGTGTGAAACTCTATAACTTAGCAAAGGCTAATCAAAGAATTTACCTCAATGTTAGAAATTTATTTACTCATTTATTTATTTATTTATTTATTTATGCAGTTGATCAATTATCCTTTTTTAAAGTTAAAATAAATTTATATAGTATATTAAATTAATATGAATTGTATCTCAATTTAAACTGAAAGAATAAAAGCCCAAAAGTCAAAAACTTGAGTATTCTTATTTGTTTATTATTATTCTTAGCAATTTTGCTCTATAATTTTTGCTATTTTGATAATTTAATACTTTTTTTTGCACATAAAATGAATGGTATATTTGTCTGCAAAGTTATGTTTACTGGGCATCTTCAAGTCGAGCATCTTGTATGTCTCTTATTGGTTTTTTTTTTCTCTGCTGCCTCACGCATTTTTTAGCAGCTTGTGCTGCAACTTGAGCAATTTTCATATTGTATTTTTGGGTATTTGGATTGCGACTTGTTAAATGATATTGAAAATTGATTTGAAAACTTGCAACCGCCTTGTTTCTCTCCCTCTCTATCCACTGTTGTCTATCTATCTCTTTCGCTTGTTAGATTGCTGTTGTGATTGCTGTAAAAAAGGGAAGCCTGTGGTTGAAAGGAACTTCCTTCATCATTCTTGACCGCAAGCAAAATAAATCAGCGCTTGTCTGCAGCTCAGGCTTCAACTTTGTATCTGACTCTAACTCGGACTTGGACTCCGACCCGACTCCGAGTCTGGTTCTGACTCTGGTTGAAATATAAAAAAATAAGAAAAAGAGGCTTTGTCTCTGTCGTCGCTTGTCTCAACGTTGTCTGCAGTTCATTCCGCTTCTTTTTCAGCATTTTTGCAGTTTCTGTTGTTGTTCTGTTCTGTTGTCCATCAACTTCATGGCAGCTTCGTCCCATTTTTTATTTATTTATTTTGTGTTTTTATACCCGTTGCTTGTTGGCTAACAAGGGTATAGTGTATTGATTGCAAAGTATGTCAGATTGATGTAGCTATATATATTTTTAAAACAATGAACACACGCCCCAAAAATAAAATCGCATATAAAAGTTTTGAGTGCAAAAAATGCAACCTGGATAAAAGTATCTGCATAAAAAGGTGAAAACATTAGATACACTATTTTGGCTGTTGAGCTTTACACTTTATTGTAAAGTCATTTTACTTAATACGAATAATATCGATTAAATATATTCGTGGTTATGGCTGTTTTAAATTCGGAAAAGAAAAAACTTTGCCACACTCACAGCTTAATAGTTAGAACGCTGGTTTTTATGTTAAACTTTGTGTTTTATTATTAGCTGTAATCCCACTTAATTTCATTAAGATCGGTTAAATATAATGAGACTTATGGCTGTTTTAATTCTGAATTTTGTTGCTTAAAATTCATAAATACAATTAATGTGCAGTAATAGAGAAGATATTAGAACCTAGAGTCATTTTGACCGTTGTTTTGTTAAATTTTTAAACATTGCTAAATAGATATCTAGTAAAAATTATGAAATGGAAATAAAAATTATTTTTTTCGAAGCAATTTTAAAAATACAAAAAGAATTATTGTTTCAATTATTTTTTCCATCATCGTCTGTTAAATTCATAAATACAATTAATGTACATATATTTAAATTGAGCAATGGGTATCTTATAGTCGGTAGCTTGACTTGGGCGTTCTAACTTGATTTTTTTTATAGAGCCATTGCCTTCTGGTTGGACAGACGGACATTTGGACATTTGGACAGGTCTCTTCCTTTGTCTCTTCCCCCGCAGCTCAGTTCAGCTCAGACAGTGGCGTGTTTTGTATCTGCCGCTAAACATCATCAACGGGTCAACGTTGTTGTCTGTTGTTGTTGCTGCTGTTGTTGTTGTTGTTGCTGTTGTTGTTGGTGTTGTTGCTGTTGCTGCTGAACTTTGTGGCTGAAGTTTTAGTGCCTGGCAGCGACGACACTTAACATGCAACTAAATGGCGCATTTGATGCGCTTCGCTCTCCGCTTCGAGCTTGATTTTTATTTATATTTTATTGGAGTGCATAATTTATGATCTGACTAAAGATGAGGTTGCTTTCTGCTTCAACCTCAACTTGCTGTAGGTTGTTGTAGGTGTAATGCAGCATTGTCTTAAGATTTATGTTCAAACCTAATGCCACATCCAATAAACGACACTCTGCAACTTCCCCTCTTTTCCCTCTTTATGCTGAAATGAAATTTATTAACAAACTTTATTCTCTCTCTTGCTTGTTTATTGCAGGTGCTGTCAGCTTTGGACATTTTACAGCCACCACATTTGGACTTCTTTCAGGAAATGTATCCTTTTTTCACAACAACAAACAAATTAGTCAACAACGTTAATTTAATAACAAAATTCAACTTTAAAATGATTAAAAGTTGTGTACATTTGGAAGAGAAAACAGTTTGAAAATACATTTATATGTAGTATTTAAAGTAAAAGTCGGAGAACATCGAGAGTTATCGATAAAAAAAATACCTAAAATCGGAAACAGGTCCGCCACATCCATAGATAGAACACTAAATTTGATTGAACTCTGCGCTTTATTATTATCAATAATCTAACTTAATCGCATCAAGATCTGTTAAATATAAAACAACTTATGGCTGTTTCAATTTAAGGAAAAGGAAATTAGTTTGAAAATAGATTTATAATATTTTTTGTAGAATTTGGAAAGAAACGTAGTCGGGGAATATCAAGAGATATCGAGCTTTAAATGATTGTAACTATTAGATAGTTAAAATTGCAAAATTATTTCATTTTTTATTATAAGTATATATAAAACCAATTTGTGTATATTTTTCTACAATATACAAACAAAGTTCTCGTTCAACTCAATAAGTTCTAACTGAGCTAAGAAGCTTAACACTTTGGGAATGAATCTAATCCGAAACGGAAGAGAGATTCATGTTATAAAACCGCATCCTTATTCGTCACAGTTGCTTCAAACTGTTTGTTGACTGCTTTTCAAACGCCTGGGCCAAAATCTATTTGCAGCACTAAAAAGTTGGGACCCAAAAAAGCACAAAACAACAACTTAATTGAAAAAGTTTAAAGCAAACAAACAAACATGAAAGTTTAGCTAAAAATGGCAGGGAATAAGAGTATAGATAGAAATTTAATGCATACATACACTGCGCGTCATCAGGTTAGCACACCTACTATGAGACTAATATAAATGCTCCTATTCTTGTTGTTTTTAGCATTCGGTTTTTTTTTTGTTATCAGTTTTTCGCATCTCTGTATGCTCTATCACTAGAAAAAAAATTACGTTATAAAAAAGTCCCGTTATATGCCTTTTGGTATTTTCTTTTATTATCGATTGCAAAGAATGTAATATTCTTGCGTCATCAGGTTAGCACACACAATTTTGATTGCACTTTTCTTTGCCATCTAAGCACGTGGGATATCCAAATTTTTTTTGCTGCTCTAGTGGTCTATTTTCTTTAATATGGGTAAAGGAAAAACGCTTACCGTCAAGGAGTAAGCCAAAATTGAAGCTTACGAGCACTTAAAGTTATCAATAAGTTAAATATCAAGAAAAATCGGAAGAAGTCGCAAGGTTATATCAACATTCCTCAGCAACAAGTCGGGGTATGGCAAAAATAATAAAGGAGGCAACAATAAAGTGCTTTCCGATGCTAATAAGAGAGAAATTTAAAGAGAAGAGTCAATTTCTCATGACTCGACCGCAAAGATCAGGGTAAAAGTTGGTGTTAAAGCGAGTTTATCTAAATTCAGAGGGTCATAAGGAAGGCCCTACATTTTAAGAGACTAAAACTAAAGAACAAAACCCCCCTTAATGATGCTCGTAAGGCAGCACACCTTAATTTACACGAGAGTACATGTCAAGGAAATCTGATTGGTACCACGTTGTCTGTTCGGATGAAAAGAGAGTAAATTTGGTGGGACCCGACGGATGATCCACGATCTAAGAAGGGAGGAGCACCAGTTGGAACACCTTCATTGCTGCATGGGGGGTGGGATGGCGTGGGGAGCTCTGGAACGTGCGAGTTGCAATTTTTGACTACAAATATGAACTCGAAATCGTACAAAGCCTTGCTTGGGCATGCATTTCCACACTTTAAAAGTTTGTTTCTAAATATGCCATGGCATTTCCAACATTTTTATGGTCCGATTCACACGGCCAGAATAGTAAAGTCATGGATTCAAGATCAAAATGTAAAATTATTTCAATAGCCACCTTACTCACTCGGCAGTAATATAATAGAAAAAGTTTGGGGATGGCTTGTTCACAAAGTGTATGTGCCTGGAAGACAATATTCTACCATAGAGGAACTAATTGAAGGCGTCAAACGAGTTGGGGCAGCCATTCTTTAAAATTTCATTGAAAAGTTTAATGAGTCGCTTCCCAACCAAATTTATGCGGTCGTTGTCAACAAGAAAGGATCGACACAATACTTAATTTATAAAAAAATGTCTAAATAAGTAAATAATAAAGTTTAAAAATAAGTTCATGTCAGCAAAGCTTAAAAAAGATAAATATAGTTTCCATGTGCTAACCTGATGACCAAAAATAAATTGTTATTTTTTCTGGTATTTTCTAAAAAAATTAAAAAAAATATATAAGAAAAAATATAAAAACAATTATTTAGGTTTTATTTAATAGAAAACTGAATCAGCTACTATCTGGAATCAATTTAAAAATTTTAGCCCTGCGCGTTTCAATGGAATTGAGCCAAAACTACAAACTCAAAAGGGTGTGCTAACCTGGTGACGCGCAGTGTATATGCACACATAGATAGAGAAGGAGTCGGAGTCAGAGTTTAATTTATTTAACGACCACCTGAATCAGTTGACAAAAAATTATATAAAATTTATAATCAAATTGAAAAATAAGATCTTTAATTAACATCTGAAATTGAGTAATAATTTTTAAGCAAAAAGTGAAAGAAAACATATACTTTGACGTTAATTTCTAAAGGGGTTAATGTGATAGGGATCAATGTGATAGGGACTAATGTGATAGGGATTAATGTGCTCTTTTATTTCTGGTTACGTCCTTAACTCAACTCGAATTTAGCTATGTGATAACTGAACTGCTGCAATCGGATCTGCACAAGATCATCGTGTCGCCACAGCATTTATCCGCCGATCACATCAAAGTGTTTCTCTATCAGATACTTCGGGGATTGAAGTATCTGCACTCGGCAAGGATTCTGCATCGCGACATTAAGCCGGGCAATCTGTTGGTCAATTCGAATTGTGTGCTCAAGATCTGTGACTTTGGGCTGGCACGTGTCGAGGAACCGGATCAGGCCAAGCACATGACCCAAGAGGTCGTCACCCAATACTATCGAGCACCCGAGATTCTAATGGGCGCCCGTCACTATTCGTCGGCTGTGGATGTCTGGTCGGTGGGCTGCATCTTTGGCGAACTGCTCGGCAGACGCATTCTTTTCCAGGCGCAGAATCCCGTGCAGCAGCTGGAGCTAATTACCGAGCTGCTGGGCACGCCCACCATGGAGGACATGCGCCACGCCTGCGAGGGCGCCCGAACGCACATGTTGAGGCGGGCGCCAAAGCCGCCATCCTTCTCGGTCCTCTACACGCTCAGCTCCCATGCGACACACGAGGCTGTCCACTTGCTCTGCCAGATGCTTGTCTTTGATCCGGTAAGCTAATTCGAAGGCTCCATTCGATTTTATTCTTTATTTTTATTATTTTCCATCTATCATTAGTTGACAAAAATCTACATAGCATTAGAAAACAAGATTTTTTATCAGATTGGCGTCACAATGTCGCCTTCGTGCTAGTCGGCGCAGCTGAGAAATAATTTAGCACTCCAGTAAAAACAAACACCAACACTTTAATTTTATTATTCTAAATCAGACGACATAAATTTATATGGAATTACAAAATAAGATTTTAATCAGATTGGCGTCACAATGTCGCCATCTTGCTCGTCGGTGCAGCTGAGAAATAATTTAGCACTCTAGTAAAAATAGTAAAAACAAACACCAACACTTTACTTTTATTAATTTAAATCAGACGACATAATTCTATATCGAATTACAAAATAAGATTTTAGTCAGATTGGCGTCACAATGTCGCCTTCGTCCTCGTCGACGAGAAAACAACGGAACAGCTGAGAAATAATTTATCGCCCGTAGAAAAAAACACTATATAATTTTAAATCAGTCAACAAAAATCTTTATATAATTAGGATTAAGACTTTTATCGGATTGGCATCACAATGTCGCCTTCTCCAAAAAAGTATAGGATAATATTTTGCTTAGTTATTAGGTGTTTGATTCAAAGTTTTATCACTATTATCAGCTTTGCACAAAACTGTCCAAGCTTAAACTAAAGTTTTTCTCTTTTCTTCTGTGTTCACGTTTTCCGTGTTCCGTTTCCCGTTTTCCGTTTCCGTTCCCGTTTCCTTGTGCAGGATAAGCGCATTTCGGTGACGGATGCCTTGGCACATCCGTATCTGGACGAGGGTCGTCTGCGGTATCATTCGTGCATGTGCAAATGCTGCTTCACTACCTCGGCTGGCATGCGCCAGTACACGGCCGACTTTGAGCCATCGGCCGGACAGCCCTTTGATGATTTATGGGAACGCAAGCTCACCTCCGTGCAGCAGGTGAAGGGTAAGTAACATACACACACACACACGCACATTGTAACACATAAAGTGATGGAAAAAACAAGCTATAGTCGAGTTTCCGACCATAGGATACCCGTTACTTATTGATTGCAAGCATTTAGAATAGCAAATACAAAGTGTTGCATACTTTTGGGCGCTGGACTTACTTGAAAGACTTAAATCAGCCATTACTATTGTTATATTTGTCCGATCTTGCTGCGATTTAGCAGGATGATAGCTAAACTTAGTAGATGGCGTTAATTAGCAAAGAAAACTTTATATTTTCAAAACTGTCACCAAATGTGTAACTCAATTAATGAGGAATCATAGAAATTGTTAATAATACATATATATTCTTGATTAGATCAACCGGATTATTTGTGATATAGCTGCTATAAAAATGTTTGGCAAAAAATTAAAGTTTAATTGAAAAAACTTTGTTGCTTTCTAAAATATCGCAACCAAACTCACAAAGATGATCATCGAATATTATTTTATATTAGGTAGTTTAATTTTTACTACTATATCATAAAGCTGTCAGTGAAAATGTTGGCTAAAAATTGAATATTTGTATGAAAATCCTTTGAAAGAATAGTTTATTTTTTTATTTGTGAATTATTTAAATTAAGATTATATTTAAAATCGACAGTTTTATGCAAAAAATACTTCGTTACTACGTTAACTACTATTATTATTTATCATCCTACTGAATAGTAACAAGATCGGACATATAGAAGGGTGGTAATGGCTGACTTAAGTTTATAAGCAGTATAGGTGCCTAAAAGTATGCAATACAATTTTTTTTTATATAAATTTAAATAAGTAGCTAGTATCCTATAGCTTTTCCCGCTTGTTTTTGTTATTCTCATTGTAAAACTAATGAATTCTTGAATGTACTTTTGCAGAGGAAATGCACAAATTCATTGCCGAGCAGCTGCAAACGGGCCGTGTGCCACTTTGCATCAATCCGCAGAGTGCGGCATTCAAGAGCTTTGCCAGGTGAGTTGAGTTGAGTTGAAATCCCTCCAAAGTAAATCAAGTTGCACGTTACCCTTCCTCCCCCTCCTCGCCCCGTCAACACCCTACTAAACTAATCTAACTATCTCCCTCTCACTTGCTCTCTATCTATCTGTCTCTATATAATTTGTTGTTGTTCCAAAAAGAATTCGTAATATGCTTTTCAGTTGAAAAAAAAAGATAAAAATCTATCTCTTTCTCCTTACTAACTATAAATTTGAATTTCGTTTAATTTCAATTATTGTTTTTTGTCATGGCTTCGAGTCCGAAACTGTCCAGCTCTCTCTCTCTCTCTCTCTTCTATCTATCTGTCTCACTATCTGTCTCTCTCCTGTACTTTGTTTACTTTTACTTTATAATATTTATATAATATATAATCGAAATAATTTATAATTTTTTGTTTTCTTTTTTTTCTATCGTTTTTCGTGTGTGTGCTTTTCTCGAACGTCGATCGATCTCGATATATAATCAAAATATTCTATTAAATTTAATTATATTTTTTATAAATGCGTTCGTTGTTAAGCCAATGAGAATGAGAATATCAACTACTACCACTACTCGTAATCGTACTACTACCAATACCAATACCAATACCACTACCAATACTACTTCTACTACCAAAACTTGCACTGCTGCTCCTGCTGCTGCCGCTGCCGCTGCTGCTGCGCTGTCGCTGTCGCTGCTGCCGTCTCTGCCGCTGCCGAGTGTCGACAAGAAATACAAGAAAAGAAAGCGAAGAAGCAGACTAGGCGCGTTACATAATAATATATATTGTATATATAATTACCGATATATAAAGTCAAGAATGCATCCAGACTCAAGCAGATGTCACAAAAAAACTGACAGAATCTTATAAAAAATAAAGAGAGCAGAAAGAAAGAAAGCAAGAAAAAGAAAAAGAACAAGACAAAAGAAAGATACAAAAATGCAAAAAATATCAATATCAAATCAATTGAATCGAATCGTATCGTATCGAATCGAGTTGGGGCAATATCGAAATCAAAAAACGGCAGCAGCAACTTGAACTTGAACTCAACTCTTGAAACTTTAGGTCTGTTGATAAAGCGACTCTACATCTAAATATAAATTAATTATAAATTAATTGCTGCATTTGCTAAACTATCATTTTTAAATTTAATTACTATAATTTTCATATGTATATATGATTTAACAACTTTATTAATTATATATATATATATTCCTTATCAAATGCAAATGTGTATAAAACTTAAAAATAATCCCTTTTTTAGTTTCCCAAACATAACTCATCATTTTCTTTAATTTTAATTTATTTCAATGGGTTTTTTGCGTTTGCTATATATTTGTGTACATAAGTGTTAAACATATACAAAAAATCATGCCAAATCTTTACTATTAAATTGTTTATAAATGTCTACAACAATTTGTCGTCGAAATATGAAAAAAAAAACTGATAAAAACAGCAATTGGCATAACGAAAAATTAAAAAAAATAAAATTACTTCAGACATTTTTTAGACAAATAAATAAAATATTAAAATAAAATATTATTTAAATATTAATCATAATAAGAGTCCATTTAGTGCATTATATACTTTTACATATACATAATCGTATTAGTTTTCATGTCTATCAATTTGTGTTTATGTTTTAAAACTCATTTACAAATCATATATACATAAATATATATAAATACTTTTATAATGTGTACAGCATCAATATTATCAATTCTATATCCATTAAACCCATTTACACCTTGTACACTTCCTTTGTAATTATTATTCAATTGCCAACACACATACAAAAACACTCTAAATATATGATATTTTTGATACTCTTACCAACTGGAAAATGCTTTACAAAGAATCAGAAATAAAAAATAAATTATGAAACAATAGTCAAATTTTAGTTTTTAAACCAAAATCAAATAAATAAATGTTATTTTAGCATTTTTAAAATACAAATTTGATACTCTTTTCAACTAAAATAACAAATAAATAATACAAAATATAGTTAAATTTTAGTCTTTATAAAAAAATCAAAAATATAAATATTATTAGTATAAAAAATATTATGAAATATTAGTTAAATTTGAGTTTTTATACAAAAGTTAAATAAAGACAAGCTATTTTTTAAATTTTTGTTAATACAAATTTATTGATTCAATGTATCTTATTTATTTTTGATACTCTTTCCAACTGAAAATTTATATTAAGTAAATATGCTTTACAAAGAATCAGGAATTAAAAATTAAATTATGAAACAATAGTTCAATTTTAGTTTTTATGCAAAAATCAAATAAAGTAAAAGTAATTTTTCTTTTTAAAATAAAATGTGATTCAATGTAACTTTTTTAAGTATATTTAGTAAATATTCTTTACAAAAAATCAGAAATATAAAAAATATTATAGAGCAATAGTTAAACTTTAACTTTTATAGACAAACTACAAAAAAAAATAAGAATTGATTCATTGTTTCTTATTTAAGTTCAATTTATTGACAAAGTCTGCAAGAGTATCTAAGAGTATCAAATATTCTCCACTCACATTTTCTTCATATATTTTAAATCACAATTTATGTAATGCATTTGTCACTTATTTAATTATCCAAAGAAAACATTCAAAATCTACACATGCCCCATAGCTTAAAACACTTGAATCCGCAGTTAGGCAATATTCTAAAACACTGCCACATATATTTCTATATAAATAAATATATATATTTATGTATAATGAAACTTAAATTTATAAAATTAAATTAATTAAGTGCAGTTGAGCAGCAGTGACAACCAAAAGGTCAAAAGTAGTTTTGATAAAAATATGCAAAAAAGAAAGAAAAAAAAACTGAAAAATGTTAAGAACAAACTAAACGCTTGAACAACTTTTCACTTGAATAAAATCAACTAAATTTTTATATAAATTTTCCTTTAGTTTTCTTTTTTTTCATTTTAAATTTTTATATTTGTAGTTTGCTTGATTTTCATTAATAATTATAATAAAATAAATATTTTCTTTAGGTTATTTTTTGATTATTTTTCAAATCTATTTTTGTAGTTTGTTTGATTTTTATATCTATATTTTTTTTGGGCTCAACATTTTGTTTGTTTGTATTTGTATTTGTTTTTGTATTTGATTTTGTTTTTGCTGTGCTTAAAATGCTTCTATCTCTAGTTAAGTAAATCTTTTATGTTTGGTAGCTTGCATGTTCTTCTTCTTTCTCAATGTTTAACTAAATGAAATGTAAATGAAAGCTAACTAATTTTTATTTTTATAACTGTTTTTCATCCGTTTTTCAACTGTATTTAGCTCCACTGTGGCACATCCTTCGGAGCTGCCGCCGTCGCCGCATCAATGGGAATGACGGCAAAATGAGGCGATTGCTGCCTAAAATATGAAAAGCAAAACAACAACAACAACTACGGCGACATTGGCAACAACAACAACAACTGCAACATGAACAACATGAACAACTTGAAGAATTGTAGAATGGAAAGTGCAACAGGAACAACCAAAACTCAACAACCGAAACTCAACAATTTTAGACGCTTAAGCGACGCATTCTGTGAAGAATTCTCCAGAAGAAGAAGATGCAGAGGAGACAGCAGCAAAAGGATGAAAACAACATTTAAATTGAAAGCACAAAAAACACTTTCAAGTTAAAAGTTAAAGCATTCCACCACCGAAATATATGAAAAGAAACAAAACAAAACAAACACAAAACTGTAACGTAACTCAACTGAAACTAGTCTAAAAACAACAACAACAACAACAATAAGAAGAAGAAGAGGGAAAAATGTAGTAAGAAAACAACAGCAGAGACAAAAATTCGATAAATTCGATCAATTATAAAAATAATAAATTTATAATTATAAAAATGTCAAAAAAAAGCAAAACTCAAAAAATACGCATATTAAATTTAAAAAGCGTAATCGATAAACTGTTTTACAACAAATTGGCAGCAAATTTGTTGTGCCAAAATTGACGAAATTGTTAGCATAAAATAAATAAATTTTTGGTCTAACAAGCAAAATTACACAACAGAAAATGTTTTATGTTTAAGCGCTTACAACAAAATCTATGTAAATTAATTAGCAATTAGACTAAAGTCCCCCTCACACCTGCCACGCCCCCTTGCGCCCTTTACAAACGACGTCATTTTCGTATTAAATGTTGCCCCCAAAAAACTATGCAACAAATTTGCGAATATTGTAATAAATAAAAAGAAAAACTACAACAACAACTATAAATTATAATTAAAATTACAATTACAATTAAAGAGTACACATACACATGAAGAAATTTGTTTGCCAAATTTACCTCACACACACACACACACACAAAACATACAACACACAAACAACAAATTTCATTTGTGTACAACTTTAAAATATAAAACAAAACAAAACAAAATCTCAATGTGTAGCTGCAATAAATTAAATTAATTTCATAGACAGTGCGTCAAGTAGTTGTTTTGACATGGAACAAAAAAAATATTTTATTTAACAAAACAATTTACTCTTTGTGCTTTCTTAAATTCATTTTTCTAATATTTTCTGACAACAAGTAAAAAGAAAACAAAGTTTTGGTTTTTAAAATTTGATTTTCTTTAATTATAGCTAAAAAATGATAATAAAAAAAAGCAATTTTGTAATTTGTTTTTTTGGTCAAAACAATTGCTTAAATTTGAAACTGGTTTCCAAACTATGTAAAATTGATATGTGTGTTGAATTTCTATCACAAAATTAAATATATAACAACTAAAATCTATGAATAAATTAGGTGTGCGATGTCTGTGTGTGTCACTGTCTCTGGAAAATGTAAAAAACCGAAGGCAAAACAATTTTGAAATTAAAGTTATGGGAAACAAAACAAAAGAAGATAAATGTGAAGAAAAGAGAAAACAACATTTGAACTGTGGACTGATTAAATAAAGCATAAATCAACAAATTATGCAATTAAACAATTTAATTTCGCATTAATTCTAATTCTAATTTGTATGCTTATGCTTAGTTAATGACAATTTATGCATATTATTATAATTATTATTATGTAATATTATTATCTTTAGTTTATAGCACACACATTTCAAAACTCCATAATATCTAGGAATTAAATTAATTTAATTAAATGATAAAAAAAAAAAACCAACAAGTGGACGACACACTGCCCCCAGTGAATATGTGCACAGGTGTTCAATATTGATTATTAACACCACACAACAACAACACCACCAACAACTACACTACACAACACAGAATCAAGACCGCAAGAGTTTAACAAGTTTTCACAGCAATCTCAATTTCAATTTCAATATTTCCACTGCCTTTTCTGTGTGTGTATGTGAGTGTGTAAGTGTGTGTGTAAATATCTTAAACACCTAATGCTATTTTCAATTTAGTATGTATTTCTCTTTACCATGTAATATAGTTTAATTTCCTCACTCATTTTTAAAAAAAACAAAGAATATTTGTCTTCATTTGTTCCGATTTTCTATAATTTGTTTAAGTAGCAACAAATGCTCATGCCAACTAAATGCTATAGTAAAAGTTTCATATAAAATATATAGTATATATTTTAATATACAATATATATATATATATGTGTATGTATATGTTTAAGACTGAGTTAACTCATATTTTCTGATTGTTAAAGAAATGTTTAAAAAGAGCGCAATATTAATATGGAAAAACATTTGGCAAAATCTACAAAATTAATTGCTTGTACTAAATGTAGCAAACTTTATAAAATCTATATAAATGTGTGTGTATTTGTATTTAAATGTCTTTAAACAAATTGAAAGTTTAGCAAAAAAAAACAAAGAAGTTCTCGAAATTGTAGAAAATTGTGCTCACTTTTCCACTACACAAAATATTTCTTTAACTCTTAACTGTGCTGCTTTCTTATGTATGTAGTTTTTAATTAACAAAATATATATATATATATGTTATATATACATATATATGTTATACTTATATGTATAAATAATTTAGCGTACGATGATGAGAAAAACAAAACAAAACAAATATGAATTCAAACTTTCACGGAGATCTCATAGCAAAAAAAAAATAAAATAACGAAGAACATGATGAAAAACAAAAGGAAATCAATAGCTAAATCGAGACGGAAATAAAATATATAAGAAAAGGACTAAAATTCCAAAATGGAACCTAAAACCGAACGTTTAGCGATTTCTTTGAATTTTTTAACATAGCCGCTACTTTTGTTTATATAAATAACATTTAATTTTCTTATATACAACAAATCTTTGTCAAACACAAACACACACACATATACATATACATAACTTTAGTTTCTTTTAATTGTAACTTAAAGTAAACAAAATAAAAAACAATGCAAAATTATCATCAACATTAGAAAGTAAGAAGAAACACATACAATACATAGATACATCATTATATACATACAAATAATAATAATGTTTACTTTGGACTTGTGTAGGCACCATGTACATAACATTAACACCCCACCAATACCAATACCAATATACTTATACTTATATTTATATTAATAATCCACACTTGACTATAGTTTTTTAGTTTAAAAATGAAAGGACATCAACTAAACTATAAATATACATACATATAACTATAAACAATTACGATACGATTATTATATCATATGTACATTTTTTTGCACATCTTTCAATTTGCTATAAACACACACATTATATATGTATAATCTTAAATTTAAATATATCAACTTTGATTTGTCTATTTTAACTCTTGGATTATTTGAGTGCTTATGTTTCAATAAGTTTGACACATATGTATGTTTATCTGTTAGTTGAGTGTAAACTGCATTAGTATTTGTATTTGTATTTGTGGAGCAGTACTAAATATAAATAAATAGCATATACATAATATAATCTAATCTAATTAAATATATCTGCTAATTATATAGTAGAACCTACGTATACCTACAATCTATTATATGATAAACGAGTTAAATAATTAACGAGTTACAAAGCGACAAAATAAAATTGTGTAAAACTGTTTGTATAAAAAAAAATAGCAACAACAACAACATTATTGTTTTATTCTTTGATTTGTTTACACTTTTCTGGTAAGGGAAAAAATCCAATGCATTTGCAATTAGAATTTATAGCTATTAAAAAACATGTATGCATTTTTTTTTGCCAAGAATCTACCCAACAATTAGCACTATATACGATATATATAACCTGATATATATAGTTATGTATGGACAATATTTACATAATGAAACAATTAATAGAAAATGAAAATGCAAATAACCCAAACTCAATGGAAAACGAAAACGAAATGTTTATTCTAGTAAAGGTAACTTAGACATTTGAAATGTATAATGTAATGTATGTATGTCCTTCTTGTAGAGCATTTTTTGAGCAGTCTCTCAGCATAATAAGTATTATAAAATACATACATAAACTTATATTCAACTCGACAATGAAACAAAATTTAGTGCCAGAAAAACTGAGAAACATTTTTGGCAAGCATTAAAAACAAATAATAAATAAACATTTTCTTAACAGAGGAAACAAAAACATTGCGCTCAGGTTACAAAAAATAGATAAACTAAAACCAAACAACAATTAAACATTAAACATATAAACATTATTAAATGTACAACAATTAATTCGATATAGAAAACATACATAAAAATAAAAATAAAATGAAATAAATGTATGTTTACCACGTTTAACAAAAGGCTGTTTGTAGAAATTGTGACACAGTGTTTTTTAAGCCCTAACTACCAAAACAACAAAAACAACATAACATATACGATATTTAACAACAACAAAAAAAAACATTCACAAATTTTTGATGTAAATGTGAGTAGAAAAGCTTTGCAACAAAATGATAAATGATAAAATTTAAAGGAAAATGGAAAACTTCAGATATGGATTTATGTAATTGTAGTTTGCTTAATTAGAGGATACCCTGTAAATGGGGTCGCTTTGTGCACTGAAAAACATGGAAACTTGTGTAAATACATAAAATAAACAATTAATACTAATACTAAATACAATAATATATGATAAATATATAGAAAAACTTTGTGATTGCTTCGCATTGATGATATTGAGTCGAATGTCAAATGTAAGCCCGATGTGTGTACTCTTCTTATATATATATATATATATATACTCGACACATATATAGAGATACTCCAGAAATATTTATATGTAGGACACACAACACAATGTACGAGTAGTTAACAATACCATATATATACAAAATATCTAACAATATTCATTATTCAAACGATATATGGGAAATTCGATAAATGTTGTATAAAGCATATGTATATGTAGTATTTATAACGCAACAACACTCTATCAATGTATATGTGAAAATATTGTAGCACACTTTGACACATGATCATGAATATATAATATACATATAATCGATTCTAATGAAAATCCTCTCAAGTAGAAGCTCTCACCAAAAATTGCACGCGAATCTTTTTGGGATTCCATAAACCGATTCAGATCCAAAAATCGGAATGAAACTAAGTAAAGTATATTAAACAATGCATTGTTTAACTGTATATATGTAATTATATGAACTATGTACTCACACAACAAGCATTACATTAACTAATACATTAATACACACTAACTCAATGGATACGTTTCTTCGTATATTATATATATACATATATATATTTATCTGCGTCAGCAGATTGTACATTATTAACTTTCAATAATTACATAACTAACATAATACCACGAATACATACTAACCCATTGTATTAACTAATTAAACAAGCATTAGACTTACTAATATTATTATAACGTAATACTGAAAAAAAAAAACAACAAAATTCAACTGACAAATGGAAAATGAAAAATGGAAAAAACAGTAAAAATGCTTTCAAACTATAAAAATAAAGTTCTTTGGAATTACAATGCAAAACAAAAGATACGAAAACAAAATCAAAATTGTTATTTTATTACGCGGGTGACGGTTACATTTCGAAATGCACACAGCTTGCACTGCTTGCGCTGCTTGGTGGACTGCAGTTTAAAGCAGTTAGATTCACAACAAAACTTCAGCAAGCAGTGTAGTGTTGCTTTCTGCCAATAGATGGTGCGAGTCAATTTTCAAAAATTAATTAAAGAAAATTGAAAAACAAATTCAAAAAAAACAACAAAACACAAAATTTTCTAAAATAATGAAGTTCAATCTAAAATTGGTTTGCTGCATTTTCTCTTCGCGTGGCAAAGTAAGTAAAAAATCCAAAAAATAAGAAAATTAGAGAAAGATTCCACAAAAAAATTCTGGTAAAATTTTCAAAATTCTAGCTTAAAAATAAAGAAGTTTCATTTTTCGGTCGCATAAAAATTTCGCAAAAGTAATGGTAATCTAAATTAACTAACTCGACCATATACATATATATATCCTTACCCTTTTTTCAGGAAATTGTTTGCTTTTTCCTTAACAGGATATCTGTAAATCGTCATAAATAAAAGCTAACTTATTGATTCAGTTCTTGGCTTAAAAGCTCTCGTATATTCTATTCAGATTTCATTCTTTTATGGCTACAAATACATTACAAAAGTATATGCCTTCTCTGTTTGATGGGGCAACTATATATAATTTGATTTGATTTTATATATAAAATTTGTACCTTAAATGTCTAAATGTTTTTGCACCAGCTCTGCGGTGCTGTAAAAATATAATATATGTATGTTTCTTTTTGCATCAGTCTTAGACAACGAATCAATTTAAAAAATCAAAAAAAGGAATATTAAAGATAAAAAAGAAGAGGAGCTAATTCTTTTTGCCATAGTGACTGTAGCTTTCTTCCACAAAGATCTGTATGGATCGCTTGACATTCTGTTTGTGCGGCTCGGGCAGCTGCTCCAACTTGGGCAGTATCTTCATGAGAAATCGAAAGTCGGGCGATAGATTGATATTTGTCTCAGTTTCAGTTTCGATCTCAGTCTCCGTCTCCTTCTCAGGCGGAGGCGACTCCTTGACGGGCAGAATGGAAACACTGGAGGGCAAAGTGACACCTGTTTCCAACTTGACAAAGTTCGTGGGATTTTTCTTGGGAGGCAGAGTTATGTGCGGCTTGTGCACAATTGAAATCGGAATTGAAGGTGGACTCGGAGTTGGAGTTGATGTTGTGGTTGTTGTTGGCTCCAATTTGATTGTGGGATGACCTTTGGCCTTGGCCTGTGCCTGCGCCTGCTCCTTGTCCTGTATACAGCTGAGAATCTCGGGCAGAAACTTCTCCAAGTGTTGTGTGAGATTCGCCTTCGATTTGTCGGTGACAATCATCAATTTCTTGGCCGCCGTGTCCTTTTCCTGCTCCACCACGACAAACATTTTGCGCTTTTGTCCATTGGTGGCGCCACTTCCATTCTTATCATCCGACTTCTCAGTTATCAAATAGAGTTTACGCTTCTTGGCCAGGCCATTTGAGGTCGTCTTGGCCATGCCATTCTGGCCATGTGCATCTACCAGGGCTGAAAGCGGCAAGCTGGCCTCGTAGTCCGAGTTGATGGACGACACGGATGAGGAGGAGCAAATGGAGTGGGAACGTTGTGGAATTGGAATTGGAAGTGGAACTGCAACTGGAACTGGAACTGGAACTGGAGTTATCGTAGTCACCGACTTCTTTTGACTTGTGTGCTTCTGGGAATCCCCGCTGCAGCTCTACGGATTAAAAGAGTTATCGTTATCGATTTGCTTTGTCAATGGAATTTTAAAAAATTGATCGGGGACCGTAATAATTTCAATAAAAAAACTACGCATTACAATTTAATCTCGACTTTTAAGGATTTTCTTCAATAGTTTTTAAAAATCAAATCAATTTAATATTATAAAAATATTATAAAAATCTTTTTTAAAGTTATTATTAAAATTGAAAATTTTTATTTTTTGCTCAAAAATAAAACTATTATTTTATGGCTTTTGTCAATTAATAAAATTTTTTGCTTTGAGCTCTTATTAAAAAATTATTATTATTAAAACTATCTAAATTAATCATCATTTAAAATCATAGCAATAATCATAGCAATAATAATATATTTTATAATATATTTTAAAAAATACAATAATCATTATTAACGGTCCCCGAAAATGATACATGTACTTACATCGATTAATTCTATCGTTGTGCTATCGGCCATCGGTTTACCAATTGTTGTTGCTGTAGCAGCAGAATTAATTCTCGTTGTTGTTGCTGCCTCGGCTGCTGCAGCTGTTGTTGTTGTTGCTGTTGTTATGTTGTGCTTTGTTGCTGTTGTGTTTCCTCCACGCAGCGGCGTCGTCTTGATGCGCGTTTTGGCCATCGCCTTCCGCTCGCTGAAGTGCCTGAAGCAAATGCGCAGCTTTTTCAGACCGCCGAGTTCCTTCACCAACTGCTCGCTCACTCCGAAGTGACGCAGCCAATAGTTGCAGCTGCAGGAATTCAAATTGTATTCGATTATTCGTTGTACACATGTGTGTGTGTGTACAGTATGTCAAAAAATTGTCTTAACAATGTACCAAATGATAGGAATTAAATTACAGTATGCCAGGTAATTATTTTGCCAAATAGAAAATTTATATAATTTATTTTGCAATAAAATTCAAGTGAAAAAATTGTGTTTTTTTTAACTGTTTTCAATTATATTTTTATTTTATAAAAACAAATAAACCTATTCTGCTTTTTTCTTTAACCCATTTTCTGCAAAATTTTTAATTTTCAGATCGTTTTTTGTATGTAAACCAACGTTTTCAAATCCAAATGGAAAATTAGAAAATCCAGAAAATGTTTACTCTGGTCATCTTAAAAAATATTTAAGATTAAAAAATGTGTATTTTAATTTGATTTTTAACCTCATTTTCGGTTTTAGAAGGTCCAAATTAGCCTAAAAAAGTGGTTTTTAATGAAAAACACACTACTTTTTGTATCGCGGAATAAAATGGGTTAAAACTAAATTTAAAAAAAAAGTGGGAATTAACACAAATTTGAATTAGTTTCCTTGTCAGAATAATTACTTGCCCTACTGTTTAGCAATGCATGTGTTTGTGTGTGAGAGAGCGCAACAGCGTGAGAGTGCAACATGATTCTCTGGCGAACCAAAATGCAAGCTCAGCTTTGGTCAACAACGACAATTTTCAAGTAATTGTCAAACTTCTTACAAAGAAAGCTTTTAAATTTAACAACAACAACAAACACTACAATTATTCACATGTATTAATTTTAATATTCTTTCCGATTATGTACCTAAAATACGACACTCAAGCGCACCTCGTCGTGCCGTTGCGATCGCCTCGGAAGTTCTTTGTTTACTGTAAAGAACTGCATTGAAGTTTCGTTCTTTTCGTCGTGCTTTTCCTGTGCAGCTTTAAAATTAGATCCCATCTCGCTCTCTCATTATACAAGCTAATGAAAAGTTCTTTCATGGCCGCCAAAAGTTGTCGCTATAAAAAGCGCTTTTATGCTCACTGCACTGCTTCTCTCTCCGTCTGTGTTTGTTACGTTGTGTACATTTGAGTGCTGCTTTCGCCGCTCTCGCTTCGACACTCTCTCACTCTCTATTAATATTGCTCTCGGAGAGCGGAAGTTTGTTGTGCGTCTAGTGCCGGTGTTTAACTGCTGCTGCCGCGGCAGCTACTACTACTCCCCCTCCCCCTCCCAACACCATGCTTGAAACACCAATAACAAGAATTGTTTCTGTTTATTTGCTTTATGGATAGCACAGCCATAACGAAAGCAATTAGAGTGGACACAAAAACTATTCAATTAACTCAGCTTTTGTTAAATTAAATTGTTAGATTAATAAAATTAATTATTGTTTATAAAAAAATGTAAGTAAGATTTTAAATTTTGTCAAAGCCATATCATAACCAACTGTACATGTCCACTCTAAACTCCATGCAGATGGCAAAAAACTTCGCTGCACAGAACTTTTTTTCGCAACAACAAACTTCACGGCCAACAGAGCGCGCCTTGCACGCACATTACAAGAGAGCGCGTGAGAGCGAGAACGAAAGAGAGTTATAAATAAACTGATGGGGACATCTGTCTGCCTGTCTGTGCGTGTTAGTGTGGGACGCAGCTTCTTATGCTGCTCTCGCTGTTTCCCTCACACCCACAATGCGCATAATTGCAATACAAATGCATGCAATGTATTTGTTGTTTTTGTTTTTGCCATGGCATTGAAATTTTCTATGAAAGAGAGTTCAATAACCTTTGACTTGACAGAATAGGCAAGCCAAAGCAAAAGCTTTGTCTCAGATAGGTATGTATATGTACATATGTATGTATGTTTTGTAGGTTTATGTCTGGAATACAATTTGTAAACATACATACAAACACACACACGCAACAAGCTCGAATGCAAGTCTTCAATCCATAAACAGGTTTTAATGTAGATCGACATAAATGGCAATAGGCAATAAATGAAGTGATAACAAATAAAATTGGGCGGGCATATTGAATATATATTTTTTCGTTGCTATTAAGTTATTGAATTTGCATATTATTTTTATTTTTTTATGAAGTTCAATACTTTTTTTTTAAATTAATTTCTCTTAACCTATCGAAAATATCGACTCTAGGATCACTTACCGATTGATATCGTGTACTGGAAAGCGACGCAGCTCCGATGCGCTCGCCTCGCAACCCATTAAACAAATCCTGGAACTAGTTACAGTTGCACTTCCAGTGGTTGTTCCAGTTGCAGTTTCAGTTCCAGCACGATTTCCAGCGATATTCGCACTGGGATGCAGCGACATCGCTTTGCAGATGCGTAAATTGCTCATATTTTTTTTTATTTGATGCTGAAGTTATCTAAATAATAGTTTTAAAATAAAATTTAGTTGTTAATTTCATGTCAAGTTCTAAATAATTCTGTCGTTTAGTTTACGTTAAATAAATAAAAGAAATGTAGTAAAAACGATGCTTAAGCTATTCATTAACACATGTCCGATGTCTGTACTAGTTTTCTATTTAACTTGAGCATAATAAGAAAAGTACTTCAGTTGAAATGAGAGAGCGTAGTCTCAAGAAAGAGACGCAAAGCAATAAAAGTTAAAAGCTCTCTCTCTCTCACGTTGTCTCGTTGCTTGTGCAGCTTTCGGCAGTAACACGCTGCTGCAGTTTCATCTTATTGAAAATGAGCAAAGCTTTTGTGGCCCAGTGCACAACTACACACACACACACTTATACACGGCCGCCACACAAGCAACAGCTATAAATAAAAAGCTCTGATAGAACAGCGCTTACGCTGCCTTCCTTCTCTCTCTCTTGCTCTCGCTCTTTAAAATGTTGCTGATGTTGCAAAAGTCGTTCAACATTTTTCATTATTTAATAATCAAACTAAAAGTTATTTCAGTTGTTATTGTTGGGCATACTTACAAATATTTGAAATTTGACTCTTGCTGTGCTTAAGTCTAAAGTTGAATAACCTCCTTCTACAACCAAAGCAACAGCAACAAACGCACACACTCAAAACACGTTGTCTGTGTGGCGTGCTTTTTGGCCTGGCACAATTATCAACGCTCTTTATGCGTCTTTATTTCTCCAATTCTTTCAAAGCTTCCACAGCGTTTCTTCAAGTTGTTATTTTTTTGTTTCAGTTGCAGTATTTGTTGTTGTTGTTGAATTTTCACTTGGCTTTTTAATCAGTTTCAGTTTCGTGCTTGGCTGTGATTACGTTCTGTCCAAGCTACGTCATGGTATCTCAAAGACTGCCAAAAGTTTCGCCTGCGTCATTTCAAGTGTAATGTAAAACGTACTGAAAGCTTGAAAAGCAGGTCGACGCTTTTTTTGTGCTGCTCATCGGAAAGCTCTCTTGTGTTCGCTGTTGTTTTGTTAAGCTTGGTTTCTGAGCGCGTGTGCGCTTTCTCTCTCACTCACTGGAGACGCAAAAGCTTTTCGCTACGCTCTCAGAGAGAGAGTGTTATATATCGGGGGTGGTCTACAATGAAGAAAAGCTCTTGCTGTGCTACGAGATCATAATTCGTTGCGTTACGAAAAGCTCTAGGCCCTGTTAAATAAGGCACACTGAGCTTTTGAAAAGCTATTCATTTTATTTGAAATGTGAGACAAGCTACGAATGAATTTACAAGTAGTATTTTAGATTTCAATGATAAACCAAAAAAATACTTATCATGGCGCATTCCGAGAATCCGAATCGAGAATCTGTGCATTTAAATATTCATTATTCTTATCTTAATGGCCTGTCATAAATTGCATTGGCCATTTAACAGTATTTTCAGCTTTCAATAAAAATTTAATTAAAAGTGTTAAAAGCTTTTCATAAACAACGCGCAGGTGTTCAACGGGGGAGTACAGGAGGAGGGGGTGTTCCAAAGAACACCAATACTTGAGCATTAATAATAATTTGCTAGAAGCACGTTTAATTCGCTATTTAAAAGCCAATCAATTGAAAACTTGTGAATGCCATAAATTTCAATAGCTGCTCAGTCGAAAATACTTATAAAAAAATAATTTATGTACAAAGAAGAAAATTCTCTTTGAAAAAATAGCTGCAGTTTGCGCAGATAAGGCGTTTAAATTGTCATATCATTCATATTATTCGTCATTCTTTTTCTCTACACCCAGACAAAAAAAAAACGTATAATAAACACAATATTTGATTTTTTGATTTAACTAAAAACTTACTAATATTTCAAAGTAAATATGAAAATTAATTTTAAATTAAAAAAAGGCAGTCTTAGTTAAATATTAAATCATATTTTACAAAATCAAATTCTTAAAATATTTAAAATTTAAGACCATTTTTCTCTTTTATATAACCTTTACTTAAAATATAAGTAAGAGGGAATATTGTATTTGTTGAAATAAGAGCACAGTTTTTAGAATAGTACGTACTTTTTGCTAATTAACGTTAACTACTATTATTAGCTGTCATTCTACTAAATCTCAACAAGATCGGCCAAACAGAACGCTAGTAATGCCTGATTTAAGTTTCAAGCAAAATGCCTTTAAGTATGCAATACATTTTTTTTCTATATATTTATAGAGTACTGGGTATCCTATAGTCGGGAACTTGACTATAGTCTTTCCCGCCTGTATTTTTTTTCTGTTCTTTACAGAGATGTCAGTTTAAATTGTGTAAGCAACTTTTGTTAAGTAGCCGCAGTCGCGGTTGTCAATTGTCAAGTGTTCAACTGTTGTCTCATCATAACCCGCCTCAACTTTTTACGCCTTGTGGCCATTAAATTATTTTAATAGTCGAGTCTATTTTTTTTATAGATTCGTATAAACTTGTCGTAAACTTGTTGCTAATGTTTAATGTCTTCTTTGCGGTTGATTGCCTTTAATGCTTAGGCATAATTACAAATAGGGCCAGTTTTTATGATTATGCCAATGTCTGAGCTATGAGTATTACGCTTTTTAACAAATTGAGCCCTCAACTGCATTTCAATCAAGTCAATGCTGCTCCAGTTTGATTGAGTGATTGAGTGAATGATTCGTTAAAGTCTTTTGAAACGTCTGAAATGTCGACGATGCCAGGGAACGATAAAAATCATCAGATTGTCTAGTTGTGTGTGGTCTTAATGTCTGAAGGCAAAAACGGTTGCCAGCTTCAGATTCCGATTATGTGATTAGAATATTGACAATTAAGCGCACATAAATTGATTTACTTGTAATTTTGAATTGGCGCCAACGGCAGCGAGTTAACAAGTCCAATTGTAGCAATTGCAGCGGCAATCAACTGGTAATCTAAATGCAAAACTATATAAAATCAATGAACAAAATTAAAAACTAGCTAATAATATTTTAAAAAAGCAAAAAAACTTATTGTCAGAAGTGGGATTCGAACCCACGCCTACAGAGTAGACTGCGACCTGAACGCAGCGCCTTAGACCACTCGGCCATCCTGACTGTTGAGCAGCAGTTGTCAATTTACCAATGGCATTCAATGTTTCAATGTTTAGTGTTGTTTCTCTCGCTCTCTCTCTCATCCAATTGAGTTGAATATTTATAGCACAAATCGTTGAGTATACGACATGTAATACATGTGTGTTACCCAATCACACTTAACTCTTTGAACTTGGACACAGCCTACGCGAGACTTCTGACTCTGTTTCACGTGAATGGAAATGCGAATGCGAATGGGAAAGGGAAGGGGAATGGGAATGAATTATTGCATGTGGCGCCCGCAGGCAAAGACAAATTGCACTCGTCGCGTCATTGAAAGGTGTGTACTGACAACAACAGTCAGCAGACAACGGACATCAGACAACGGACATCAGACAACTGACAACAAACAACGACAAAAATCATGAGGCGCACAGAGAGAAAAGATCAGTGTTAAAAGCTACTTACGATAGAAATAGCAAACATCGGTGAAAAAAATAATTACTTAACTAAAAATAAATAAAAATTATTAATACATATTTGAAAAAAAAACGTATGTACGAAATTAAGTTAATTTGAATAAAGAATACATTTACAGGACAAAGCTGAATCCAAATGACATTTCTTTTGGAAATCGCATCAGTTATGAAATTTTAAAGTTTGTCTAAATGTTGACCTAGCAACTTTACAAGTAATTTTAACATGATCAAATTCAATTCAGCATCAAATTTAAATTGCTGTAATTGATTAAAAATGAAAACTCATTACCAAAAATAAGCCATAATACAATTGAATGAATTTTAAGGCCAAGCCAAAATGTCATTCTGCTTGGAAAACTGATCACTTGGATGCCTTTGCCGCCTTGATTTTAGTAGGAGTTGTGAATTTCCAAAAGTAAAAATTTTTTTTTTTTAACAGTGTAGGCACAACAAGGCTTTAATTTGTACAATTATGTTTTGTGGCATGAAAAGTGCAGCGATGCAGCGTTGATAATAATAATATAAAAATATATAAAAAGGTAATCGAAATGAGGTCAAAATCATATATCAAAGCCAAGTAAGTCCGCAGATTGGCAAGTGCCACTTTTTACATGCATTTCGATTTGTTATGCAACATGCAATGACTGACAACACCCACTGTTCACTGTTGACTGTTGACTTCACTACTGCTGAAGTTTCTCATGCATTTTCAATGTTGTATGCAAAATAATAAAATTAGTTATACAACAATAAATACAATATAATAAATATGTTGCTTGCCTGCCTGACAAATGTCAACTGGCCAGCGGCCAAATTGCTCTCCATTATGGCCAAATGTTGTTGACATTTCACACGCACCACCAGCTGCAACTGGAGTTGTTGTTGTTGTTGCTGCTGTTGTTGTTGTTGTTGCTGCTGTTGTTGTTGTTGTTTCTGCCACTTGTTGCTTCTTGGTCACACGCACTTTCAATGCATTTCAATTAGTTTCGACTTTACTGCTCCACTTTGACTTTGAACAGTTGTCGCACAGTGGCTGCTAATTTATAGCTCCGATTAATTCAAATATTCAGTATGTAAATAATGCCAATAACTAATCGATTTGGTTGTTTAAAAACATTTTTTTTTAAATATGAAAATGTGGAGAGCATACAATATTCCATTCTCATAAACAACAGAATATTATAAAAATAAAAAAAAAAACAATTAATTGAAATGTAAAAATGTGGAGAGCATACAAAATGTAATTCTCATAAAATGCATAAATAAAATAAATACTTAAAATATATAAAATATGTATATTAAAAATAAAACTAACAAATTAACTCAAAATATGAAAAGCTCTGTTAATTTTTCCAGCACAAATTAGAATAAAAAATGTGTTTATAATGTCCCATTTTTTTTTATCGATAGCTAACAGATTTTGTTAAAAAAATAATAAATTCTGGCCAGCATAGAAAATTTCCATTCTCATAAACTATTAACATAAGTAAAAATAAATTCATTTAAAAACAAATTAAAAAATAACTCACAAATAAGATAAACAAAAATTTCCAATTTAAAATAACACTTTTAATTTTCTCGGCACAAATACGAATAGAAATCAAACATTTTTGTGACAAATTATTAGTTCATCAGAACAAAAATTATCCAAAGAAGCACATATTTAAAAATAAAGGCAGCATAGATAATTCGCATTCTCATAAGCTACATAAGTAAAAAATAGATACATTAAGGAACAAATTAAAAATCCAAAAATAATGTATAAAAAAAATTAAGAAATGCAAAATAAAATTAACAATATAATTTCAAATATTAAAAAAACACTGTTAGAATACAAATTTAAAGTTTTCGTACCAAATTATAAATTATTCACAACAAAAATGACAAAAAGGACCACTGTGCGCCGTGCAGTGCAGTGCAGTTCAGTTCAGAGTTTTAGTGTTCAGTGTTTCGAGTGATATTTTTTCATTTTGATAGCTTGATTGTAGACATTTGATAGGCATTTATATATGTTAATCAGTTGGCTGACCTGACAGCTAAAGTTAATTAAAGTTAACGCTTACAGCAAGCATAAATTCAATGCATACACAGTGTAACACAGTTCAGTAAATAATCGCACTCGTTATTTAACCATTAATTCAAATGTTGACTTTGCAGAGAGATGTCTATGTAAATACTCATACCTCAACATATTCAAGCATTCAATTGTGGCACAGCATAAGTTCATTATGATTAATGGTTAACAAAGTTCTAAATTCTAGACAAAAAAAACTCACTTGACCCATTTTTAACGCACAACGAGAACTCGTACTCGTAAAATTAGCAAATTGCCCGAATGTCAATCAAAAATCATCAATCAAAATTTGTGCTACTGTCACTTTGACACAATATGTATAAATATGAATAAAAAAAGATAACATTAATATGGGAACACAACAAAGGGGTGTGGCAGTTGCAGTTGCAGTTGCATTTTCATGTTGCACTTACGACTTCTCCACATCCAAATGCAGCATTGGGTGCAGCCTGTTGTAAATTAGCATAACAATGGCCAGTTAACTGGGTCAACAGCCAGCAGACAACAACCGCCAGAAGATTGATGGCTTACTGGGATACACAACTTAAAGTTAACCATCATTCTAGGCCAGGCTAAAATCGAATTCCCTTAAAGAAATTATAGTTTAGGAAATTTAGAAAACAAATATTGTAGTGGAAAATTGTTGAAAAACATTCTGATTGTAAGAACCATTATTTACTTTATTAAGTAGTAGTTTTATTTAAATAATACAAAGTTTCCTAAATTTAAAAACGATCCTTTTTTAAAAGAGCACGTTTATAATTGTAGAAATGCATATTCTAAGCGTGGGATACTCAAGTTATAATTCCCTTAAAGAATTTGCACAAATTATACGAAGATCACTTTAATTCGGAAGAATTAAGAAAACAAATTTTGCAAAATTCGAAAATTGTTCAAAAACATCTTGAACAGTTGAACTTCCTTAACTCGAACTTCTATAGCTTTAATTTCTTTCTAGCTCGAACTAAATAAGTGGCAGTACAATTAAATAACTGAAGATTAAGAACTCCATAAGTCGAATATCTCCAAAACTCGAACCTTTTCTTTGGACAATGGTGATTCGAGTTAGGGAAGTTCGACTGTATTTATTGTATTTTCTGTGCTTATCTCTTAAAGTTGTATTATATCAAAAATAAAATGTTTCTTAATTTAGAAACGATCCTTTTTTTATAAATAACTATTCAAAAAACAACCAGACTGTAAGAACAATTCATTTTTAAATTTTCTGAATTTCTTATCTTAATAGTAGTTTAGTTTTAATTTAGAAACGATTTCTTTTTTAATTTTTAAAAATATTTTAAGCATGGAACCCATTTTGTCATGCCTTTTACTTAAAATGAGCATTTACATGATTTTTAGGAGGAAATATCCTATTGAATAATATTTATTTAATATTAATATTTTATTTTGATTAATTTCTGACCTAGAACATTCCTCAACTTCCTTCCTTAACAAGTTAAATTTAAAAAAAAAGTCAATGCACTCTTTCAAGTTCAAATTTGCTGCCAGACACAATTGGAAGACACTTTGACCACTTTGAGCATTAATCAATATTTTGCATTATTGTTTTTTATTTTGTTTTTTTTTATTATTTTTGTTAGCGCAAAGTCGCGACATTTTATGCCAAATTTGTACAAAGTTAATTAACAGGTTTCATTGTTTTGTTCTTTTTTGTTCTTTTTTAGCCACAACAACATTCTAGATGTCTGCTCTTTCAGTTTTTTATTTTTAAAATAAACTTTTAAGCATACAATATGTACGTATGGATTATGGGGGCGTATACGTAATGTGTCTAAGCGACAGCACGAAGAAAGCGACGAGCTGAAATCAATTTGAAAACATGTTTAAACGCTTGTTTTTTGCCGCTTGCCTAATAGAAATTTAATTAGCCATGCAATTTAGTATTTTTGTAGTTGTTTTGCTTTTTTTTGTTTTGTTTCTTTTGTTGTTGTTGTTTTGTTTATGGTTTTCTGTTTTGAGAGTTGGCGGCGCTGCACGTGCAACTAAAAAGCTTTGACATAGGAGCGCTCTTTGTGTGTGTGTGTGTGTGTGAGTGCTGCCCACGCATACGGGATTGACACTGTGTATGTGTGTGTGTGAATGAAGTGAAGAAGCCAAGACAAATAAAAAGACACGAAATAAAAACAAAACTTTATGGCTCACCACACAACGAGCAGCGTCGCGCCGCATCTCATCGCAAGTCGCGTCTCTGTTTGCGCTCTCTGCGCTCACACTTGCGCTCTCTCATTTGCGCTTGCTCTCTCTGCGCACTTTGGCGATCGCCGCATGGTCGCGTTGCCCGTGAAGGTTACGCACTGCGGCACACATACTGAAATCCATAAAAAAAATCTAAACAAATCCTATAATAATATATTGGGCTCTAAATGGAATTTTAGTTTTAAGAAAAATAAAATAGGCATATACAGTCGAACTTCCCTAACTCGAATCAACATTATCCAAAGAAAAAGTTTCTAGTTCTCCTTCTGAAGTTTATTTATTTTACTGCCACCCGTTTAGCTCGAGTTAGAGAGAAGTTCAAGTATGGAAGTGACGACCATCAATTAAAATCAACATTATTTTATTTCAGTTTAAAATTAATCGCTTAAACATATTATACATATTAAACATATTAACTTTATTGCAATTTTAAGTTTATTTTAATTTTTCTAGATGCAAGTCGAAATCCATTTTAATTTTTTGTTACGCTCTAAATTTCATGTTTATTGCCGACAAATCAAACCAAAAATCGACAGATTTTAAATACCATTTTTAGCTATTTCTAGATATTTTTAAACCGGAAATTCTGTCAAAAATGTTTGCGAGTATCCGCTCAGCAGCTGTGACGTCATAAAAGACCGAGAGAGAGAGTTGTCGCTCAGTGTGGAATCTTCAGCTGATTATGCGATCAACTTACTTTGACTGCTGTGCTGCCAGTTGCCAGTTGCTGTCAGCGTTGCCAAAATTAGTCCGTTAAAAATATGACAGATTTGAATAGTCAAATTTTAAACAAATAATAAAAATTATGGTACTGCTTTTTTTAGCAAACTTTTATTTTATTTCTGAATAAGAATGGAAAGAAGGTAGAAATAAAATAACAGAATGCTTAAAAACAGTACCATATTTTTATATTATTTCTTCAAAATTTGCTTATCATCCGAAAAATATGACAAATCTATCAGAAAATATGCCAAATTGGCATGACTGGTTGCTGTTGCTTTTTCTGTTGCTGTTGCTGCTGCTTTTTCTGTTTCTGCTGCTTTCGATTGCAGTCAACAGCGCAAAGCGCAACGCGTCGGTTCAAAATCATTTTGTTAACGGAAAGTTACAGCAGTGCGAGGTGCGTTTGGTTAGTTAGTTACATACGTGCGTGCGTTTGTTATTGGCGTCTTATCGCTTAAAATATATATCAAAATAAAAAAGTGAATGCCCAACAAATCCATCAAATTGAGTCAAGTGTCGTTTTATTGTTGTCATACATTTGGCAAAACGCATTTTCCATTCTATTTTTTTGTTTTTGCTATGCAATTACGAAATCTTACGTTGAAATTTTGTGTGTGTTCCATGTGTGTCTATAAATAAAGTTTAAGAAAAAAGAAGGAAATATATGACCGAACGGAAAAGTCGGAATGGTGGGACGGTCGATCGGTCGGTCGCCTGGTCAAAAAAGTCAGAAACACAAAAGCTAAAAACACATCACAGTGAAGACAACAACAACAAAACTGACGGGTTGATTGACTCGCAGGAATTTAAGATCCCAACAGATCCAACAGTCAAACATAAATCGAACAGAAAAAGCAGCAGCCACAGCCACAACAAAATCCACAGCCACATCATCGCCAATCTCCAGCGGGGAAACCACAACAGCTTCCGTTGCTTATCTGCCGCACGAGACGGTTCTCTGACGGCTTTCTGACGGTTTCTGTGATTACGAATTACGAATTATGATTAAGAGGCGCATGAGTTGCGTTTTTAGTAAGTTGCACATTGAAATTACAAACTAATTTCTTAAATACATATTTACAAAGCAAACAAAGTCAATTTTATGTACAGCCAGAGAATAAAGGCATAGTTTAAATCAGCGGTCGGCACGGCCCTATCCCGTAGGCATAGGAAACTACACTCACGTACGACACACTGCTACGATTTGCTTCTGTTAACGTCGCTGTTATTCCGCTGTTAGGCGAACAAAAATGCACACTAACGCAATGCAAACATATGACTGTGTTGGTGCCGACCACTGGTTTAAATAAATACAGTCTTATTTGACATAGAAAGTATATTAAAAATAAAAATAAAATATTATTAACTTTAACATATCAAATTGTTTATGAGTACCGAAAACCCCTAAGCGATAAACTCTTAAAATTAAAAATGCCATATTTATATAATTTCATTTAAATGTGTTCGAATTTTATGTTGAATATAAAGTTTTTTTAAACTAAACATATTCATACATCATTTTTCTACATTTAAGGTAAAATAATTTAATTAAAGTATTCAAATTTGACATAAAACACAGGCGAATCAAATATAAAAAATTATTTAGCCTAAAATTTAATATGAATAAGAAAAACTCAATGCGATAAACATAAATAAGAAATGCATTATTTATTAAATTCATATTTAAAAAAAGTTCGAACATAAAGTCTTTTTAAACTAACCATATATTAATATTTAATTTACATATATTCAAAATGAACAAAGCAACTAAAATGTAAATATTGAAATTTCACAATAATTTTGATCTTTGACTACACATCTTGTACATTGTTGATCGTTTGTTCGCTTTTGTTTAAACTGCACATCAAATACAATGTGAATAAAAATCAACATAAAAGTCGATTCATTGTAGGGCGCAGATAAATGATCAAACATAAATAAGACGTGTAATTAAATTGTTCCAAAACAACAACAACAGTCGGTTATCAATTAAATTATTGGAAATTTCTCAATCAATGTTTTTGGCCAAAACACACAGCTGTGTGTGAGGTCGATTAGCGAATGAAAACAACTCGTGAATCTTCTTCGAGCGGTGGCTGCTGTTTTCGATCATGCTCCCACACATTCAACCCGGAAAGAAGAAGCACAGCATTACGAAAAACATATGCCGTTCATTAGTTTTTGTTATTTTAAGCAACTGGATTAGTGTAAATAATTTATTAAAAATAAAAAAAAATTTTAAAATGAAAAAAAGTCTTGTCAGAAGTGGGATTCGAACCCACGCCTACAGAGTAGACTGCGACCTGAACGCAGCGCCTTAGACCACTCGGCCATCCTGACTGTTAGCAAGAGACGAGCCAAAGCAGCTTTTGTGTTTTCAGCACGAGCGCTGTTAATGCACGCTGTTAGCTGTAAAGCGCGCTATAAATAACATTATGGCAACTATTTTGTTTTGTATAGGGAATTTGAATTTCAGATTTTTACGAGACTTGTGCATTTGTTAACAGTTTATGACAAATTATAAAACTAATGGGCAGTTGAATAATTTAAATAGCTTGGATTTTGACTTGCAGCCATATAAAATAAATAAATCAAGTGCAATTTTATGGCATAATGATGGCAAATTAAACCGATTCGATCTGCGACTTGTGTACAAATGCCGACTAATTGCAAAAGCGGCGGCGTCATTTTCAGTTGCCCTCTCTAGATAAATCTTATCTCTGCCGTTCTGGGCTGGGCCTGGAGTCAATAATTTAATAACAAAACAAAACAAAACAGAGATTAGTCATTTAAAGACCATGTAAAAAACAACTCTTGTTTACTGGGCCTTTTCAAAACTCGGGCCAATAACAAAAAATGAGGTCAACCCGCATTCTTGAACCCAGCAACCCAAATCAGGGCGCTGTGGGCGTGTCCGTTGAAGACTTAACGCTCTCACAATCCTCTCTCATTAGAGACGGCGGCCTCTTTTGTTGTTTACGTTCCATGTTCCACTGTACGTTGTATTTTGAGTATATTATTATTTATGATAATGATATAGACAGAGTCTCTGTGGGATATCTTGTTGGCTTTTCAGTCTTTTGTGTCTTTGCAAAGATATTTTAATGAGTTTCTCGACACTTGGTGACATTTTCATTTGATTTATGGGGGAAACAAGTTCATTATGCCTGCTCTGTACATTCATTTTTCACTGATTGTTATAATTGTAATTCTTAAAATATTAATTTAAAAATGCAAATTATTTGTTGGTTGTTGTCAATATATTTCTTTATTATTGATCTGTGAAAAAAAATGATAAAATATTAAATTTTTAACTGCACAAAATTTGTTGAAATTATTTCAAATGGTATTTCAAAAATTGAGTAAAGTTTTATGATATATTTTTAAGATTCATTCAAATGTCCCACAAAAAAAACTCCGTATTATTGATTTTAATACAAAATGATTTTTTATGATATTTCAAAAATTGAGTAAATATTTTAAGTTTTTTTTTTTGCTTTTTTTTGGTAGATTTTTTTAATTTAAACTTAGAAATCATATTTGTCACTAAAAAAAACGCTATTAATTTGAAAAAAAATTGCTAAAAAACTAGAAAAATTTATCGAAAAAAGGATTTCAAATTAGTTTTTTTTATGTTTTTCAAAAATTTTGTTAATTTTTAAGATATGTGTATGTATCTAAGATTATGCCATATATGCATATTTGTCACTAAAAAACCTTTATTATTGAAAACTAAAAAAAAAAGATATACTCGTACATACATATTTCATTTTTAAATATATTTAATATTATTCCATTCATACAAATTGATTTTTTTGACAGATTTGTTTGTTTTAAATTCACAACCAATAATTGCGCTTTCTGGTATTTTTGTCACATTTTGCATGAATTTCAGAATTGAAATGCTGTCAATTTCAGTTTCAATTTCAATCTCATTTCAATGAGGCGCACAATAAATGCACTTGATATTCTACTTGTTGTTGTAGTTGATGTTGTTGTAACTGAAGAATAGATGCGCTTTGTTTTCTGAATGTATTTGAAGATTGATACGCTTTGACTTAATGCCGACAACAACTATTTTATAGCGCCTATTTATAGCGGCAAGTATTTTCCGCTATAATTCGAGTTTGCATGCGCATTTCTAGCTAATTTAATTGCTTGTTTGTTTATTTGCTGGAGGGGCAAAAACCAAATGGCATGAATTGTTTTGACATGCCGCAAAAATTTTCCGCATTTGCCATTGAACTCAAACTGAATTTTGTTGTATAAACAAAGTATATTTTGCCGTTTTTGCAATCAGTTTTTCCAGAGAGAAAATTACGCGTCTTGCTCTCTCTCTGACACTGTCTTTCTCTCTCGTTGGCTTGATAAGTGTTATTAGTTTATAATTGTTAAATTGGGTCAAACTCTCAAGTCAAGCAAAAATGCACTCGCAATTTTCAATTCAATGCATTTAAAAATTAATTTTTATGAGTTTCAAATGTCAGAAATTCAGCCGAGAATCTAAAATTTTCGTAACAATATATTTTAGATCCTATTTTTTATTTAAAAAAAAGGAATTTATAAAATCATAATAAAATTAAAAGTTTTACATCAAATTTAAGATAATATTTATTTCACAATCTCAAAAGAGTTTTTTCCTTTATTTTTGATAAATATAATCAATTTTTTTGTATTTTTCAACTTTTATTTATATAAATTAAAGCAAATTTTTATTTTATGCCAGTCTTTGTTTTTTGAAATATTTATTCGAATTTATTTCACAATTTCATAAATTTTTTTTTTAATAAATATCATCAAATAATTTTTTTTAATTTTTATTTATTGCGAATTAAAGATAATATTTATATCATAAGTTCAAAAGCTTTTATTTTAAATGTATTATTAAATAATTTTGATTGCACCGTTTGTATTTATAAGAATTATAATCGCTTGAAATGTGAAACTGACACAATTATCAGTTTAGTCGTGTACTCGAATTTATCAAGTGCAGCAAATAATGAAATTGCAATAATCTTCAGACATTTGTTTGTAAACAAAGAGTTGACACCAATTGAGCTGCAGTTTTGAGTTTTTTGAGGGCACGGAAATGGCTCAATGCCATGCTGGTTGGGTCAGTCTGGATCTTATTATTATTAATACATTTATTATTGCTGATTTTCGTTTTTTACTTTCCTACTTTGCAATAAAGCAACTGCGTCAACAGAATTGAAAATTGAAAATGAAATTGAAAACGCCAGCGAAATCAAAGCATTTGTCGGACAAGGTCTTAGCTACATTTATTTTTATCAGCAATTGTTTAATATTACTAACTAAACAAGCGATAATTTTATAGAAACAGGTTAAATCCAAGTGATAAGCATAAGTATTTGTATTCTTTTGTGGCACGTGTGAACTCAAGTTTAACCATGGTCAGGTAATTGATAAATCACTTAGTAAATGCTGTGATAAAACTCTAGAAGCACGTTTAATGCATTTTAATGCCACTTTTTTTTAACGTTTAAAGTCCGAGCATTCGCAACGTAAAAAGATAAGATTTATGTAGTTTTTATTGCCGGCATTTAAGTGCTCAGATTTTTATGTGCGCGGCTTAAGCAACTCTTGGTTGATTGCAAATGTCGCAAATAAAATAAAAATAAAACGCAAGCAATAAAAACTAATTACAAAAATTTTAAAATGCAAAAAAAGTCTTGTCAGAAGTGGGATTCGAACCCACGCCTACAGAGTAGACTGCGACCTGAACGCAGCGCCTTAGACCACTCGGCCATCCTGACTGTTGGTTGATGCGCGTCAAAGTCGCTATACAAGCTGGCAGCGGATAATTTCAAAGCAAATGATGTTTAAATTTAGTCGTTAAAATGATTTGTTTCTGGTTTTATATTTATATTTTATTTGTATTTATTTAAGTTCAACTAAGTACAGTTGACTAAAATTAAAGTAAAAATTAAACTAAAATTAAGTAATATACAAATTAAGGTAAAACTTAGAAAATATATTCAAATTAAAATGTAAACTGAAAGGAGACAAGATTTAAAATTTTAAAACCTATTGAAAATTATTAAATAGTGAAGATATTAATGATATTAATTTTTGGCAATACGTACAATTTTATTAAATTTTATTCAATTTTACAATTATTTTACACTGACTATTGCTCGAAAATCTGCGAAGCTGTGAATTTTATTTTAGCTCAGAAGCCATAAATATGGACCAGAGCTCTGATCAAATCGAAGAGAAAGAGACGCGTGACGGACTCATCCTTGTAGCTCTTCATGTGAGCTCGAATTATGCGCTCAAAATTATCCATTCGCTCCATGGTGCAGAGTCGTAGGTTAACCTGAAATCGGCTCTCCAGCAAATCTCTGGACAGGTTGAAGAAATGATTGACAAACTGCTTCAAGACCTCATTGTTCCGCTCCTGGGCGATCTGGCGATACTTTTGAAAGACATCCCGCACCGTGGTCTGAAAGAGGTTGCCCTGCATTATCTCCTGCCACGCCTGCTGGGCGTAGGGATCGTGCAACTGGGCGTGCTTCAATTCATTCGGCTCGCAAATGAACGGGAATGTGTTGTAGAACTTGGAAGTCTTCTTCGATTCGGCAAACAACTTGAGAACTCGTTCATTGATCGCATTGTTGCGACACAGCACGAATTTGAGCAGGAAACTCTTCAGTTTTGGTATCTCAACAATGATGATATTGGCCAACAGATCGCATATGAATTGATCGGGACTGTCCAGCTTCGTTTCCTCGATCACACTCAGGTAGAGCACATTGAAGAAATGATGTGTTATCCCACAGAGACCAAAGATGACCGTGCAGTACTTAAAGTTCATCGGATACACATCGAATGATAGAAAGCACTCGTTATCCATGGGATCAGTTCGGGACTTTCTGACAATCTGCTCGCTTCGCTTGATATATTTGTTCTGTCGATGCTTATCCTCCAGGGGATCCGCGATGAAACTGTCATAGCACAGCTGCTTATCCGACTCTGTCAACTCCTGGAACGATCTGAGTGATTTGATCTCGAGATTGTTCATACTTATGGCTTAACTTATAGGAAAACGTCTTTTAACCTCCGGAAAATGCCTAAATCGGACATTTTATGAACTGCCTGCCTCGATTCCCTCTACGAATTTCGACAAGTAATTCTAAGAATACCATAAATTAGAAAATTATACTTGGGAAATTGAAACAAAAAAAATAAAAATAAATAAATGAAAAATTAAAATGATATTGGAAAAACCAAAAGTTACCAGAAAATTGAAATTTGGAACTAAAACATTAAAAACTATTAAACAAAAATTACAAATAATTTTACTAAGAATATATAATACTATGGGGCTACGATAAAATTGTCACAACTATGTTGTGTGAACATTTTAACTTTCTAGCTTTAACTGTTTGGCCTACACTTTGATTTTCAGGCAGTATGTCGCTCAGTCAGTCAGGATAAAGAGTTAATTAATTATTATTCATGATCTAAATATATATATATTGAAACACAATTCAACTAAATGATAAACTAGATTTTACCTTACATTTAAACTTTAAATGGTTTCCCCTATTTACAATTTCTAACTTATGCTTCCTTTTTTATCATATTTATTTTTGTTCCTTAAGTGTGTTATTCCCACTTTTTAATTTTACTTTTCCCCTGTAATTCTTTTAAGCACCTTCTAAATTATGAACCTGCTCAATTGAACTTGACCCAATACGAGAAATGTCAAATCAAATCGAATCGAAAAAAAAAAAAATAAATAAATGAAATCGCTTAATCATTGATATTTAATCATTTATTTAACCAATTGACACGCCCCGTCAATGAGCATAATTGCTAAATTGTGCCCAAGTAATATCAGTGATTAATGTTTGGCATTTTCAAAGATTTAAAATTTAAATGCACCGGTTCTAGAGAGTTCTCCAAGTTCTCCGAGTTCTCAGAGATCTCAAAGCTCTCGTCGCATTTGCATAATTGCAATTTATTGTAAATCCGTGTGCAAATATGCCAGAAATTTAGATAAACTCTGTTTAAAGGCAAAAGCATTTTGCCGACTGAGGCCGACGGCTTTTCAAAATAATTTTTTATTTTTTCTTATTTTTCCTATGATTTTGAGCTATGCAAATGCATTCAGAGAATCTGAAAAAAGAATTGCAACTCGTTAGAATCTGTAGGCGAGTGTCGAATCACGTCTTCTGTCAATTTTCGACAATTCAAACTGACACTTTCCATCAAATGTTTGACATTCAATCACAGATCTATGCTAATTAGTTGTCAGTTTCAATCGACTGATTGAAAATGAAACAGAAAATTGGCAAACAAATTGAATTGAAGCGAAAAAGTAGTGGGAAAAATACTAAATAAACAAATAGAATTTAAGAACAGTTTACATTGAATCAATTTAATAATTAGTTTACAATTTTATTGAAATTGAAACTGTAATTTAATTGAAGGCTCACTTAAAAAAGTATTTAATCCAAATCAATTTTCACATTAAATGTATTACAATTATGTATGTTAATAATATTCAATATAATTCAATAATTAGTTGCCAATTTGATTGAATTGAAAACTCACTTAGAAAAGATTATATACAAATCAATTAATGAATTTAAATTGATTAAATTAAATAGATAGAATTTAAGAACTGTTTACACTCAATCAATATTTATTTGAGAATTTAATTGAAATTGAAACTGTAATTGAATTTAAAAACTGGCATTAAATGTATTTTCTACATATCAATTCTCACTTTAAATTTATTAAAATTAAATAAATAGAATTTAAGAACATTTTATATTCAATTCAATATTTAGTTGACAATTTGATTGATATTGTAACTGTTATTTAACTGAAAAACTCATTTTGAAAGCATTAAATACAAATAAATTTTTGAATTTAAATTGATTAAATTAAATGAAGAGTTTACAAACAGTTTACTTGCAATACACTGCATAATTAGTTGAAAATTTGAACTACACAGATTGAAACTGTAATTGAATTCAAAAACTCACTTCAAAACGTATTTAATACAAATCAATTTTCACTTTAAATTTATTACAAATAAATAATTTGAATTTAAGAACAGTTTACCTTTCATTAATTCAATAATTAGTTGTCAATTAAAATTAATTGAAACTGTAATTGAATTGAAAAACTCACTTAAAAAAGTATTTGATACAAGTTAATGTTCACTTTACATTTATTACAATTAAAAATATTGAGTTAAGTTTTTCTTTTAGACATATTTAGTTAGATTCATTTCAACCTTAGTAGAACCCTTTATGAGTTAGTTCAAGGTCCATTCAATCGTTTCTCAGCTTTCGGGTTTTTGTTCAACCGACGCACTTTTTACATATAAGCACATGAAAATAAAAATCAAATAAGATTCATTTACGTTTCCAAGAATTTAGCGTGTGCAATTTAAACTAAAATGGATAAATTTCTGGTTGTTGATTTTTTTCTCTATAATTGTGTATATATGTATATTATGTACATACGTATATATATATTACAGATTAAACACGCCATTAAATGGCATATGGACTATTATGGCAGCTCCCACGCAACTCACGAAAATTGAAATGAAAATTGAGCAATGCGAGGCGAAGCGATTTCTCAGTGCCACCAGTTGAGACAAGAGTCTCTGTCTCTGTCTTAGTCTCTGTCTCTGTCTCTGTCTTAGTGTCTGTCTCCAGCTCAGTGTCTGCGGCTTACAATCGCACAGTGGGACAAACGGCCAGATAAGCTTATAAGATTAAATAATATCTTTAAAAATAAGAAAGTTGTCGTTTGTTTGTTTTTCAGATTATAGACTTTTTTATAAAATAGATTTTTATATTTAAAATTCAACAACAAAATATAGTATAATATAATTATTTAGATTTATATTTTTGTTTTGGAGTTCTATAGTATAATTATGGACAAAAAAACAAATGAAACAAATTAAATAAAAGTCGCATATAAAAAATTAACCATTTTAAATACACATACACCTTTAAATTATGTAATTATGCGATATAGAAAATAGAAAATTAAAAAAAATTAAAAATTAGAAAATATATAATTAATTATTATAGTTAAAAAGGCGCCAAAAGAAATGTTTGATGCTTTGGAAAGCATCTTTTGAATGGCACATGTGTATTAGGCTCATACTCAGGAGGTCGCGGGTTCGAGTCCCGGTCGGTGCGAAAGAATTTAAAGCTTTGGAAAGCTCAGAGTTGTATAAATATTGTTACCGAAATTAAACAAAAAACATTGAAAGAAATTTGATTTTAGAAAATAAATAAAATAATATAAGGTACTTTAGCCATTTTTACCCACTGTGCATTTGGCGTCCGAAATTAAAGCCGACGCACGTAAAGCTCAAGTTCAAACTGAACCACGACGACGACAATAAAACACAATAAATAAAAAACAGAGAAATAAACGAGACTAAAGAACAACAAAAACGTCAACAGTAACAATAAATTAAGCGTGCTAAAAGAAAAATATTTAACTGAAAAGGTGTTGGCTGCATTTCGTTGTCGTTGTCGTTGTTGTTGTTGTTGTCGTTGTTGTCTTGGTTGTTGTTGTTGTCACTACTCAAAGTGGGTCAGACAAAGGCAGCAGCAACCACTGAAGACACCGCAGACAGGGGCACGTCTGCTACCAAGGTGCATCATTCACTTTATTCACTCTCGCATTACAACAACAACAACAACAACAACAAAATTCGACAAATTGCGGGACAGTTGGAAACTTCTCGACACCACTGTATGTTGTTGTTTACACATACATAATTTAAAAAGGTTGCCTTTCTATCTATTTGTTTACCCTTTTATTTTATTACAAAATGTTTATCGCCTTATTGAAATGTAAAGTGCACTCCAATTAATTCATAAAAACATTGTTAGAAATAAAATTTACAAATTAAAAAAATATAAAAAAAACAACTAGAAATTTTAGTTCTAAAATTGTTCTTGGTTTAAAAAAATACCTTAATTTTCTTAAGAAAAAAAATTTAAAATTCTAATAAATATAAAAAAAAACTATTAAAAGTTTTAATGTTACATTTTTCTTGGCTTATACAAGTAAGTAAATTTGTAAGAAAACAAATAAAAGATTTAAAAAAATATAAAAAAGAAACATTTAAAAATTTTAAATCAAATATAATAAATTGAAAAAACTGTAGCTTACAAATTTAATTCAATTACAAGTACAATTGATATTTGTACTAGCTTATAAGAACAACTTAAAAATAAATAAGTCTCGGTATATTTTTAAAATTATTTTTTAGCCAACAAGTTTTGTTGCTTTTTGAACTCAATCTTAAAAGCAATTAAAAAAATAATATAATTCGTTCCTTTTTTTTAATATTAAATATTGCCTGCCAAATTGGTAGAATCAACTACTGTGCAAGGGCAATAAGTCTTCAGCTTGTTGAAAAAAATATATATTTCTTTTTAAAGATACTTATTTTAGTTAAATAATATTAAAACTATTTTCTTATTTTAAGTTACTTAGTTAAAGTTTTTATTAAAACTGTATAGGGTCTCTCAAATTTTTGGCATGTCTAAATTAATTGTTTTCTCTTCTCTTTTGTTTTCGTTTTCTTTGTTTATGTAATTGTGCAAGTGCAGTGCGGCGCTGAATGAAGAGTCAGCAGCAACAACAACGACAACAAACAATAACAACACGAATTCATTGATAAATACGGTAGCAACAACAAATCTGCGCATACGCCGCGTGTGCTCTCACAAATTTACGTGCTCTCTTCGCCCGCACTCTTTTCGCTTTCGCTCTCTGCGCTCTCTCACGCGATCGTAAACAAAATGAATTCACCACAGCTTGTCAATACGGCAGCGCAAGCTCACCACACCAGCAGCAACAACAACAGCAACAACAACAACAGCAACAACAATAATAATAATAACATACAAGCGAGTGGAAATAAATTTGCGCCTGCACGTAGACTAGCTGCGAGGCAAACTTTGCGTTTGGCAATACCAAAACAACAGCAACAACTACAGCAACCGGGTGACTCTGTAAATTTGCCACAATCTGGCCACATTTATCGCCAATCGCCGTCGGCGTTGCCACCGGCGCCACTTTTAAAGCGCCACACAGCAACAACGAGTGGAACTGGCAACAACAACAGTTTTATACCCAAATCAGCATCGCCTTTGGAATCGCACAAGTTGCCCAATGCCACGCCCAGTGGCAGCACCACTCCATTGCTGTTCAACGGCAACGCTGGCAGTGGCAGTGGCAACACCACCGCCTCCGCCTGCTCCTCGGCCTCCTCCTCAGTCAATTTTTTGGGTGTTCGTAAGCCGAGCTTAACTCTCAACTCATCCGACATTCGAAACAACAACGATTTGTTTGCCTTCGCCAAGGATATGTCGCCAGCTTTGGAATTGACAGGTGAGTAACTGTTAACCGGTATTAACCGATTGAAATTGCTAACCGTAAGTGAAACCGAAATCAAAACCAATCTTTTGTAAGTATTATACCAAACCGATATCCTAAGATATTGCGTAATAGATAACCAAAAACCAAAATTCTTACTGAACCGTAGCCGTAACTGGTACCGATTCGTATCGGTTTTGATACTCTGATTTAAATAAATATTTTTTTTTGTTGTAAAAATTAAAAATAATTGTTGTTAAAGATAAATTGTAGTTTTATTACAAATTCGTAGCTATTAATCTATTATTTCTTTATTCCTTTTTAAATCTTTATAGATCACTCGCATTCTCCACTGTTCACGGATCTTAGCACTGCCATCTCGCCAGCCAACAGCAACAGTTCTCCCACATCTCATCATCATCAGCTGGGCAGACTCTTCAGCCTGAGTCCAAATAACATGAGAAGCTACGGAAATGTGAGTACAAAATTCCATACAAGTGTTTTTAAGCTTAGCTTTCAACTTGACCATTTATTCTTAATTTTTCAATAAAGTCAAAGTCAAAATATCTTTAAATAGAAATTTGATGTTTTTTTATTGCTTTGAACTATTTTAAAATTTTATTAAGATGTTTATAATCTTCATTTTATAGAAATATTAATATATTTTTTTCTTAACATTTTTTCGACTTTATTGTAATGAATTTAGACTTGGAACAAGTTCCACTAGTTCCATTCTGAATGTTGTGTTCTTTGAACCAGCTTTGCACTATCTAATGAGAAGAGCCCACAATGCCTAATAGTTATTTATAGACACTGCCCAAGGGTCATTCAATGTAAATCTCAAGCTCTCTCATTTGAAATGCTCTCTCGTTCACGTCACTTTTCTCTTTCGACTGAACTCTCTTTCCCTTTCTTTCTCTCGCTCTCGCTCGCTCTCTTATCTGTGATTTTGCATACGCCGTTTGACCCACAGCCAAAAGCTTTGCAAACACAAACAAAAGTCCGAGCGGCTTTCTGTCCCACATTTTACCCTTAACAGTATGTCAAGTAATTGTTTTGACCAGTTAAAAATTAACATATTTTATTTTACAAAAGAAATATACGATTTGATATTTTGAAATATTGTTTTATATATTATATAATTATTTTATTTTATTAAATCGAGTATTTGGCGAATCAAGTTAAAATGAAATCACAAAATATTAAAAACAAAATAAATACAATCAAGGGTGCCACAGAAATCGCTATCGCTTGAATTTCACTGGAATTTGTATGAAATTTAAGTGAAATTCAAGCGAAAGCGATTTCTGTGGCACCCCCGAACATCATTAGTTTTTTATTATCTTATTGTTTAAATCGGATAAAGAGGCTAAAGCAGTTAAAAACAGAGAAATATTAAAATGTATACGGTTTAACATTTTTTAAAAATAATAAACAAAAATAAAATAGAAATATACAATTTTTTTTTTTGACGTTGTGAAAACAATTACTTGACCAACTGTATATACAGCTCGCACCGCACACGCGACTCTCTAAAAGGGTGCGGAGTTGGAAGGGGAAAGAGATGAGGAGAGGAGAGGAGAGGGGAGGGGAAAGTGGACACTCCCTCAGACGGTCGGGTTGACTATATTTTTACGCCAAACGGCAGTAAATAGGTAGAAAATAACGTCAACTTAATTAATAAATAATATTTAGCACGATTTGAATATTTGAATGAGGGGAAAGAGTCGAAACAACAGCAACAACAACAACAAATGGCAAAGCGATGAACGATGTGCCAGGTAAATTAGTTACCGGCCAGTTATTGGAAAATCCATTTATGCATTTATATACAGAGCTGGGAAAAATAATAGAAACGAGATTCTGTTTGGCATTTTCAACCAAGAATGTAGAAACCCGTTGTTTATTTAAATTTTAAAACATTTCAAAATAGGTATTGAGTAAAAATTATGAAACTAGAAAAATTATATTATGCAAAAAATAAAAAACAAAAAAACGTTCATATTACTTTGTCCATTAGCGTATGTACGTTATGGGTATATGAATAATCGGTATTTTGTTTGGCTTGTGTTTTGATTTTTCTTTTTTTAACTAACTTGATTTGACTTTGTGTACGCTACGTTGAGGTATATTGATTCACGAATGCAGTTGGAGTATCGGGTATTCATATCTTGGAACTGTCCCTGATTACTGATTAATTCGACTATCGTTTGGTTGTCAGTTGTGAGTCAATAGTCCATTCTAAAGATTACACTAGTCTAATAAAATGAAACATTTCAATTAAAGCCAGTACATGATGACCCACAAAACTGATAACCCCTTTTTTCAGTTAATCATTTTAATATGGGAATTTCAGATCGGCTATCAAAGATCTGTTTGTCCATACAGTTCACTAACTAAATAACCCATTTGGAAATGTAGGGCATTCAGATGCCTAACACTCTTAACACTCTAACACCTTGCGGTTATACCGGTTATACCCTTCGTCATTTCAAAATGCAACGGGTAGAACTGTTTTAAAGTAAAGTAAATGTTGACAAAAAAAATAATGTTTGAAAATAAAGCATTTTGAAATGTTAAATCAATTATGAAAAAATGATATTCCGCTTAAAAATTGTATTGCTTGCGGCAAAGTTCTAAAAGTTTAAAGATTGTCCTAATCAGAGATTTAAACCGAAACCGTAACCGTAACCAGAACCGTTAACCGAAACCCTCTCAAATTTAGTTTGATTCCTCGGTCTTGTTGACCAGAATCAATTTTAAAGTGAGTTGATTAAAAATTAAAACACGATATTTAAAATTTTGAACCAGCTTAAAAAACAAAAAAATTATTTGAACGAAATTAATTAAATTTAAATGCAGAATTTAGAGACCAACTAATAATCAAAATGACAATTCGCTTGGAAATCGGTTGAGATTTGACTAAGTTATACAAGTTTTAGTACTGAAGAAGTTTGGTGTGTTTTTGGACCTAGTAAAATCTATTCTCTATAAACTAATGAACTAGATTTTTTCTAATTTGGTATACCTTGCTATATATACTTATTATATCTACTATTTATTTATTCCGGATTATAAGCTTTTTTAATCTTTAATCTTAGTTTTTTCTGGCTAGTCAAAGTTTCGGTAACAATTAGGATAACTCCAAGTCGAGCATTCTCAATGTACTTGCTTCGTTTTGAAAACTTTTTGACAAGCTCTTCATCGCACAAAACGTGAGCGTAAGAGTTTCTTGTCCAAGTCGCCGGAGATTAAACGTTGTAGGTGCAGGTTGGAGTCGTATATTCTTTATAAGTATGAAGTATATATTCTTCACACACATGTATGTGCACATAGTCGGGTCTGGGCATATTAATGAGTGTTGCTGATGGTTTCTACGAGCTTCTGCTCTGAGAGGCAGAATAAAAAAAAAAAGTAAAAAAAATCGATTAGTACGCCAACAAATGTTGGAGCAAAGGGAAGTTAGCGCTTGGAACTCGAGAACTTGGAACTGTTGAAATACAAACAACGTTGTTTGCCGATGACGACGACGACGACGACTTTTTTCATTTTTTGTTTTTATACATTTCGGGCATGAATAAACACACACACAGATACGCATACAAAAGATACACACAAATACAGATACAGATACCTATAAACTGACAAAAGTTTTTGTGTTTTGTGCGGTTTTTGAAAGAATTCGATTCTCAGTATTTGCCGAATTGAGATGCGCGCCGGTTCTCACTCTGTGCCCCAACATTTGTATTAAACTTTCATTTCGATTATAATAAAAAATATATATATTTAATCAATAAACACAATAAAATATTTTGGAGTATGTAAACTACTTTTTATAACTTTTAAATCGGTCGTTATAAAAACCTGTAGCATGGGCAATCGTTTAAGTGGTTTGTGGTGTAAAAAGACAACAACATTACATATCAACAACGATCCAAATCAAACCCAAACAAACAACGACAATAATAAATCACAGAGAAGAAAATCAGGTGGTTCAAATGGTTCAAATGGTGGCAACTTTCGTCGCTTATCATTGACAAGTTGTGTCTCCAAAGATAATAAAAAGCAAACAACAAATAAAAACACAAATTCGGTTATTTCAACAATTGAACAACAATACGAAAAGTTAATCAACAAAACTCCAGTTGCAGTTCCAGTTACGGATTCAAATTCAAGACAATACGAATCACAAACACTTCCCAGTTATAAATCCAAATCCAAATCCAAGACAACCATGAAGGTCAATGCTCAATTGCCCAGCAGTGTCAAGGTGAGTTCATAACATAATAATCCAACGACGATCCACAATTACAATTACAGTGACTCAAAACAAGGTCGCCTTTTATCATGGATTTTCCCCACTTTTTCTGCATTTTCAATTCGTCTCGCTTAGCGTAATTTTTTTTGGTGGCATTTACAGCATTTCAATGTGTCCAAAAAACAACGACAATAACAATAATAATAACAAAAGAGCAGCAAAAATAAAAACAAAACAAAAAATACAACGACAACGAAGTCTAAATACACTTGATTCTATATCTTTTTCAATGAAACTTGAACTTGATAAAAATCTTTTTCCTGACTGACTGACTGAGAATCAACGTGTAGGCCAAACGGTTAAGCTTAGAAAGCTGAATTTTTCACACAATATAATTTTAAAATAAACGATCTTGCCATCTCAGCGAAACTATATATTTATCTGATTTTGCTAAAATTGATCACTAACAAAATAAAAGATTAATTTTAAGACAATTTTTAGAAAAGTTTAAGTTTCAAATAAAAAGTGTTTTTACAATGAACAAATGGTTTTAAATTAAAAATATTGTTCTCTATACTTTTTTTTTAAAAAAATTAAATTTTTCTCTAATCTTTTAGTAAAAAATATTCATGTAATAAGTGTTTTCTATATTAAAAGAAAGGTTTTAAAATACAAATATTGGTCCCTAGACTTTTAGAAAAATATTAAAATAAGTGTTGTTTTACAATAAATTTATGAAACTTGTATGTTGATCTTTAAACTAAGAATGTGCGTACAAAAAATGACTCTAGAAATTTTGTAATAAAATGTAAATAAAGGAAATATTTTTAAAATAAATTATAAAACAAAATAACTTTTCATGTTGATAAAACGGACAAATGACAATGACAAAGTTAGTTTAACCTTAGAAAGAGTATTATAATAACAATTATGTGATTTGCTTCTGGTTTTTCAGGGGGTTCTGTCATTATTTTAATGCTAAAACAATAATCTTGTCTCTGGTCTCTCTCTCCATTTGTTGGCCATAAAATACTTGAGATGTGACGTAGTTTTGAGGTTCAGGGACAGTAAACAATTGTTATTATAATTAATTTGATAAGGTCGTTTAGTTTTTCTAGTTTTTTTTTTTTGGGGAAACTGTTGGGCTGGGAAATGAATTCAAAATAGATTTGAAAATATGACACATGCCATAAAGACGGATGCTGTTTATTCAAGTCGGAAGGTGTAAAGATGTTTTGTGTGATAAGCTGAGCTTAGTCATTGAAATGGGATTAGAACTGGGAAATTAATGAGCTGCTGATGACATGTAATAAATATCATAATCACAATAGAATGAATGAATGAAAACTATGATTAATCTGTGGCTAAAGAGACTATAAATCTATATCGAGAGGTTTTCGGGTGTCATCATCATCATAACATATAATTTTGTATGTCAAATGCTTCGCCTTGTTAAACAATCAATAAATTACGATTGAATGTCAGTTTATCAATCATTGCCAGCTACATTCCCTTTTAAAATTCAATTGTCCGCCTAGAATCTAATCTATAAATGCTGAAATATTTCTGGAACAAAGTCGAATGACCCAATTCCGAAGTCAAGCATACAAAATAAGTCAGAAAACGTGTTTAACACGCTTCGCATATAAATCTTACAGTGCATAAAAATCAATTACGCATGAAAACTTTAATGAAATGCGACCGAAATACCAAAAATACTCAAAATACCAAGGCAAATGCCTCTGATACTAATGACGACAAACGGCGCATGCGCGACGGACCCCAAAAACTGCCCGAAATCTCTCGATAACTCGAAAACTCTCCCACGGCTTTTGAGTTATGCGACTGTCCAGAGAAGCCCACAATATTTCTCTTAGGTATGGTTTTTGATGTGATAAATTTTTGAAGCGATATTTAATAAATAAGATAGCTCGGAAACTCAATAAATTGAATATTTGCTTATAATTAATTAAAATAAAAGATTTTGGATTACAAATACTTTTTTTTAATGTTTGACTAATGCTAGAATCAAAAAAAAAACTTGTATTTTTCCCTATTTTTAAATATATTACTAGAGATTTTATTTGAATTTTGTAGAATTAAATATAATAGAAATTAATTAATTTTTGTTCTAAGTTCATCAAATGTAAAATGTGATTATTATGAATTAAATGATTTCTGATAAAAATTTACCTATTTTTAATGTTGGAAAATATTTAAAAATGCAGAACAGTTTTGTGAACTTTGCTAGGATTGAAATAAAAAAAACACTTTTGTTTTTCCCTAATTTTAAATATATTACAAAAGACTTACTTTGAATTTTTTAAAATTACATATAATTGAAATAATTTAATTTTTGTTCTAAATGCTGACAGCTTAAGTAGATTTTCATTTTGTTTTTTATCGATTTGACATCAAAGTTATGTGTTTTAAGAGATTTGTTTTGGTAATTATTGCGAGACAAAAATTTAAAAAGTTTAGTATTTATTCTAAATGTATTATATAATTCCTATTTAATTAATAGCGTTTAACTTATAACTTTCTCTTTTTTTAATTTTAATAAATTCATTTGGTCAACTGCATTTAGATGACATTAAATTAATAAATAATAAAATAAGTAAATAATTATTGAATCTAATAATGATATTAAAATGTTTCCAAACATAAATATCGATAGTTTGTTGCCTAAACTCATCGCTAGCTTGGCTCCAACTGGGAAAATGACGCCAATGCGACTGGTTCTGACTAAAGCGAGTTGAAGTTCTTGTTCTGTTAGATACTTTTGGTACTTTGAGCTACAATGAAAGCCTGCAAGGCATGATGAGTCACGAGAGCTGGCGAAAACCTTTCGTTACGTTTTGAGATGCACATGGTGCGAGTGTGAGTGTGAGTCATGAGTCATGTTAGTTAGGCGAAAGTCATTCATTCCATTCATTCACAGACACGTAAGATACAAGATACAAGATACGAAACGTACTTACCAACTTCAGGCGCGTAATTGAAGACACATTTTCACATTTTTCACATTTCTGATTTCTGAATTGGGGGCGTAGTTTTCTCGATACTCGCGATGAATCACAGCCCAGGATCGAGTTCAGTTTTTTGATCACTCTCCAATTTAGGAAGTCTCTCTTTAATACGAGCCATTTATTAATGCTAATCGGTTGTTGAAATTCGCACAATTTGTTGGCTAGCAAATTGGCCAAAAGCTGCTGACACATTTGTGACTAATTCCTCAAGGCGGCTGCTTCAGATGCTTTCGTCTTAAGAAACGAAAGTATCTGCAAGATACAAAGATTTATGTAGCACAAAAGTAAATGATAAATTAGCTTGTTGGCATCTTTGGCACGTTTCCCTGCTCATTCTCCCGGCCAAATTGCATAATTATTGTTGATTATTATTAATCAGAAATTAAAAAATAATAAATACTTGTAGATTTTGCTATAACTCAATTAAAAGCAAGCGTATAAAACGCATTGGATACGCTATCGATTGACCTTCTCCGCTGCTGGATTGGTTTCAGTTCAACAACACTTTTGTATCTGACAGATACAGATACATTTGCAGCAACTGTCCAATTGGCCAGTGTGTGTGTGTGTGTGGGTGTAGGTGGCGCCACCAGATTGCGGTTCATGGTTGTAATCAAAACCACAAGCCAAAAACTTAACGCATAAACAAATGTTCAATTTCAATATTTGAATCTATGTATTTCACAAATACAAATGCAGCTAAAATGTTGCAGATACACACACACACACACACACACACGCCTTGTGTTTTGTACACTTTAGAATTTCCTGGAAACATTAAAAATTTCAACGCGTTCTGCGCATTGAAATGTTTAATAAACAAAAACACGAACAAAAACAAAAAAATAGCCCACGTAATTAAGAATTAACACAAACTAAAGCAGAGAAAATAAGAAAAACAAGAAAGAAAACAAATTAAAATACAAGAATTATACAAATTGACTGCACGTGTCGATATTTCGATTTCCATTTCCATTCAATTGTTTTCAATCATTGAACCAACCTGAGTCCAACCATTGTCCAATTGCCAGTCAACAAAAATTTTTAAGACTTTTGTTTATTTATTTTTTGTGCGGGCAAAAATATAAGAACAAAAAACAATACTCCCCATGCGAATAATAAACTACTGCAAATTGTTTACATTAATGTCTCATTTTTATTTTACTTTTTTGATTTTGCAACTTCAAAGTTCAATCTTAAAAATGGAATAGTTAATAATTGTAAAATACAACAACAACACAAAACGCATTAAACCTCATGTAAAAATAACAAATAATAATAAGGATGAAAAACAAGTAAGAGCTGATCGACTTTTAGACGCTCAGAATTTATATCTTCAAAAAAATAAAATAAATTGTAAACAAATAATTAAAATTAATAAAAAAAAATATAACAAAATAAAAAATATAATTAAAGCTTGGTTTCTCTAGCTGCTATAGCTTCTGAGATATACGGTAATAAAAAAATAATAGGAGATTATATCTTCGTAGTTGTTAAAAAAAAAAAGATTTAAATGAATGAAAAAATGTATAGTTAAAAAAATAATTAGAATAAATATAAATCTAATAAGGACAACTAACTGCATTAGAAGTCTGGTTGCTCTAGCTCCTATTTAGTAGTATCATCTGAGATACACGGTGATAGCAAAAAGAATAGAAACGTTCATTTTCAGTTTCTAAAATTACTTCGGTAACAATACATGTTTTTTTTTACATAATTTTTATTTAATACCTTTTTAGAAATCTTTCAAAATGTATTATTAAATATTTGGTTTGAATTGTCGATATGACTCTCGTTTCTATTATTTTCTCATCCTTAAAAGCACGCTAGTAAACTTATAATCCTGTGTACACTTCAGATACTGGGCTAAAAATCCCATTATCATGATGCCCCGTCGCAAAATTGCAATGTGCGAAAAAAAGCAAATAAACATTGAAAACAATTCAAAACAAGCAGCTCAGAGAGAGAGAGAGAGAGAGAGAGGTGATGATTGATCTACAGAATGCTCTCTCTCTCTCGCTGTGAGTGTCTCTCTGCTCGCTCTCCATCTCTCTGTCTGTCTGTCTCTCTACCTCTTTTTTTTTAGAAGAGCCGAGCCAAGTCGAGAGTTTTGTTCAGTTTTGTTCAGTCTTGTGTCGAACACGCAACGGATAAGTTCAAAATCTATCGCCATCGAAGACAACGACGCGCAAAATTAAAGCGATAATTTATATGCACTAAAAAAAGAAATAAAATAAAATTAGCTACGAAAGATAAAAGCTTTAAATAATATTGTGAAATACACAGAATGTTGCCAACGCGCACAGCAAACAAATAAGTAAATGATTAAAAATAAATATAAATCAAACACATTCTAAATAAAACATGATGTAAAGTGCGTAAAACAGCGAAAATATTTCAATGAAATGATGCTCATAAATTAAGCGACCAACAAAATTACAATATTCAAAGAATAACGACTTCTGTTGAAATTTTTTATTTATTTATATTAATTCTCGCCGTTACATTTGTCAATTCTCAGAATTCGGCTAATGAAATGTTGTTGTTGATTTCTTGGCCAAATTAGTGCAATATAAATTTACATAATTAGCATTTACAGTTTTCTTGCGAATTTATTTAGTTTATTTAGACAAAGTTCAGCAACAATTAAGAGCATTAAACTTAAAATTGTAAATCTAAATAAATATTATAAAACTAACAATTTAAAACTGAAAAGTTAAAAAACTTGTAACCAGTTTGAATTGATTTGAAAAAAAAAACCTTTAAAGCTCGGAAAATTTGTTAGCCACTTGTGTGGGCCGTAAATCAATCAGAAAGACGCCCAAACAAAGCTCCAATTTGTGTTCGAGAAACGCGTTTATTATGGACTAACCCAGAGACACAGAAAGGCCAGAGGGAGGGGGGCATTTTGTGAAACGGTTAACGCCTGTTAGCCGAAACGGAAATTCATTAGCCAAGTTGAAAAATGTAAAACAAAAAGCAGCAACAAGTTAGTTGCATGCCAACTTGACTTTAAAATGCAAACGGAAGTGAGAAACCCACGTGGGGGGAATTTGTTATGTATTGAGTGTGTTTATATATGTATATGTGTGTGCGTGTGTGTGTGTGTGTGGGCAGCGCTGAACTTGTCCAACAACGCCCCAGGCCAACCAAGAAGAGAGTCAAGGCTCAAAAGACTAGAAATGTCATAATCAGCTACTTTATGGGCATTGTATCTGTATCTGTGTATCTGTATCTGTATCTGCGAGACACATTTGTCAACGCACTCGAAAGCGAGCTAAACCAGTTTCTCTGGCATTTTTTATGTAAGCCTTTCTCACTGTTCCTTGTACCCTGCAGTCATTGCCAGAAAGGGTAAGATAGTTTAGTTGAGGGCAACTTTGACAAAGGATTAAAAGAAATTATATAAGTTTTATTAATTAAACATTTTATTAATTTTTTAGATAATTTGATGGAAAAAATATTAAGAAAATGTAAATAATATCCATTAAAATTTATTTAATTTTTTTCCCATGAAATTGTATATATTTTCCCTATATTTTTTTCTTATTTTTAAAGCCAATATTTTTTTTAAAAGCTTCCAACATTTTAATTAATTTAAATTCAGTTAAAGATATACATTTCTTATTATTATTCAAGTGTTTTAAAATAAATTTTTTGAACAATAATGAAATGATAGTCATTATTGGGACTGCTTCAGTTTTCACTTTTTATTTTAAAGTATTTATTTAGAAAGTTATTCGATGAAAAAGACTTGCTTACAGGGTATCCTTAGTCAAGTGCATCTTAGCTGCTTCATCCTCACTTGTCTTGTCTTGTATTGTATCTTATTCATATTCTGATTCGAATTCTCATTCTTTAGACTCATATATTTGGTTAACGGTTGCCCGATTGTTGTTTTCTGAGTAGCCGGTTCTTTTTTCTCTTTGTTTTCTTTATTTTACTTTTCTTTTCTTGTTATTTTCTTGTTCGATCCGCGCACATTTTAATACAAAAAAAATCCAGATGTTCGAAGTGTGGTAATTGTTTATAACAATAAGTTCTCGATATATACACAAAATGTGGGCATATTTTGTATTGTGTTTTGTCTGGTCCAAAAAGTTATGAGTATTATTATCGATTTCGGGGAAAATGCGTTTTCTGGAATGCTAATTGTTCAGCTTGTAATTAATGCAAATGAATTATGCTTTGTTTTTGGGCCATAGAATTTCGCAAAATGCCAACGGAAATAGCACAAAACTTTAACTGGCAAAGTGAATAAATCAAAAGTTGAAAACAAAAAGTAAAGAAATTGAATATATACAAGAATATATACAACAGTTCAAGTGTTGCAAGTGTTTGAAAGTGTTGTAAACATGGTTGTCACCACAACACGCAGTCCACTTTTGGCCCAAACTCAGCCCAAGAATCCGTCAACGATCAACAACGGCAATCACAACACGGCCGCAATGCGATCCCGTTTGATATTTCCACGGCAACAACATTATCAGGTAAAGTTCCCCATCGATAATTCCTAATCCCTAACTACTCATAAAATTCTTAAATTGAACCATTACAAGCGCCAAGCAGGGTTGTTATTTTAGCTATTTCATAGCTAGATTTGACAAATTTTGAAATATTGTAAGCTAGAATTCTGGCTTTAAAATAAATTATTGTACTCAAATTAAACTCAAAAATCAATTAACTCTACCTAGAAATGATTGCCCATCGGGGCAAAGAGTGTAATACATAATATATAATCTGTATACTACTATAATATACATGATCTATAATCTCTATATTTTCACACAGTTTAAAAATATGAAACTAAAATAAATATAGATTAAATAAAAGTTGACAAGTTCTTTAAGCTTTTTCTAGTTATCTTTTTTAATTGAGTTAGAAATTAGCTATTTTTTAGGTTTTTTTTTTAGATATCTATTTTAATCATTTCAGCCATTTTGGAACTCAAAATTTGCTTGCAAGTTTTATACGCACTTTCAATGATCTTTTAGCTATTTCTAGCTAACTTTTTTAAGTAAATTAGCTAGTTTAGCCTTAGAAATAATGGCAACACTGTCGCCAAGGGGTTCACCGAGCATCAACTCGGCGTTCATTAACCCCGCGACCAGACGACGAACGATGAACGCGATCGACGGCATTCCCTAATGATTCCTCACTCCATTGCCGCAGTCTACAGTCTACAGTCTACGGTCTACAATAGTCTCTAGTATTTAGTTTGGGAAGTGCGAGTGAAAGGCAGATAGAAATGCCCATTTATGATTATTATCATGTGTAATTGTGTGCGTGAAACGGCGACACGACGACGTCTTGACCCTTGAACAGACCAGACACCAAAGACCAAAGACCGAACACCAAACAACTCCGACAACTGACGACAACACGTAATGTGCCCATCCCATTATTATTATTATTATTATTATTACATATTTAATATTGAAATTCTTGTGAAGAATTTACAACGATCTCGAACCCAAAGAAATTTCATGCGAAAATCACAACAATTTTCACTTAAGTTGAAAAAAAACTATAGAGAATTATAATATTTTCACTTTCACATAAAAAATTAAATATTAGTAAATATTATCTAGATTTTTTAAATATGATAGAAATTTCAAAAATAAAAATAAAATACATCCATATGAGTCCAAAATTAACTGAAGTGTTACATAAAAATAGTTTATATAAAATTCGTACAGTAAAATAGGAAAAAGTTTGACAAACTCTTTTAACCCTTAATTACTTTATGTTTTGTTTAGATAAATAAATTTAAATCAATACTTATTTTTTTGACGTAGATATTCCGCTCAAAATTAGAAGCATCTTTCTATGTGAACTATAAATCGGTTTAAAAAATGTAAATACGATTACTTAACTTCTATATGGAATGACAATAAATTATGAGATTCTTGTTTTGGCTTTAACGAACTTTGAGGCGATTTTAACTTTCTCGCTTGAGTTGAAATTCATCTTTGATTTGCATATGAGTGTGAGAGACTTGTTTCTGTTTTTTAAGTGAATACGAATACAGAATAGAAAGCCATTTAAATAGGCGGCACATAAATTGGCAAATGTTATTTGTTTATAATTAAATTCATGTGGTTTTTTTCTTGTTTTGTTTTGTTTATTGCTCCAACTTGGAGCTAAATGCGTCAACTGCAGCCGTTTTGAATTATAGACTCGTAAGTAGTTCCCCCTAAGATACAGATTCAAATACGATACAGATACAAATACAGATAATGAACAGCTCCATTTCTGATTAAACCATCTGCTAATTTGCACTCTCGACCTGGCCCAAGACAGATAGACAGACAGACAGACAGTTTCCCTCCTTATAGAAGCACTTAGCCATATACGATTATTTCTGCTTCTCTACCCGTTACTTTAATAACAAAAGTAAGGGTATATCGTATTCGTTGCAATGTATGTAATAAGAAAAAAAAAGAATTTAATTTTATAAATTACATTGTGTCAAATATCTAACAATTTCTTGATTTTTTGGAGGCATTGGTTAATTGGATTCTATCTGCATATATCATAGTTATGTACCGGGTATATCATAGTCGAGCTCTCGACTTTCCACTTGTTATTTCCAGATTGTTATTTCTGCTGCTATTTTTTTCAGTTTCTGTGATCGCGCAATTTTCTTTTGACTATTCTCTAAAGTGGCCCGAGACTGTTTTCTGCTTTCTGTTTTATTTCTGTTTGCAGTTGTGTTCTTTGTCTATATTAACCACATACAGCAATGGACAAATTAATAGAAACGACAGTCATGTTGACATTTCCAAACAAGTATTTATTAATATGATAAAAGCCCATTGTTTTGTAAAATTTTTAAACATTGCTAAATAGATATTAAGTAAAAATTGGGAATCCATATAAAAACAAAAATCAAAAATAAATTAAAAAAAATATTCAAAAATATGAAAAATTAAGTTTTTTTACTGAAAATACATATTACAAATAAAATCAAATAAAGTTCTAAAAAACAATGATGTTAAATTCTTAAACATTGCTAAATAGATATTAAGTAAAAATTAGGAATCCATATAAAAACCCAAATCAAAAATAAATTAAAAAAAAATATTAAAAATATGAAAAATTAAGTTTTTTTACTGAAGATACATATTAGAAATAAAATCAAATAAAGTTCTAAAAAACAATGATTAAACTTGAAAATCATAACTAAATTTTATGCTTGATCGCTATTAACCGTTTTAGATAAATCGGTTTAGTAACGGTTATATCGGTTTGATTAATTTCGGATTTTCTGTTTAGGCATAATAAAAAAGTTTGGTTTCGGTTACGGTTTCAGTTGCGGTTATCAATTTCAATCGGTTAATCGGTCAACGGTTACGGTTATGGTAACGGTTTTAATCGCTGGTTTCTGTTATTTTGTCCACTGCCGTACTAATTTGTACATCTGCACATACGAGCACATTTGATTTCCAGAACGTGCCTCGGCCTGCCTCACTGACTGACTTACTGACGTCAATGGGAAACGTCGACGTCGCCGTCGCCGTCGCCATCGTCGTCTGTCAGTGCGGCGGGAAGTTTTTTGAATCCGCTGGATAGATTGGGGGAGAGCAAAACAAAAAATGGCAGCTATTTGAGAAATTGCCTCAATGTTAGTCTTGATGCTAAATTTAAGATAAGCTGCCTCTAAAAAAAATAATATAGAGACTTTTCTCCCATTCAAGACAAAATTAAAATAATAAAATTATGTATTGCAATTTAAGGGGGTTTAGAAATCGTAGTGAAATTATTAGAAATGAAGTTCAATTAATAAAAAATACATTTTAATTGTATTTTGAAATATTTTGCAACCAAAAACATAATATAAATACAAAGTTAAGACTAACACTATTTTGGAATACCATATTATAATTATTTTATTTATTTAAATTTATAAGCCATAATATTTTCTTTGTTTTGTTTAATGTAATTCAAAAATAGAACAACTGTGTATTTTTAAAAGTTCTAAAAATAATTGCTTTAATTGATTTTTAGATTTATTAAGGCATAACTCTTTTTTGACATTTGTGTTCCACTATCTAAATCTGCCAGATTTGCGATAATTTATGCTTCAAATCAATTAAGATACATTCGATTGGCAAACCGGCCTGTCCACATACTTATTGCAGAGACTCGTTCCACTAAATGAGACAGCTCAGTTTAATTAAAAGCGTCATTCAAACTGCAACGGCAACTGCAACAACAACAACAACAAAAGTGCGAAACTTCAACTGCAACTTTGTGTCTCCCAATTAAAAGCGGCGCCACCTTCGAACTTTAGTGCAGAAATTGGCGTGAGAGCATGTGAGAGAGAGAGCGCACAGCATAATAATAATGACAAGAGCAACAAGTTCAAAAAGCTCTCACGCCTGGCAATGCTGAGAGTAACAGTGTTGCAAAGCGACGCTATGAAAAATGCGCTAAAATACCACAACAGACTGTCTGTTGTTATTGTTGCTGCTGCCAAACAAGTTTTGCCGCTCTCTCTCTCTCTGTCTGCCGTTGCTCTCTCTGCTGTCGCTCTGTGCGATATTTGTGCTTTTCATTCATTCAGTTTTGCGTTTTCAGTTGTGTTCGTCGCTTCCGCGCGTGCAAAAGCTGCAAAAGCGAAACAAGCACGTCAAGTTCAAAGAGGAAAAGCAAAAAAATAAACCGCACGCGATTCCGGCGCGGCTTTAAACGCCGCGATCTGCTTTGAAGAAAGTGAAAAACAAGTGAAAATGTGTGCGTTGTGAATCTTTGTTTGTATGTGCGCCAAAACAATTAAAATATAATTATAAACAAAAAAAAGGTAAATAAAATTGTACAACTTTTCAGAAACAACAGAAAAGTTTAAAGCCAAAAAAAGGCATAAAATACTTAATGTTTATATTGGCGTTGTTCGTGTTGTTGTTGTAGTTGCTGTTGTTGTTGTTGTTGTTAGATTGATCGCACTTTGTTGTTGTCTGATTAGCGTGGTTTCAATGCGACGACTGTGTGTAGGAAATGCTCGACAAATGGCAAAAACACAAAATGTATCTCGCAGATAGTTTGCGCTGTATCTGTATCTGCATGCGTGTGTGTGTTAGTGTGTGTGTGTGCTTCATGCTCGATTGCTTCGATTATGCTTTGATTGCAAGCAATGCCACACACATGAAGATACAAAAATAAACAGTTTTCTTCTTTTTATTTCATATATTTTCTAAAAATTTGGTATTTAATTTTTTAACGTCGTATAAAAATAATTCAAAACTTGAAAAATAAAATTATAAAATATTATTTGGAATTAGCAATTAAGTTAAATAAAACTTATAATAAATATAAATTATAATCATAAATAAGCATTAAAAAAAGGTAAAGACACAAATCAAAGAGAAAATTTAATTTAAAATAAAAAAAAGAACATTAGGAACTTGAAAAATAATATAAGAAAATAAAATTTGAAATTAACAATTTAGTTATATAAAAAAATGGAAATAAGCATTATAAATTAGCAATTAAAAAACGTAGAGATACAAAATAAGAAGAATATTTAATAAAAATAAAAATTTTTATTTTTGAACGTCGTTAAAAAATTATCAAAAACTTGAATTATAAAAGGGGAAAATATAATTTGAAGTCAACAATTTAGTAATAAAAAAAATGGAAATTAGAATTATAAATTAGCAATTAAAAAAGATACTAAATAAAAAGAAAATTAAATTCAACATACAATTTTTAAATAAAAACCCGAAAGTTGTAAAATTCTGTATACATTATTTGGCAGTTTTAACTTTTGTACTCACACCAAAAACCGCGACTGTCGCTCTGACGTCGAAGTTTCGACTATTCAACCGGTTTTAGTATAATATTCTCTTCTTTTTATTTTATGTACATTTTTTCTTTTTTAAATTTAACTCCACATGGCAACTGTTTGTTTGTTTGTTTGTCGAGGGTTTTCTATTTTATGGCCACTGTTTATTTATGGCTTATCTTTTGGCAGCTCTTATCAAAACAACCAAAACACACACTCCCCATTCCCTTTCCCTTTCCCACTCCCCTTCCCACTCCAAATTGATAGTGCATTTGTGTTGTTGCAACCTGAACTCTTTGGCGCCAAAAAACTCGACTCGTTTCGTGTCAAGGGTTAAATGCGTCATTTTTACTTGGGGGTTGCTTAAGCTAACCCTCTCGAACGAGTACAGTAAACGCTGGCTATGACAGCCATTGGCATTTTAGTACAACAAAAATGTTTTTAACATTTAAAATACAATTTAAAAAATATATATTTTCAATTAAAGAAGCCAACAAATGTGTGTTTAATTAATATTAAAATTTTAATCTTAAACTTTTTTTATTATTTCTTTTAAATTCAACTAAAAACAGTCGACAAAAATTATTAAATTATTTGAAAATAAAATTAAATAATATGTTATCAATGTAAATTTTATATTAATACACTTTTAAATAAAATAAATACATTCTCTTACATTTTATTATTAAATTATTTGGAAGAAATCATATAAATTTTTAACTGAATGGATGACAAATGTATAATTTAGTCAACATTTTTCTAGACATATATTTGGTTTATTTATTTCATATAAACTAAGAGCAGTTGACCAAAACTTACTTTTAAAAATTGAAATAAAATGAAGTAACAATTATGATATTAAAATAATATAAATTATATACTAATTGAAATTTGTACTTAATGAAAAAAAAAGAAGTTATTAAAATCAAAAGTGAAAAATATTTCTCATCCATCAACTCCGTTTGACACAAAGTATTTAATTGAATCGCCGCTGTGTTTTTTTTGTTGCTTTAAATGTGCATTTTTAAGATGCCTTTCAAGTTTTCAGTAATTGAATTTGAGCAGCATTTTAGCCAAGTTAGCCAAGTTGGCAGTTGGCAGACAGCAAAGTGCAATAAAGATGACATCGCACTCAAAAGCATTTCCGCTTTGAAAATAGACTGTATATAGTTATTAACTTAAAGTAGTTATAGTAAAGTTAAAGCTCCCAGTTTTCTATTCAAATTGTTGGCAGACTGTAACAGAATTGAATAATTCACAAATGTGAAAATGATTTTTATTTTTTCCTGTTCGTCGTTTGCCATTGAAATTGATCATACGCCCCGTGGCCGATGGCATAACATACGCTGCTGGTCAAAAAAATAGAAACGACAGTCAATTGGACATTTAAATTAATTATTTAGTAATTTAATATTTAATTTATTTATTTTTCAGAAACAATTTTAAAAATACAAAAAAAGTAATTGTTTCTATTGTTTTCCCCCTCACTGTATGCATAGAAAATGCGCTAAGGAGGTTCAAGGTGAATGCCATTGTCTGGCCCGAGGTAAAAACAGCTGCAAACCTCTCAGACTCTCGTTAGTTTTCAGCTTTTCAGCTTTTAGTCGTTTTGTTGTCTTCTTGCCAATTAGTTGCCACCAAATGTTGCCATCGAATTGTGTCTCATTAGCCGCAGATTAATTTTGATTGCACTCGCAATTTGACGTTACATTTAACAAAAGCTGCGTGGGCTGTGCCAAAAAATCAAAACTAAAAGACAAATATTAAATGAATAAAAATTCTTCAAAATTGTATTAACTTAATTTAAAGCATATAATGAAATCTAAATAGTCAGAGCTGTAAAGAATGATTTTAAATTTATTTTCGCCAAATAATTTAACATAGTTTAATTATCCAGCAATATACATACATATCCATTATTTCAAAATTTGTGACTAACGATATTAAATTTAATAAATAAAATTAAAAAAAGTTTTTTCATTCAACACTGCGAGAAAAGTTATTTAAATAAAGAACCAGGAGCATTTAGCAAAATGTGCCGATTACCAAATTAATTTTTAAAGATGAATTTATTTATTTAATTCAATATCGTTCGTCACAAAATTGGATATCAACATTTTTGGCGCATTGAAATGTTTTGGTCAGTTCATTTCAACCTCGTAAAGGACTTATTTTTATAATAATAAACTTAATTAATTAACTATTTCAACAAACATAAAATTTGTTTAAATTAAAATGTTCATTGTAAACAATTTTAAAATAAATAAGTAATTAAAGAAATAAAGATGTAACAAGAGATTCTTTGCTCTTATTTTGCTTTATCTTAAAAATCAAGTTAAAAAAATATACTTTAGTTTTATATACTTTTCATTAAAAAGTTTTCTATGCTCATATATTTTTTCTAAGTGTATTGCCAGCATCTGAAACTGTTTTCTCTATTCATCTATATATTTATTTCACAATCTCTCTTGGCCATTTTTACTAACTTGAATAGTAAAATCTATGAATATTCACAATAATGCCTTATATGTATTTGCTGGTTTATTTCACAAGTTTACTCAATAGTTGACAACTGTTTTTTAGAGTCACTGTCATTGGAACACCCACACACACACACACACACACACACACACACACACACACACAATTCAAACTGTAGCCAAGTGCAACTTTGTCACTTTTTCATGTGTTTGTTGTGTCATCTCGACCCACACGAATATTAGAGCAACTTCTGTATTTGCATCTGTATTTTCAGTATTTGCAACATTTGAAAAGGCGTCAAGAACAATAAACTTGGCTTATAGTAGCATGCAAAACAAAGTGTCTCATTCATTTTGTGGGAGGCTGTCTGTCTGTCTGTCTGCCTAATTAAACAATCAAAATATAAAACGCAAATAAAACATTAAAACATTTTATTTTATGTGATTCTCTTTTTGTTTTTCGTATCTGCAAACACACGAATTTTTTGTCACGAATACATTAAAAATCACTCAACCGTTGTCTCGTGTGCCATTTTATTGTTCTTGTTGTTGTTTTTAAATTTATTATACAACAAGAATTTGCGCAAAAATGCGACTCCGCCCCCTCTTAACCCATTCCCCCTTTCCTGTGGACTACAAAGTTCATTTAAATCGCATAAAAAGCACATTAGAACATTATCCGTTAAAAGAGCCAGTTCTGGCCTTTTTATTTTTGTTGGCCTTTTTGACTTGATGTTGTTCGTTTTTTATGTTAATTGATACAACATTTTAAAGTCTTTTTAATGAAATGCTAAACGCAAATTGAATTAAAAAAGCCTTGGAATAGTTTCATTTTGGAATTTGCTGTAAAATTGGTTTTCAAATGTCAAATGGGAATCCCCTTAATAAATGCAGAATTACAAATTTAAAAATTGATTTTTATCAATAATTTAAAATAAAATAAATATATAATTAATGCAGACTAGTCACTATGTATTATAATTTTATAAATATAAATAAAATATATTTAATTGATTTTTATTAGTAAATTAAAAGATAACTCTTATGTTTTTAGTCTGTATAAAAAACAGGAATTATTTTAGTATTTTTGGATACATTTACATACATATATTTTGAAATCAATATACCAAAATTTATCAAGAAAAATAACAATAAATGTATTTAAATATTTTTTTTTATAATATGTTTTAAAAATTAATAAGTAAAATTCCAAACCTTTTAAGTTAATTTAAAGACTTGGAATAATTTCATTTTGTAATTTGCTGTACATTTTTTTTTTTAATTTTTAAAAGGAAATAATTTTTTAAACATAAATTCAATAATATAAAATTGATTTTCATCAAAAAGTAAAAGATAACTATTAAAACATTAAATATTTTAATATTTCTTGATACATTTATATTATTAATTAATTGTGCCAAAAATTGCCAAGAAAAAATTCAAATAATTTATTTTAGTATTTTTGTAAAAGTATGTTTCAAAAATTATAAAGAATTTCATATTTTTTAAATAATAATTGAGATATTCACAGCACACTTTCAACTCCCATTAGCCAAATGTTTGGTTTCATTAATTTTATTTTTATAATAAAGACTTTAAGTTAATTAATTTATGCAAATGCCCATAACTCAAAGCGACAGCTGAATTTAGTCACAATTTTGCAGCTGATTTGTCAAATGATCGGTAAATATAAATACTTAATAACAAATAATAATGGATGATAAATTCAGTAGCTGGGCGACCCTCGGTTGGGTTTATGGCATTGTGATGATTGTTGTTGTGTATTTGCGATATTAATAACTCCAAAAAGCTGTAAACTGTCAACGGAGCTGAGCATGCAAATTAGTCAAAAGATTGTTCAATAAAAATTAAAAAAAAGAAAAAAATTAAAAAAAAAACAATAAAGTTTAAGACAAACATTTAAATGCTATTAAAAATTCATATTTTTCGAAGATTTCTTGGAAATGCGCAAGGAATTTCATGTATTTATGTATATTCAAAGATTCAAGCCAGTTAATTGAGGTGGTGTCAGTTGTTGTTGTTGTGGTTGTTGTCGTTGTTCTGGACTCTGTGGTGTCTCTGCAGTCAAAACAAACAATTAAACGCGCATAAAAATACCAAGAAAACTAAAGAAAGAATCCAAAACTGAAACCGAACTGAAAGTTGCCCGCTGTGTGAATTTGTCGTGTATTTGTCACGTGTGAGTGAGGTCAAAAGTTCAAGAAACTTTTCATGGGCCAAACATGCAAATACAAATACAAATACAAATACAGCAACCATAGACAGAGGTCAGTTAATTAAGGCGCCAACCAGGGATCGCAAAAATGAATAGAATAATGATAATAATTATTTAAAAAAATATTAAAATTATTTCTGGTTTTTTATCAATAAATTAAGAAATAATTTTTGTAAGAATAATTTACATTTTTACTAAGAAATCCTAATTTATAATGCAATTTTTATTTAAAAGACATTTTTCTTAATATAATTATTATGCTATAGTTTTGTTTATCAAAGTAAAGAAAGTTAAAATGATGATATAGTGAAAAATAGTATATGTAGAATTTGTTTAATTGCGATCCCTGGTTCACCTGTCTCTATAGCAGGTGAAAGGACAATGGACAATGGACAAGGCTGAAGAGGATGAGAAGGATTTAGCCACGTCCAGTTGGCGCCTATTAGAGCAATGACTATGAGCAAATCGCGTGCCACAGTTACAGCTAAAAGTGCCGCACCCAGTTTCATATGTGTGTGTGTGGGTGTGTGTTTGTGTGTGAGTGTGGAAAATGGCACACGCGTGGCATGCCACCAACCATCAAAAATTATAAAAAAGGCAACAACAACAGCAATAAGCAGCAAATGGCAGCGTCAGTAGCACAAAATCCGGCTAAAATCAATAAAAAGCGCAAACACTTAAGCCATGCTCAGAATCAGACAGACGGACAAAAGACAAAGAAAAATAAAACCAAAAAGTAAGAAACAGCAGCCAAAAATGAATCACAGCACGGCTTAAAGTGTGTCTCCTCCAGAGATTTCTGCGAATTCGCTACCAGGAACTCGTTCAACTCCAAACTAGGCAGCAAAAAAAAATAAAATACTTGAACCGATTCAAGCCAAGTCAAGCCAAATCAACAAATCAAAAATGCGTCAATATTTATTATGAAATGCGCTTAATTCAAGCAGCGACAAAGGAAAGAACAAACAACTGTTGAGAAATCATCAAGAAAAGCAATGAAAACAATGAAAAATATTGCAGATAAAATTAAAAAAAAATTATTGGATTATTGAACAAACTAAATCAAATAATTGTTTAGTACTGGAAAAACTCCAGAGTTAATTAGAGCAAACAACTTTTGAGAAATCGTCAAAAAGCAATGAAAACAATGAAAAATATTGCAGATAAAATAAAAAAAAAAATCAATTATTTGTGTGAAATTAAATATTTAGAAACTATATTATACAAAAGTTTGGCTCTGGTAATATATCAGAAAAAAAATGTTATTTACCTCCTTACCTCCATATGCATATCTTTATATATAAAACTCTGTCCTGACTCACTGACTGAGAATCAAAGTGTAGGCCAAACGGTTAAACATAGAAAGCTGAAATTTTCACACAACATGGCTGAGATAAGGTGTCTTCCACAAATCCCCAAAGATTTTGATGACAATTCATTTTTAAAATCTTCTATTTTCCGCCCTTTTTCTCTTGTCAGACTTTGAAAAAAAAAACACAACTTTAGTTTTAAAGCAGTTACATGTAATTTATTACATTGATTGTGAACTTTCTATCGCTATATACACAATACAATAATAAAATAAAATAAAACATAATAAGGCGTAAAATTAATAAAAAGTTTATTGCACGTCAGCGGCGTTAAAATAATACTAAGCGATAAAAATACAATAATAAAAGCTAAAAATAGAAATAACCAAGAGGTTGTGCACATATCACATAAAAATAGTAAAAGGAACATACACTCACACACATACACACGCACGCACATAAATAGGATACAAATACATATACATAAATGTATGTATATGTTAAATACATAGATGCACAATGCGAGTACAAAATATTCAAGTACATATAGTTTAGATTATTATTATAGAAATACAAATATATATATATAGAAAAAAAAAGATATACATATATCACACGCATACATACGCATTTAAAAACAAACATTCACACACTCGCACACACACACACAGAGATATACAAATAGTTGTTGTCTTTTTTGTTTATGCCTTGATCTTGCGTCCCATTTTGGAATTCGCATATTTTTGGTTGCCATCGCGTCCAGCGCTGCTTCCGCTTCCACTTCCAATGTGCGAGCTGCTGTGATGACCTTTGTGCTTCCCAATCCCATTGCTCTTGGAGCGCGTCTCGAAGAGCACATCCGAGTCCGTCTCCGATTCCGTTAGCGAAGTGTTGCGCGAATCTTTAAATTATTAGTTGTGGTTTAGTTTTTTATATACAAATTGTTCATTATTTAAATTAGTTAAAAAATTAATCATATTTAGCGGAAAATTGCTAAAAACCAGCTAAAATTGACAGCCGCGCAGTTTTCAAACGACTGAAGCTACAGATATGTTCTGTGTATCGTTTGAAAGTTACTTTGAGGAGCTCTTAGACACACCTTTAAACTGTTTTTCTAAAGAACATAGGTAAAAGGCTACAGATGAAATATGGCTTTTTATCCGTCATTTTGGCGATTTTAGAGAAAATGATTCCAACGATTTTTGTCAATTTGCAATATGTTGTAATACGCGGTTTTAAATCGAATTGCCAAAGGCCAAACTTAATTTTAAGGAATAATTTGTATGTTAAAAGTAATATTGTTCGTCACAAAATTGGTTTTCAGAAATTTTAGTGCATGCAAATGTTCTCGTCACTTGATTATTAGCTCCTGAAGATATTTTTTATGGGAAAATAATTGCCATTTAAATATACTCACAATTAGCTGCTTCCTCGTCTTGTGCCCCAATCAGCGAATACTTCTGCACCTTTTGGCGCAGGCGCGGCTTCTTGGTCTGGCGACAGGCGCAGGCGATGCCCCAGAAGATGCCCGAGAGCAGCAGACAGCTGGCAATGACACCCACAAACACATACAGAATGGACCAATCTGCAAATTAAACATGGTCATTAGATATTCCAACTATTCCATATTCCATCAATTACCGCAATTGGCCTCATCGTTGTCCAGAAAATAGCCAACGGAGGGCATCCAGAATGCCTCGCATTCACAGGCTCTCGTCGCGGCATTACATCGACCGTGTCCGGAGCAATTGTTCTGACAAATTGTCGTTCTGATGTCCACATAAAGTGCACCCAAAATGGAGGCATCCTTCTGCAGCTTGGCCCGCAGCAATCGCTCCACATGGAGTCCATTCACGGGCTTCGATGGTTCGGCATTATTCGTCATCACATAGAAGACGAGAACTGCCGCCTCCGTGTGCAAATCATATTTGAGTTCCCTGATTTGTATCTTGTTGTCGTCGCCCAGCAAAAGTTGCAACTTTTGCACAGTGGAGTCGAGTTCGCCCTTTGTCAGCACCGAGATGCCCATGGGCAGCGTCATCTCCACCAGATACATCAGCATGGGATCCCCATGCACATTTATGCTGACCGTATCCGTGCCGGTCAATCCCTGGTCATCGCTCACAGTCAGCTTGAAAACGTAGCGACCTTGCACCACATTTGTCAGAATCATTATTGACTGCTTGTCCGTGTCTCCAACGATGACGCCCGCTGCCAGACTGTTATCCTCGCGTGTCCAGGCGTACTTAACCACGGCCAAATCATCCGAGGATTGGGAGCCATTCAAATAAATCGCCGTTACGGGCAGCGTAATTGTGCGATCTCCGCCAGCATTGGCAATTGGCGGCGCATTGCGTTCTATTAATTAAATGTATTATTAGTTATTATTTAAATGTCATTTATTATTAATTTATCTTCCACTCACCCTGGACTATCTTCACCCAAGTGGTGTCTGTTGCCGTATTGTTGTTCTCATCGGACACACTCAACTCGAATTCATAGAGTCCCAGCGTTAAGCTCGTTGCATTGGCAATCTGTTCCATGATAGATATAGATACATTTATAGACGAGATTAGATTAAGTTGTTGTTTGTTCAGCAAACTTACAGATTGATTTGACTTGAGTATAACTGCATTGTTGGGTCCACTTAATTGCTTCCATTGATAGCTCTTGATGGCAATGTCATCCTTGGACTCCGAGCCATTTAAAAGCGCCCAGTTCACTGGCAAGTTGCTCGTCTAAAACGAAGAATTTCTTGATTAATAAATGTGATTCTTTGGGAACTACGAGACTTCTTTTAAAATTCTCGGGATTTGTTAAGAATTCATTGAGATTCTTGAGGAATTCTCTCGTGGAAACTCCATTATAGATTCCCGGGATTCCATTATGGTTTCATTGAGATACTTTTGAATTTTGTTAGAAGATTTGTTTGGGAATTTTCTGGTTTATTTTTAGAAATTCTCGGGTTTCCATTGAGCATTATATTGAGATTCCTTAAGGGATTCTTCCGTCAACTCACCACATTGAGGCCCGCTTTGACCACAGGCGGCGAATTCGTTGGTGGCTTCACAAACACATGGACTTTGGCGGTGCTCGACTGACCGCTGCCATCGGTCACCTTGAGGACGAACGTGTACATGCCCTCCTCCAGATTGGACAGCTGGACATACGGTGTTCGCGTATTCTGCATGTCAACGGCCTTGGCCTCATCACTGGCATCCTTGGTCCACTCCCAGGCAACAATCTCGTGGTCATCCGAGCTGGCGGTGCCATTGAGAGTCACATTATTGTTGGGCAGATACAAGATGACGGCATCTCCGGCATTGGCCACTGGCGCATAGTCCGTTTCCTTCAGCACAGCAATTGTAGCTGTCGTGGAGTTGGTGACATTGTTCGAATCCGTCACAGTCAATTTGAATGTATAGTTTCCTGGCGATGTCAGATCCAACTGGAGTGTGTTTACCTCCGGCAACTGGGGCTGATATCCAATGGGTCCGGAAATGACCTCCCAGTGCCAGTTGATGATCTTGTCGTCGTCGGTGCTGGTGCTGCCATCGAGCACCGCATTCGATGTGGGCTGACGGATGATCTGTTCACGTGGCGAGATGATCACCTGTGGCGCCTGATTGATCCGCTTCTCGGGCAGCACCGTCACATTGGCAGCTGCCTCGCCAAAGGTGCCATTGTCGCCAGTCACAGTCACTTTGAAGGTGTACAATCCCTCCGAGAGATTCGACAACTTGACCTAGGGTAGAATATAAGTTATAAATTAATATATTTCATCAGTGATTCCCTGAGGATTCATGAAGTAAAGATGAATACTTTATGATATCTTTCCCTAATACTTTTTCATCCTTGATTCCCTGAAATTTCCTTAAGGATTGCATCAATGATTCCCTGATGATTCATCAGGTAAAGATGGATTATTTATGGTATCCCTTACTGTATCCCTAAATCTTGTTCATTCTTTCATTCATTCATTGTTGTTTCATTAATGATTCCCTGATGATTCATGAGTTGAAGATATCTCTTAGTCTATCCCCAAATCTCCTTCACCTTTGACTTGCTCTGATCCGAAATGGTGCCATTCATGGGTCCCTTGGGCTGTGATATCAGTGTCCACAGGTACTTGTACTTTGTCCCGCTCGTCTGCTCATCGGGCACTGTAAATGCCGCCAGGGTCACCTCCTGCTCCGGCAACTGCACATCCTTGGACATGACAGAGACAACAATCGCCTTGTTGGTTTCCTGTTGTTGCTGTTGCTTCACAGTTGTTGATGGCACAACTGAAACAATCTCTGGCACATTCTCGCTGCCAGCCGTCTCTTGGGTGTCCTCGGGGATGATGCCCTCACTGTTGTAGGCACTGTAGGGCACCACGGGCATGACGCATTTCAGCTGCTTGTTCCGCATAAATCCATGTTTACATCGACAGATGCCCGTCACCGCATTCGCCTGGAGCGGCACACACTGCTCCTGCAGTGGACACGGCGTGTCCAGATCGCAGCTCAGAAATTTCGCATCGCTTGCGCCATAATAACTTAAATCCTCATCGTTATCATCGGACTGTTGTTGTTGTTGTTGCATCAGCAGCTGCTTCATGCGCTTCTCCGCTATGGGAAACTCATCATCATCGTAGGCATTGCTATCCTAAGGAAGGAAAATAAAGGTTATTCTATGGTACACTGAATTTTGTATACCCTTGCAGAGCGTTGTTTTGCGACACTCAGAGAAATATGCTATCTTCTAATTGAATTTATCTCATTTTTTTCTCTAAGTGTATATATAAAAAACCCTCTGCAAGGAAATAAAAACAAATCCTAGAGTAGATTTACTTGAAATGCCAGACGTCGTGGCTGTTTCCAAAAATTGAGAGCCGCCGAATCGGAATAGGGCAAAATCTCCATTTGCTGCTTGGTTGATTTGAGCAACTGCGTCCAGCTGTCGGATTGATCAGCGCCCACGGGATTGACGAGCACCATTTGCACCTTGTCATTGTCGCGTTCCCGTGAGAGCGGCTTCGGTAGACACGCCTCGTTGCTGACGCAGTGGATGTGATAGCATTTGCTCTTGAAAACGAGCACAACATTGCACGCATTCACCTGTTGTTGTTGTTGTTGTGTCTGATTCTGTGACAGTGACGGTGACAGTGACTGTGACTTTTCACAGCACGCTTCCAGACAGTTCCAGAGATATGTTTCCTCGTCCAGCACTTGTCCCATTTCCGGCTTGTATTCCACAAAGATTCCAGCCTGTTGTTCGTCGCGTGGCGTTGCGTTCTCAAAGACGTGTCTCAACATGCGCGAGCAAACTGGCAACTGTTTGTTTTCTTGCTGTTGCTGTTGTTTACCTGCGGCCAACAATGCGTTCTGTGTTGTTGTTGTTGTCGTGCCTGTCACCAGCCCCACCCCCACCCCCTTTCCAGACGTCGCGTTTGCTGCTGACGCCATCGACAGCCACAAGCAGCAGCACAGCAGCCATCTTTGTTTCCCCCGGCTAGTTTTTAACATTTTCTTATTATACAAACACTTTGTTATAACTTTAATACGCTTTTGTGCACTTTTTGTTGCTTAATATGCACAAATTAAAACATTTTTCATAACTTTCGGCAGAGCTTTAGCAGCAGCAGCAGTGAGTCCACAATACTTTACAAATGCACTAAAAAATACCGCAAACAGCTGTTCAACTGCTGAGCAACTCTGCCTGGTAACTCGGGTAATTTTACCAGTGTGTGCACAACAGCTTATCGACAGCTGCTCAGCTGCTGAGCGCGCTAAATTTGAAATGAAAATTTGAAATTTTCAAAATTTAATTAAAAATTAAATAAAAACAATTTCAAAAAAACAAGAAAATACAAAATTTTGAAAAATAATGAAGTTCAATATAAAATTGGTTTGATGCAGTTCGCTCTTCGTGTGGCGGAGTTAGTAAAAAATCCAAAAAATAAGAAAATTGAAGATTCGAGAAAAATCCAACAAAAATTCTAGCTTCAAAATTAAGAAAGTTCATTTTTATGTCGCGAAAAAACTTCGCACCTTCAAAAGTGCGAAAAGTAGGACCGCGAGAGGCTGCCACCTTTTTTTTTGCCAGTCTTAGCCAGGGCTGCCAGATGATTTTTTTACCGTTACCGTTAAAGCTCCGTTTTTGTCATTAACGCGTTTTCATTGCCTGTTTAATTGCGTGTTTTATGATGTGAAGAGAGAGCAAATAAAGTTGTAGCACGTCGCATTTGCATAAATTATATTGCGAAAATATTGATTTAAGAACGCAAATCGCAGAAAACTGGTCGCGTGCGCCCACACACAGACACACGCACAACTAATACACACACACACATACAGCCTACACATCTGTTAACTGAGAAACGGGCGAAACGGGGGAAACGGGCACAGCGTGACGCCCACGCATAAATGGAATTTTAATCAGAATCAGAAGCAATTCAATACAATACAATATTAATTATGTACCGAACAGCGTGTTATTTATTTAGCTTTTTGTACTAAATCAAACGTAAAACTTGTATGTAAATGTGGAAAAAAAAAAACAAAATGCATGGCAACTGATTATCATAACAAAACAAAATATGCATAAATCAATTGTTGAACCTTAAATCTGATTTTGCATTGTTTGATTTTCATAGTTCTTCTTTGTTTTTGAATGTTGTCTTAATTTTACATTTACATTTTTTTATTTCGATTTTTAAAAGCTAAACAAAATAAATCTTCTAAGAAACAGACAAACATGATTTAAATTTATTATTAATATTCTGCATTTTTAATATATTTTTTGTGTATTAAAAGTTTAAAGAAAAGGTATTGATTAATTTTATTTACATTTTTTAAAATTAACAAATATAAATCTTGAAAAAACAGACCTTAATTTTTAGTCGTATTTAGCTACAAATATAATTACAATTTATTATTAAATATTCTACATTTTGAAATGCATTTTAATTTTTATAAAAACAATGGGGGAAGGAGATTAAATCTAAATATATTTCCATTTTCAATTCTCTTTAAATTAATTATATTAAACTAAGATTTAATATTTGTAGAGATATTATTTGAATTAATCACTTATCAATCGCAATTTTTTCTAATTTTGCAGATGACAGACTTCTCGGATAGTTCACAGAGCAACATGTTGAGTCCAGCAACAAGTCTCATCGAGAGTTTCAACAAGAAAAGTGGCTCGACAGCGACCACGCCCCTTCAGCTCAGCTCGACGCCCACGCTAAATGGCACCACCAATGGATGTGGTGGTGGAGGCGTAGTGGGAGTGGGAGGGGTAGTGGGAGTGGCAGGAGGTCCGCTGAGTGCCGGATGCACAACAGTTGCCACTGGCAACTTGGGCGGACGACAGATCAATACGAGTTCTAGTTCATGCAGTAGTCTTAAGGAAACCTCACATCAGTCCACATCCACATCGCAGCAGGTAAGACATCATATTCCCTATATTCCAAAATAATATAATAACAAAATTTGCAACAAAAAAATAAATACGAAAACAAAACTAAATAACTTGACATTTGAAAATAAATAGAACGAAACTGAAATTAGGAGAGGTGTGAGCAGGAAATGAAATTTAAAATTATTATTCTAAAATAAAAGTTAGATAAAGCTGAAATAAAATTATTTTGTTTTTAATAAAAGCAAAAATAAATTACATATAACTAAAATGTATACCATTTTTAATTTCATTTTTTTTTTTTAAATTTATCTAAAAATATTTGGAATTCCTTTAACGTAACAACAATAGATGCACATTGCGTATACGCAGTGTTGATCCGAATATTAATAAATTAGATTTTTCCAATATTCAAAAAAATCTTAAATTTTTGTTATAGATAATTTGAATTCCTTAGAAATTATATCTAGCTTTTTCCTTTATTTCTATAAATACCTAATTTTATTATAGATATTTTGATTTCCTTAGATATTGTACCCAAATTTTCTCTTTATTTTTAAAATTTGTACAATAACACATAATCGGAATTCCTTTGAGTTATCAGTGCGTATACGCAATGTTGTCAATTGATTAACAACTGTAACAACATAATTTATGGGGCAAACGTCCCTTTGTGATCAATATAAGTAACATATAATAAAAAACTGACGCGTTGCTATTTTTAAACAATTACTTAAGCCAAAAATGTAAAACCTGCGGAAAGTGTTTCAACTGATAAGCAAAGCAACAACAACAACAATAACAATGACGATTAGTTAACTTGGTCAGCACGTTTCTAACGTTGTTAAAGGTTAACGAAACCGATTTTGATATGGAAACAATTGTGTGTTGATATTTTGTATTTGTATTTCTATTTGATTTGATTAGATTACAACATTCCCGATTGGCGTCGCAGCGGCTGCTGTGAAATCGAACCGAAATCAATTATTGAATGTTATTTGAGTACATTTGGTATTCACTTTGGTCATTCAACATCACATTCACAATCACATTTAGATTCACACTGTTGATTGGGCAAAGCCAAGTCAATAAATTTAATTGCCCTTGGCCAGGTTTGCATACAAACAACATTTGCTCATTATTTTTATTGGCCATAATATTATTTGTCTTGCACTAAAGGATGTGTATACTATAACAATCTGTCAAGTAATTGTTTTTACAAAATAAGTAAATCACATATCTGTATTTATTTATTTTTTAATATACATATTTATATTTTAATATGATATTTATATTTTAAATAGGTTGTAAACTTTACACAGTTAGTCAAATAATTGTTTTGACAAAGAAACAAAACGCACATATTTAGATTTTTTATTTTTTTGTAAATTTCTTTATTTGATATTTTTTAATTTTTTTCAAATCCCATATTCAATATCCAATTTTTGGTCAAAACACTTACTTGATCTACTGTACTGTGAATAGTCGTTAGATAAGATTGCCTTAACGGCATTTGCATTATCACTGTATTTGCCTTGTTGCTTATCAATCCATTTGACAGTTTGCATTGAATCATTTGGCTTCAAAATAGTCGCTTACACGCCTCAGTTTCAATTTCTCTGTTGTCGCGGTCAAGTTTTTCATAAATTGATGGATGACAAATACTTGTAGCTTTTAAAAAATATATATAATCTATATATATACAACTCTTTGTCCTGACTGACGTACTGATTGAGAATCAACGTGTAGGCCAAACGGTGAAGCCTAGAAAGCTGAAATTTTCACTCGACATAGCTGAGACAATAATAATAACTTTATAAGACGACGTTTTGCGAAATTCGACCTGTAAGTGGGTCAAATTCGGGATTAAAATATCTCAGCCAAACTCACATTTGGTCAACTGCATTTAGCTGACATTAAATAAATAAATAAAGATGCCAAGTCTTCTTGCCAAATCTGAACTCACTCGCAAAATAAGCTTTTTCCTGCCATATCTGGGCTCTCCCGCCAAATCAGACTTTATTTTTTGCCAAATCAGAAAACCAAAAATAAAAATCATTTAGCTAAATAAAACAAAAATTAAAAAAAAAAAATTAAAATTTGAAAAAATAATTTTGGACATTTTCAGATTATTATTTTTTTTCTTTAAAATAAATATTTAGATATTTGAATGTGGTACACACTTGACAATTGTGCAACCAACAATAAACGTAATAAATGAATTTATTTGAATAACATTTTATTTATTTATTATTTAATATTCCATTTGCCGGCTTTGGATGCCGGCAAGAGCTTCATAAAGAGAGAGATAGAGAGAGAGAGAGAGAGCTTTTAAGCACAAGTTTCTAATCAGATCTTCAGCCGCTCATTAACTGAGCTTTGATTATTAATATTCTAAATCATTTGTATACAGAGAGAATATATACATACATATGTACAGATAATTTATATATATACATTTGTTGTTAAATTGTTAAATTGTTTCTACAGAAAATTAGCTGTCTAAAATGGTTGACATGTGAATTTCTGGTTAAAAGCTTTTATTTTAAGAATGAGCCAAGAACCGATATGACATTTGGTTCGCAGAAATTTGTAGAATTTGTAGAAAACATAGTGAATGTAATGCCAAATAAATTGTGAATACAGATAATACAAGTATTAAATATTGCGTGGGAGTATGAGTCAACAAAAAGCTAGTGCCGAAAAAGGTGCTTTTTAATCCGCAAGCTTAAGTAAATATTAATAATTCAATAGTATTAATTTAATAGACAAATATGGCTATACCTAAATAGAAGCTAATGAACTTTATTTATGGCTAATAAATAATGATATATGGCCAATACTTTTATTAGTCATTCAAACCAAATTGAAAAGCAGAGAAGAGAAATTTATGGCACATAAAAAAAAATAGATAGATAAACTTGCCACTGATTATGCAAACTTATAAAGTCAATTGTTGATAAATTGTACATAAATTAGTAGCTTATTATAAACATTAACTTATTACCAACAAAAGCCAGACAATAATTATAAATATAAACAAAAAACAAAACAAAAACAATTCCCTTTTCACTGTTAATGCAAAAGAGCGACACTAATCAAGTAAGCAAACATCTCGCAGATTGAAACGACAAACGAGATACAACTGCCAACACACAGATACAGATATATACACACAGATACACACACACTTAAAAGCCGCAGCCTTTATTATAATGCTTAAACTGAACGCGTTAATTAGAAAATCGCTTGAACTAAAACGTGAGGCTATCGAAGAATTATGGAAATGCAAAACAGAAGAGAAAAAGCGACAACATCAGAAACGCTGCATAAATTAAATAATAGATAAAAAGTTAGACAACGCTGTGTTTAGCCCAGTAGTCAAAGAAACAACAAGGGCTGCTAAGTTTGCGAAACGAATATTGGTTTTAGTTACGGTTGCGGTTATGTAACCGATAACGGTTACTGGTATAATTTTGGTTTACAAAACTAATTGAAAAAATGTTAATGACATGTAAATTTGAAAACAAATATTCAAAAAATAAGATATTTTCATTGAGATGAACATATAAATTAATTTAAGTAAAAATTAAATTTTGTTTTAAAAAACGACATAATTAAATTTTATGCTTGACTGAACCGATATAAGACATTTTGAATGAATCGGTTACTAAACGGTTATTTCGGTTGGAATAATTTCGGTTTGTAGGTTTCTTTATAATTAAAAACTTTTTTCGTTACTGTTACCAATTTCAATCGGTTTATAACGGTTAACAGTTACGGTTATGGTTAAGGTGTAAGTTAATACCTGCTTCTAAGTTTATGACCATGTCTGTCTGTATAAACATCTAGATTTCAGAGACTTTAAAAGTCAAATTTGGTGCTCTTATTATTAAAATTTATTTTTTATTTAATGACTACTGGGTAACTAACAGTCGAGCAACTCTACTGTCGCACACTGACTTGTCTTTGTTGATGCTGTTGTTGTTGCTGTTGTTGTTGTTGCTGCCGGCAAGAATAGTATTTACAATAATATGATTTCCTAGAATTCTCAGCGCGCTGAGCTCACGTCAATGGCAATGGGCCACACAGCAGCTGTCTCGCTCTCGCAGCCACATCGATCGCTTTGCGCACTTTAAAATAAATGACAAGCAGTTGGCGTCGCGACGTCAGCGTCGACGTCGACCGCAAAAGCTCTCTAGCTTCAAGCAAAGCTCGCGACGTCGCTAGGAATTCGCTCATTTTACTTTAGTTAACGAAACGAACGAGAAGCGAGAAGCGTCGCGCGCAACAAACGACAAAAAAGGCGTAGAAAAAACGTTGAAAAAACCGTCGAAAGTCGAAAAGCCAAAAAGTCAATTAATTTGTTCAATTGTTGAATTTGAAGCAGTGACTTTTTTACGTGTGTGACGACGACAGCGACTTCTTCAATATAATAATAGTTAATAATATTACAAATATTAATTTGCATAATAATAAAACGATTTCGAACGAAAAGCGCAAAACAAAAGTTTTTGCCAATTAACGAACAATTAAACGAACCATCTATTTGTTATCAGTATTTACTACATACAAAATAAAAAAAAAACAAATACAAATACAAATAAAAACGAACAACGAACCATAATAAAAAAGAAGAAACCTCGAGAGATTATTTTTGGGGCGAGCGTGAAAAATATTAAAGCAAAGTTCAGTTTAGTCTGCGAGCGTGTGAACAAGAAATATTATAAGTAAATAAATTATATAAATATATACAAATACAAAATATATATCGTAAATAAATCTTTGAAGAATTGCAAGTGCGCGTGCTAAATAAAAGGCAACAGATACTTAGATACATTTGTATCTGTGTGAGTGTGCATGTGTATGTGTGTGTCTGTGAATGTATTATATGTCTCTGCTGATAAGGCCTTTAGTTAGTTCCAGAGACAAGCCAAGAGGCGTATACGTAATATTCAATTTTTAAAAGAAAACTACAAAAGCACTAAAGGAATTTCCAGAAAACTCGCCAAACTAAAGTTCAAGTTAGTATTATATTTTAGACTCTTAACTCAACACATAACATAATAATGATAAATTAGTAAATGACGCAGTCTTAAGACCGCTAAGGTTCCCATATTCCTATCTAATCTATTGACTTGACTCCATGTCCAAGTAACCAATCATTTCCCCCCGCCCCTTCTATACCTACAATAATAATATTTACTAACACAAAACAGCAACAACATTAACAACAATAACAAAAAAAAAAGTAAAAAAGAGAACGTCGATCACTTGGCACTTGGGGAATTTTTTTTTCCCTTGGCAATTGCGATAAGTCCGATTCGCAGTGGTGGAAAAAATAATAGAAACATTTCTAACAAATTGTTTTACTTGAAATATTGCTAAATAGATATTTAGTTAAAATTGTTTGGTAAAAAAAATATATTTTTAAAGTAATTTTAAAAACACAAAACAAAATTGTTGTTTCTATTATTGTTTCCATTACCGTATACCTCGTATTGTGCCATAGCTAAGGAGAGAAAGAGAGAGAGAGGGAGCGAGAGAGAGAAAGAGAGATAGAAAGCTAAAGACTAAGCTCATTGATTAAACATTTCGATTCAAAGACCTCAACAAAATAATAAATTGATTATGTCGAAAACAAAAACAAAATTTATGCAATACATAATAAAAATCTTTGATTCTAAGTTAAGAAAAAGAATAAAATCTAGCATGATACATTTTTTTAATTTTTATACCACTTTATTAACTCTTGCAAATTATTTAAATTGTTTTTTTTTATTTTATACAATTAAAATTAATTAAATAAACAAATATAATATTTTCAATTTTTCTATATTTATATTAACTTAGCTCAGTAAAAAGTATTTCCTTTTTAAATATAAATTAAAAATAAATAAATCTCTTTGATTTTCAGTTAAATATAATAATAAAAACTAACATGAAACATAAAATTTAGTATAAATAATTATTAAATAAAATAAAAACGAACATGAAAAATAAAATTAAATATGTTTCATGTTAGTTTTAATTGATTTATTTCATTAAATTAAACGATCAAAGAATTATGACAATTTTTATTTGAATTGTTTTTACTTCAATTGTAATATATTCAAATTAACTTTTACATTTTAGTATGATTTTAGTTAAATAAAAGTAATTTAAAGCTAATATAAACGCTTTTTTTGTATTCATTTGTACTACGCTTTTTTTCTCTGGGTGTATACTATTATTAGTCAACGTATTCATGCCTTATAGAAACTATAAAGCGACGACTCCCACATGCAATTTTCGTAACGTTGTTCAGTTTTTGGCGCTTCTTCTTCTTTGGCGACTTTTGCGAGACACAAAAAGAAAAAAGAATTGAAATGCGTCCAAAATTAGAATTGATTCGTAATGTGACAGCATTTGTCAAAAAGAATTGCTCGGTCTCTTGATTTGTGTCTTCTTCTGGTTTGCTGTCAACCTTTTTTCTTTTTTGCTAAAGATTTCACGTACTTTTTGAGTATTGTTAGCAAAACAAATAGAAAACAAATACAATTTCTGAGAAATATTAACAATAAGTATTCATTAGAGCTGTTGATATAATTGACAAAAGCATTTCTGTTTGAGAAATTTGTTGCCTGAAAATACATTCTTGAAAAAAGATATAATAAAATAGTTTAGGAAGCATTTTAAGTAATTCTTCTCAAACAAAAAACATTGAATCGAAATTATTATTATTATTAATTATCAAATGAAAGAATCAATGACCAAACAAGATAGAAATATTAACAACGACTTGGGAGTTAAATGTCTGGATAAATTTAAGAAACTAATTTCAGATTCATTAAATAAGTTTTAGGAAATATTTCAATAATTGATACAACTAAAGTAATAATCAATTATAATCAATTAATAATTAAATTTAACAATTTAATTAGGCAGTGAGAAAGAAAGAAATAAAGACTTGATTTGATAAAATCTGCGAATTTGATACAATATAAAAATATAATAGACGATTTTTATGATAGTTTGTTCCTGTCTCTAAAGATAAGAAACAATTTGCAATTCTAAAGTCCCCCTACGGGAACTAAATGAGTTTTATTTAAATAGAACCCGTGACTAATGTTTTTTTGTTGATAGACTCGTGTCATTTGAAACCTCTTTGAGAACTCATGGAAAATAATAGAAAAATTTAACTATCAGCACTTGAGTTTGCTGATGTATCTCACAATAACTAGATAGAAATGAAATAACATATGAATACTATCTGTAGTTCGCAATTGAAATCCTTTTTAGTGAGAGGAATCATAAATGATTTGTGAATTTGGGCAATGAAATAAAATGAACAATTGGTAATTTATAACATTATTGATTTGTCTGATAAAATGGCAGTAAGAATCACACAAATCAAATAAAAATGCAAAAAAAATAATAATAATAATAAAAGAAAGTAAAAAAATAATATTAAAATTAAAAATTGTAATTAAAATTTTCTAGCTAAAACAAATGAAATATTAAAAATATAAAAATCTAAGGATGTTCAAAATATTATTAAATGATTCAACATTGGTTCCATGGATTTGGGGAAAACCCAGAAAAAACCCAATCAGATCAAAAAGTTTTTGTATCTTAAATTAGATTTAATATTACTAAGGTCAGGAATTTCTCGAAAGTAAAAAGAATAGGGAGATAGTCATTGTCATCATATCATAAAACCTCCGAGTACTGGGGCTACAAACACCCCATAAAACCATCTATCAGTGCAAAAAGCCGAGCAGTTAAGCAAATACTCGACGTGAAGCTCCGTGTCAAAGCCAAAACAAGAAAAACGAAAAAAAAGAAAACAAAAACGGCTCTCATTTGATTTATAAAGGCGGCAACGTTAAGCGCCTGCCATAAAAATGTGAGGCACAGATAGCAGACGGCATAGAAAGAGTATAAACATAAAACACACAGATATAAATATATAATATATGAGAGTATATATAAGTTAAACTATTTGCTGTACAAATGTCTGAATATTTTGCATATTTGTGGCCTGATTCAGTGCCAACACAATTTAAATAAAAACACAACAAATTTTAGACTGTTATTAAAGTGCGCTCTCTTTCTTTCCCTCTCTCCTTCTCTTGCTATAGGTTGTTACAGGCAGCAGCAGCACAACGACACGTGTTGAAAAGAAATCACAGCGTTTGCATCATCACATCACATCGTCTTCGTCCACGACACAGGCGTCGTCATCGTCCTCTTCATCCTCTTCCTCATCCAGCTCTTCGGAAATGAAGGCCGCCGCCGTTAAGCGCGATCTCACAGACATCAAAATGTCCATGTCGGAAATAGAGCGTCTCACAGCGGCCCCAACGCCAACAACAATGGCACGACACCATCCATCGATTGACGACCTCAAGGGTCTCAACAGTGAAGACACAATATCGCAGCTAAAAAAGAAGTGAGTCCCAAACAAATAAAAATTAGCAATAAAAAATAATGAAACATCCCAGAATCAAGTTTAAAGTGTGGTTTGAAACTAATTTGGGCACCAGAAGTTGTTTAAAAATGAAAACTATATATCTAAAATTTTGGAAGTTAATTTCGATTTGAATGCAGATTGAATTTAGAGGCCAAACTATGTATTGTCAAAATGACATTGCGTTAAAAAATCGCATTATTTTTTTTTAACAAATTTATCAAAGTTTAAAGTTTGTCCTAATTTTGATCTAGCAATTTTACAAGTCCAAATTTTTGTCCATTGTGGCATGATTTTATAAATAAATTAAAACCTTCCAAAATCAATTTAAAAGTGTTGTTTTATTGATTAAAAATGAAAACTCGATATTTAAAATTTTAAACTTTTGAAAATGCATAGGGGGAACCTTCAGCTTAAAAATCTATATTTTAGGGCTAAAAATTTTTTGAGCAAAGTTAATTAAACTTAAATGCAAAAAAAATTTAGAGGTCAAAATTGCAATTCGGCTTGGAAATCAGATCAGTTTCAAAAAAATTTAACGCTGATCTGATTTTTGATCTTTTTGTATTTTTTTAAAATTGCTCTGTACTTTTTTTTAACTACGCAGTCTTAAAATGCAATTTATTTGCAATTCCTAGAAGTCGATGTTTTCACGGAAATCGATCAATTTGCTTATAATTTCAAAAGAACAAAAAATATACAAATATCGAGCTAAAAAGCGGAAATGATCGTGATCACAGCACTAAAAAAAACTTTATCAGAGAGCTCTTGAACTAAATATTAATTGAATATTCCTTGCAGAATGCGCGCCTCATTTGAGAATCTGGTTGACGGCGATGACGACGGCAGTTGCCATGGCATTGTGACGACTCCAGATGGCGACGATGATTGCACGACACACAATCATTTTGGCAGCGGTTTGGATCTCACACATCCGTCGTCGGCAGCTGCCCAACTGAGTGCCAGCAGTGGATTGAGTGGCTCGAATAAAACCATCGATACCATCAAGTTCGAGGAGAAACGTTCCAAATCGATGGCCACCACTAAAGTTGTCTCCGATGGCTTCAGTTCCGAGCAGGCGACCAGCAATTCGGCGGAAATGAAGCGCTTGCAGGCGGGCGACATTGATTACAAAGAGGCTAAGGCTGTGTCGGCGGTGAGGAATCGACTGGAGATGGACGGGGTCAAGACCGAGGAGAAGGCAGCCGTCATGCAGGTGAGTCTGATCAATCAATCAATCGATCAATCCAATGTGTATTGCGTACTTAGCTAATTACTTGCCTCAATCACATCGATCAATCAATCAATCGATAAGTTTTTCAATTGATCAATCCAATGCGTATTGTGTACTTAGCTAATTACATGCCTCAATCATCATCAATCTATCAATCGATCAATCAATCAATCGATCAGTTAATCAATTGTTCAGTCCAATGTGTATTGCGTACTTAGCTAATTACTTGCCTCAATCACATCGATCAATCAATCAATCGATAAGTTTTTCAATTGATCAATCCAATGCGTATTGTGTACTTAGCTAATTACATGCCTCAATCATCATCAATCTATCAATCGATCAATCAATCAATCATCCAATTTAAAAAAAAAACAGTTTAAATAAAATGTATGAACCGTCCACTTCACAATTTAGTCGTTTTCCAACTCTTTTAGTCACTGAAATAAACCTTTGATAACCTTAACTACTGGGTTATTAAGGGTTCGTCGTTGTCGTTGAACTCGGTTATTCAAACAGAGCTTTCCAAAGCTTTCACAGTCCCCCCTCGCAGCAACCCCTGACAGATAAAAGCTCGCAGTGAACCCAGCCAACTGTTGGTGACTGAACTGGTGACTGAACTGATGACTGAACCCCAACTGAACTGGGGACACTCCTTTCAGTCCAAGTTCGTCGCGTGCATGTTAAAGTCGCATTTGTGGCACACACGAGCCGTTAATGGCGGCGTCGCCAATTTCGCGAGAAGTGAGAAACTGTCCTTAGAAACTAGCAAAAAAATATATTCCAACTTTCAACAAATTCCCACTCTAAACGAACAAAGAAATCGATTTTTTTATGTGCTTTGTGTGGCGCCCAAAAGTGGGCAACAGTCTGCGGCAAATTAACATAGCGTATACGTAATATGTTCCTCTACAAGTGCCAGCTCCAAAGGAGCCACAATTTAAAGCGATATTTCTGCGTGGAAGGAGCACCAGTTAAAAGATCAATGTTTAGAAAAATTCAGGTACTACACTTTAATTAATTTGATTTGATATCTGGCGCTACAAAACTAGAAACTAAGCTAAGCTAAAACTGATAAATAAAAATTATAAAAAATTAAATAAATAAAAATATAAAAAATAAAATATAAACATCAAAAATTATTAATAAGACTAATGATTATATTTCCTATTTGTTTTACAATATTTAACTTTAGTTATTTTTGCTGTTTTTGTAAGTATTACTAAGTCTGTGACTAGTGCCTAAATGACAAGCTTGTCTTTTAGCGCTAGGAATCTAATAAATAAATAACTATATTAAAAACAAGTAACACTTTAACATTTGTTTTCCACTGCGTTTCCCCGGGCAATATTCCGTTTTGTTGTGTCTGTGTTGTGACTTATCTAATCAATGTAGAAGGGGGAAAATCGAGAGCTGACTGAATACGAACAGTATTACAAATTAGCATAAATTGTTTTATGATGGACACCATAAACATTGCCAGCAACGCAATTCCACACAGATGATGACATTTTATTCAGTTAATTGCATAAATAATATCAAGCTAAAGGTTAAAAGTTAACTATTTACTAGAAATGTGACAAAGAACATCCCAAAGAACATTTTATTTTATCAACAAGTGCTTTTCATATTACAAATATTTTATTCTCAAAATTTAAATCTTTATGTTGCCTGATTTTATTTTTTCCAAAGTTGATAATACTAATCTTGCCTCTATATTTTTTGTCTGGCATTTAGCCAAGAACAGACACACGCTCTTAATTGTTTACGACAATCAGCATAAAAGAAATGTACTCTCAGATACATTTTATATCTGATTCAATTCAATAGTTGATAGTCTTGCCAAAAAAGAATTTTCTTTTCCAGCACACAACTTCAATCAAATACTCAAATGTGCTCAATATGCTAACAGTTTTCGTCTTTTGATTTATTTCGCTATTATTTTTACGCTCAGAAATTGACTACAGCATTTCCGACATTTTGTGTGCTCAGTGAGCAACAAAAAAAAAAATATATTTCATTTTATTTTCAAACATTTTTCCTTTAAATAAAATGCCACTGAATTTTGTTCAGTTCTCAGTATCAGAACAGCAATCGACGGGAGCGTTACGCTATATAGCTGACAAGTCTGAAAATATTCAAATATATATACATATATGTACTGTATATATATATAAACTGTTATACATATGCATGAACATTGCATTAATTAGCCAATTGGCACCAAAGTTTGACAAATGACAACTACTATCTAATAAGAAACAAGGAAAAGAGTGAATAAAAAAGAAAATAAACGACATAAACTTTTAAATAATAATAATATAAATAGAAGAACAAGTGTCACCAAATTAGAACTTGACCTTCCTGGTCGTGAAACATTTAAAAATAAAGCAAGTGGTGAAATTTCATTAAGTAAACTAGAAATGTGAAGAATTATAAATCAAAAATTTAAAGAGAAAAGTTCCTACATAAAACTGTGATAAGTATCTTCAAATTCAAACTTAACAAAACGGAAATAAAACTCAAAACTCAACTCAACTTTAGAAAAAATGGGCTATCGCTTTCGTCAATATGTGAGATATTTAATATATTTGCATCTTCGTTAAGTTTTTTATATGTTTGTCAAGTGTTGTCATAAAAATAAATGTGAAGAACATAAATCAAAAATCAAGCGAGAACAGTTTCTAAATTTTACGAAATCCAACTTAACTGAATTAAAGCAAACTCAACGAAACTTAAGTGTAGTAAAAACTGTACTAAATATTTAAGAAGCATTCGTTAAATTTTATTTATGCGTTAACTCAACTTTAGTAAAACTTAACGAAACTAAAGTAATTCAAACTGAACTCGAATCCACTGTAGCAAAAATGGGTTAATGCTTTCGTCAATATGTGAAATATTTAACACACACTCGTTAAGTATCGTTAAGTGTCATTAGCATAACTGTGCAACTGAACGAAAAGTAAACATTATTACAAGCTCAATTTGTCGGTCAATGTCAACGAATCTGCGAGAGATGCTCTCACATTCTCTCTCTTTTTCTCTCACACACACACTCGCACACCCACACCCTTACACACACGCGCGTGCGACGTCACACAGTGGGAAGAAAAGCTAGATTACTAATTAATATGTTTTTTTTTTTTTTTTTTTTATATTCAATTAAATTTTTTATTTGCAAAAATACAAAAAAAAATTGAAATTTATTTAAAATGAGTAACAGGTGTTTTAAAATAATAGTATATTTGTAGATGATTTATTTAAATTACTTTTTTTTTTATTAAAGTGGATTTTATTTTAAAATTTATAATAGACTCAAAAAAAAAATCGTATACAAGATTTAAAAATATGTATTATTATAAGCTAATCTAGCCATTTTTCCCACTGTGCATCAGCGACAGGCAATTTGTGCGCTATTTTTATGTGAATGAAAACAAATAGCAAGTAAAAAGAATAATAAAAATAAACAAAAAATAAAAATAAATAACTTTGTATATAACACGTTGAAAAACATTCATTCGCACGTTCACGCTGTGTTTGCAACGAATAAATTTCACAAGAACGAAATAAGAGCAAATCAAAAATAATTAAAATACTCTGCAAATGTGTTATACGCAAGTATTTTCGAAAGAACGAAATAAGAACAAATCAAAAATAAATATTTAAATTATAACTAAAACTGCAAAGTGAGTCAGGAATCGGGAAATCATGTCCAACAATCAACAGAATCAGAATCAGAATCAACAGGCGCCTTGGCCCGTGCGCAAAGGCATCTTCCGATCCAGCGGTCAATCGGATTTCGTGCCCACACGATCTCCCAGTCCCATTGTCGAGATGCCGCTGTCGCCGCCGCCTCTGACCACGCCCCATGGCGGCCGTTTTTCGCACTCCAATTCGCCGCTGTCGCCGCCGCCACAGCCAATCCAAGTGTTGCCCCTAACGTCCACAACAGCCAGAATGTCTGGAGGAGCTTCTAGCAGCTCCTCCTCGTCGTCGTCTGGTTGCTCCTCTGCCCAATCTTCTTCGTCGTCGTCGTCGTCGTCCTCTAGCTCAAGTTCTAGTTCACATACAAGAGTACGTAAAAGTTCTAATCCACCTTTGCAGCCAGTCGCCGCCGCCACCGCCTCCAACTGTCCCCTGTCGCCACCACCCACACAAACACCCACGACCACTTCCACGCCCAACAACCACAATCACTCACCACCAGCTATAGTCACCACAACAAACCACAGCAACAATATGAAATCAAATGTGCGCGAAATACCCATTGAGGTAGAACAGAGCAAGGTATAACAGCTCAAAAAGTCAACAATGAATGCCATTTAACAGTGTATACATTCTACGCAGCTTTACAATTGGTATAACAGTTTGTATAACAGTTGCACAACTGTTATACACTTAAATTGAAACCATTTCAATGAACAATGAATGCCATTTAACAGTGAATACATTCTACGCAGCTTTACAATTGGTATAACAGTTGCATAACTGTTATACACTTTAATTTTACCCATTTTATGTCGAAAATTTATCCTATATGACAGTGCTTTTATTGTAGCATGTTAGGTTACTTGTATAACAGTTGGTAAAACTGTTATACTCTCGAATTTAGCAGTCAAAACAGTTTGCTTAGCAAACAAAAGTACTATATTTGTGAATAGTAATTGAAGGCCATATAACAGTTTGCAGAACTGTAATACTTACAAATTTAGCGCACACAACAATTTGCATTCGAAATAAAATTATATCTCTACTCTGAATTGAAATTAAAGGCTGTATAACAGTTAATCAAGTGTTATACTGTAACAAAAAAATTATGTGCAGCATGTAATTAGCTATCTACACAACATTTGCAGCTTAAGTAATCATAATTTACACTTGTACTAACTGTTATACTCTGAAATACCCTTCTAGGAAGCCCTCTCGCTGCGCACCGGCGACATCACGCAACAGGCGAGCAACAAGGTCGCAGCTGCAGCCCTCAAAGTGCAGAGCGACAATTTCTCGGCTGACAAGAAGGCCATCTCGCAGTCGCAGCAATCGCAGATGATGACCTCGAATGGCATCATTAGCCAGGAGAAACATGTGTCATCCGCATCGCAGGCGAACTATTCGATGACCCATAAAGGTGTATCCAGCACGGGCAGCAGCATGATCTCTTCCTCCTCGCAAATGTCTGCCACAAATGGACAAATGGTCAAGCTAAAGGATCTCAAGCTCGACGATCTAAAGTCATTGACGGCGGGCAGTGGACAGCAGGAAATCGAGCAGGCCATCGCCAAGTATTCCAATGTGCTCAACTCCTTTGTCAGCACACTCCAGGTAGGAATCGATAAATTGATATGACAATCTATACGATTTCAGTCAGAATTACTGACTGACTCATCATTGTAGAGCTCAAACGGTTAGAGCTATGAGTCTTAAATTTTCACACAACATAATTGGGAGATTCGATCAAATATAGAGAAATTTCTGCAAGATTGTTTCAAATTTCATTTGATTTGCCGTAAAAAAATGCGCTTTAAAGCTGTGAAAGCTCATTAAAGCTGCGTATTATAATAAATTTATTTACAAAATATCAGAAAGCTCATTTAAGCCTTAATGCTGGCTTTGATATTATTTTTAACAATTCATTGTGTGCTAAAATATTTTTTGTATTTGCTCACTAAAGCTTAAATCCTATTTAAAAGCGCATTAAAGCTTTAATTTTGTTAAAAAGCTTATTCAAGCTTTCAGCGACAGCTGAATTTATAGATTTATCAATTATAAATCTATTAAATCTTGTTGAAGTATCCAATTTAAACGAATTTTAATCAGACATCAGAGTAAAAAAGATTTGTTTTATCATATTGATAATTTCAGGACGATGACAACAGTCTGGTGAATGGAGGCGGCGACAAGAAGAGTGTGTATCTGCAGAAGATCAACGAGGTGATCCGACGTGCCTGGGCTGTGCCCACACATGGTCACGAGCTGGGCTACTCGTTGTGCAATTCCCTGCGCCTGAGCGGCGGACTCGATCTGCTCATGAAGAACTGCGTTCAGCACAATATCGAACTGCAATTCTCCTCCGCACAATTGCTGGAACAGTGTCTGACCACGGAGAATCGATCGCATGTGGTGGACAATGGTCTGGATCGTGTGGTGAATGTTGCCTGCGTTTGCACCAAGGAATCAAATATGGAGCATTCACGGGTGGGCACCGGCATCCTGGAGCATCTGTTCAAGCATTCCGAGGGCACCTGTTCCGATGTGATACGTCTGGGTGGACTCGATGCTCTGCTCTTCAAGTGCCGCACCAGTGACGTGGAGACACTGCGTCACTGTGCCAGCGCTTTGGTGAATCTATCGCTGTACGGTGGTGCCGAGAACCAGGAGGAAATGATTGTCCGCAAGGTGCCCATGTGGCTATTCCCGCTGGCCTTTCACAACGATGACAACATCAAGTACTATGCCTGTCTGGCCATTGCCGTGCTCGTTGCCAACAAGGAGATCGAGGCGGAGGTGCTCAAGTCGGGCTGCCTGGATCTCGTCGAGCCATTTGTGAACTCCCACGATCCGTACGAGTTTGCCAAGTCCAATCTGGCGCATGCCCATGGCCAGAGCAAACATTGGCTGGAACGTTTGGTGCCCGTTCTCAGCTCGAATCGCGAGGAGGCTCGCAATCTCGCCGCCTTCCACTTCTGCATGGAGGCGGGCATCAAGCGCAAGCAGGGCAACACAAACATCTTCCATGAAATTGGCGCCATCGAGGCCCTCAAAACGGTCGCCAGTTGCCCCAACGCCATTGCCTCCAAGTTTGCGGCGCAGGCGCTGCGTCACATCGGCGAAACGGTGCCCCACAAATTGTCGCAGCAGGTGCCCCTCTGGTCCGTCGAGGATGTCCAGGAGTGGGTCAAGCAGATCGGTTTCAACAGCTACCTGCGCCAGTTTGAGGAATCACAGGTAAGCACATAAACTCAAACTTAAATATTCGATCCCTCAATTGATTTTTGATTCATGGATAGACATCGATTCATCGACTACTCAGACTTTTCTGGTTCTTATTTCCTGTATTTATTTGTAGAAATTATTTTAAAAAAATCTGTTGGACTCATTTAAGCAGAGTTTTTAGAGTTATTTTACATTTTTATTAATTATATTTTTAGCTCGATTGATCTTTGATTTATAGTTTGACATCGATTCATCGATTACTCAGACTTTTCTAAATATTGAAAAAGGGAAAATTTGGTTCTTATTTCCTGTATTTATTTATAAAAATCATTTTCTAAAATTTGTAGAACTCATTTAAGCAGAAATCGCAATTTAGAATTATTTTACATATTTTGAAATGGCTCTTAATTTTTTTTATTTCCTTAAAGATATTCAGGGGTGCCACAGAAATCGCTTTCGCTTAAATTTCACCTACATATGTATGAAATTTAAGTGAAATTCAAGCGAAAGCAATTTCAATGGCACCCCTGATTCTTTATTGGGTATTTTCGGGTCTCATTTGAGAAGAAATAGAATTAATTTTCATTTTTATAAAATATATTTTTAACTCTTATTTTTGATATGAACTAAAAATATTATAAATTAATTCAAAAATATTTAAAGTAAAACTTAAAAAAAAAACACGATTTTTCATTTAAATCAATTGATTTTTAGCAAATCCGAGAATCAAAGAAAAATCAATTTAATATCGTATGATATAGCTTTTGTAAAAATTGATTTATTCATGTTTTTTTACTTGTCTATTCTTAGGTGGATGGTGATCTGCTGCTCAAGCTGAACCAGGAGAATCTACGGGATGACATTGGCATCGGCAATGGGATTCTTCTCAAGCGTTTTGAACGTGAACTACAAAATCTCAAGCGCATGGCAGACTATTCCTCCAAGGATACGGCGAAAATGCATCAGTTTCTGGCCGAGATTGGCACCGATTATTGTACCTACACCTACTCCATGCTCAATGCCGGCATCGACAAGTGCACCCTGCCCCATGTCAACGAGGATATGCTGATGACCGAGTGCGGCATCAAGAACGCCATTCATCGTCTGCGCATTCTCAACTCCGTCAAGAATCTGGAGAACTCGCTGCCCAGCTCATCCGAGGAGAACATGGCCAAGACTCTCGATGTCTTTGTCAGCTACAGACGCTCCAACGGCTCACAACTGGCCAGTTTGCTAAAGGTGCGCACAGTCCTCATTAAATTAAAAATAAAATGATTTCTGAATATAATTTTAAATTTATTTATTAAATTATGTTATTTGCATTTAATTTTCAGGTGCATCTTCAGCTGCGTGGTTTCTCAGTGTTTATCGATGTGGAGCGCCTGGAGGCGGGCAAATTTGATAATGGCCTTCTCAACAGTATTCGTCAGGCAAAGAACTTTGTCTTAGTATTAACCCCGGATGCACTGCATCGCTGCATCAACGATGATGAGTGCAAGGATTGGGTGCATCGCGTAAGTCGCCTCAAAATTTACCAAAATAACTATAAATTGATTATGAAATTTACTTTTATATTTTACAAATTGAAATTATTAAAATTTTTTAAAAATTGAAGGTAGATTGCTTATTATTTATTGTTAGATTTGGCATTTAAATTTGTTGATTGTTGATTTGTTTTAAATTTAATTTTTTTCATATTGAAAATTATTATCATTAATTTAAAAATGTTCAATTTTTTTTTTGGGGAATTTTAATTTGTTTTTTAAATTTGATATTTTTTTCATCTTAAAAATTATCTATTATTTGTGACCGATTTTTATTTAATTTTTAATATAAAATCTTATGATTTGGCTAAAATTTAATTTTTCAAACATTTAAAATATTATTTCCATTAATTTATGATACACTTTTAATTTTAATTTTTCGAATTTCAGTTTGTGTTGAAATATAACTTTTCCAAAATGATCATTAATTTATGATGCATTTTTTTTCGAAAATATTTTAAATTTAAATTGTTTTTTAAATTTTTTCTTCTCAGTTTTTTAACATGGTATCAAAGAAACGATTTTCTAACATTTTTAAAAAATATTGCTAAAATATTCAAAACTTTAACTAATTTATTCTGTCATTCAAAATTCTAGGAAATTGTGGCTGCTTTAAACTCCAATTGCAACATCATACCCATTATGGATCAGCATTTCAATTGGCCAGAGAATCTGCCGGAGGATATGTGCAGTGTGGCGCACTTCAATGGCGTCAATTGGATTCATGATTATCAGGATGCGTGCATCGATAAGCTCGAAAGGTATATTAACGGCGCATTTAGGACTAAATGGATGATGGCCAAATTGCATTAGAATTTAGATTTAAAAAAACTTAAAACTTAAACTGAACAATTCCCTCAAATCAATCTCAAATACTTCAAATATTTCCCCTACCACACACAATGTTCTTCCCCCCAAATCTTCTTCAACCTGTTTCTAACTTCTTTGTGATCCCGTCGGCAGATTTTTGCGCGGCGAAAAGAATATCGATAGAATTGCGGCAATGGCGCCTGGTACTCCCGTCGTCGCGTCGTACCAAAGAATGCACAGCAACGATTCCGACTATCAAGGAGGCAATGGCAGTGGAAGTGGAGGAGGAGGTGGTGGCGGTGGCGCAGGCAGTGTGGTGGATGGCCTAATGGCGGCCAATGGCAACGGACAAGGTGGGCCAACGAGTACAACTACAACTACTCCATCTACTACAAATCAGAATCTGAATCTGAATTCGAATCAGAATCAATCACAACAAACAACGAATTTAAATTCAAATTCGAGTTCAAATCCAAATCCAAATCAGCGTAGACTAGGCCATCGAGAGCACTAAGGCTAATTAATGTCTCGAATATAACCAGCTAAAAATGTGTGTGTTTTAAAGCCAAAAAAAAACAGCAACAACAAAAACTAAAACACACACACATCCTCAAAAACAATCCTCAAAAAGAACAAAGAAAAAAAAAACAAAACAAAAAAACTGAACATTTTTAGTCAAGAAAATTTCTCACATTAAAAAGAGTCAGCTTCAATGTGTCTCTCTATCTCTCTTACCCACCTATTCGCGCTCTCCCTCCCTCTCTCTTAAGTATACCCCATACACACACACACACACACACACACAGACTCACGTTCCCACTTACACGCAAGGCTGCAAACCTTAATAAGTCTATTTATCATTTTTGCGCCTTAGAATTCTCAACTGGTTCTAGCTGCACAAAAGTGACATCAAAATATACTATTATTAAAGGGTATTTCATTTTGTTGTATGTAATTGAACTTAAATTAGTATGATCCGATCATTTACAATCTTGAATCAATCCCACAACGTTCTTAAAGTATCCCAGAAAAATTATATCCCCTGTTTAAGTGCGGAAATCTTGATTTTTTGATATCTGAGTGTACGTCTTAAAAATTATTTTAATTAAATTTTAATATCTATTTTTGATTGCCAACTATCCCAAAATTTAATTACTTTGCAGCCTTGCAACATACACTAAATTCTTCCACTCTCTCTCTCACTCACTCACACACATGCCACACACATAACTCTCTCTCTCTTTCTCTTAAAAAAAAGCGTAAATTAATAATGTATTTGATTAATTTTGCGAAATGCGAATGAATTCGAAACTCGCTATCAGCTAATCACCAGGCAAATAGATACCGGCAATCCCCCTCGCCCGCCCGTCAGCGGGGAGGCAGCACCTCCCTCCTAAGTTATGGACGCGCTCCGACGACGACGACGGCGACAGCGGCGAAACGTTCGAATATCCTGCCGCCATATCGCACACAGCAGGCAGCATTGCTGCACAAATCGGGAGCAGGCTCCGCATCGATGCAGAATATGATGCCATTGGCGTATTTGCCGCCACGACGCAGCTCCACCGCGGGATTGGGACACAAGCTGACGAATGGTGTGGCGAATGGTTATCGCTCGCATAGCGTTGACGGCTTGTTGGATCAGGCGATCAGTCAGGATAGTCTGAGCACGCCCGAGCAGCGGATTGCAGCTGCGGCAGCTGTTGTGGCCGCTGGCAGCACAGCACTGACCAATGCCAGTTCCACGTGCACGCTCCAGCCGGAGGAGGAGGATGAACAGGACACAGAGCAACAGTGCCAAGTGACGCGGCGGGAGAAGGAGCAACTGGCGCCGCCAAATGTCCAGCAGCATCGCAAATCGCGCAGCTTGGATCACATACTGTCCAAGCAAACGCTCGCGGAGCTATTGCCACCTAGCGAATTCACCGATGAAACGCAATCGATGCAGAATCTGGCACTGCCATTGACACCGCAACCGCAGCGACGGGACGCGAGCACATCATCCTCATCCAAGTCACCGACGCCAGAGCGACCGACACGGGCGCCGTACAGTCGCCAGAGTCCGGATGGTGTCAGTTCCACGGAGAGCGAGCGAGAGGATACACAATCGCAGATCTCATCGCCATCGGCATCGTCACATGGCAATCAACAGCGTGCTGCGGCGCATGTGCATCGCGGGGGCGGATTGAACAGCAATAAGACGTCCAATTCATCGCTCGGATCGAACAATAGCGCCAACAATAAGACGATATTTAATCGTACGATGAAAAAAGTGCGATCACTGATCAAAAAGTAAGCTGAGAAATGCGAACACAAATCGATTGAATTCGCTACTTTCTACTAGTTACTCGCTATTTTTCATTCGTTACTCGTTACTATCTAACATCACACAGAATTCATATTGTTCTTATTTTAACGTTTTTCATTTCATTCACAAAAGTCTGCCTATTGTTTTACTCGCTACTCGTCACTCGTTACTCGCTACATTTGTGCCATTTAACACGAATCTCATGCATCCACATTAATCAATTATTCATCACACACACACACACCCACAAACATCCCCTCGGCCCAGTTTCACTTTCTCCCACTCGCCCGCTCTCTATTTATCTCTCTCTTTATCCCTTGATTTATACATCTCTGTTCTCTCTGTGGTTATGGTATTCGCTCGCTATCTCAACTTATCTCTCGTAGCTCGTAGTCTCAACTCGTTAAGCTTTTGGCATCCACTAAAAACTTGCCTGCGTTGCCCGAATCAACAAACTTCTTGAACGCCCCCCTCTTACAGTCCAAAGTCAAGATCTATTTGCCTTGTGATTAGTTGATTTTTTTTGTTATAAGAAAAAAGCGAATTTAAATTGCAAACTAATTTATAAACTATTATTAACGACTGCATATAAAAAGAAATATAATTTATAAAACTAATTTAAAGCTAAAAAAAAAAAGAAACAAAAAATACATGAGAACTCTATTAATTATACGATACGATTAATATTTATTGTTAAAAATTGTAAATTTAATTTGTCGAATGCAATTTTTTTCTTGTCACCGTCCGCATAAAATGAGAAACTTTACAAAACACAAAACAACACAAAACGTGGCTTAAAACGAAAATATTTAAGTGATATTTAAAGAATAAAAAATATATATAAAAACAAACTACAAATATTTAAAGTTACAACAAATGCTGTAAAATATTATAATTTTAGCAAAACTGAGACTTAAGGCATATTTTTATTGATTTTTGCAATATACAATATATATATTTAATGACTAATGATTAAATAGTGCCTAAAAATTGGACTAGATACAAAATAAAATGTGAATTATGATTAAAAACAATTTTGTGTATTATTGCAAATCATAATTATGGATAATTCCCTCTCTTGGCCCCTGCTTAATCAAACATCTATCTATTAAATGTACATATTTATCAGATTTATCATTCGCATGTTCATTCTAAATGTTTGTTTGTTTGTTTAATAATGTTTGTGTTCAATGTCAATGCTGCTAATTAAATTGAAATATTTTTTGGAATATTCTTTCTTCCATATATTTTCTTTCTTTTATTTGTTTTTTTTTTCTCTTTTTTCTCTCTCTCTCTTGAATTTTATTTGTAGACCATAAAAAAAGCGCATTTATTGTACTTGTTGTTATTGTTGTGCCTACACCTGCCTATGCACCTGTATCCCAGCATCGAATTCAATTCAACAATTCAACCTTCTCATCAATCCACATCCCGAAATCCACATCACAGGGTGATCCGATGTCCAGCTGTTTCAACAACAAACACTCATTGTTATTTATTACAAAACTAAAACCCAAAATAAAGAAAATCAAACAAAAGCGAATAAAACAATTAATAAATGTGCATATCTGAAATATATGTGTATTTAAGTAATTAACTCTTTTTTATTTTCTGTGTCTCCCTGTCATTTTTTTCCTTTAAAATTCAACCCAATTCTGCATTTGAAAAAAATCAACACTTGTTTATAGCAACGAATTGGAGGACGAGGAACTTTCGGACATAATCCTCTCGAAGGCAACGTCCCCCAATGCAGGACGAATGATATTTTGGTAGCATTTTATCATCATAAATATAAACTGAGTTTTGCACTTACCCGAATTTTACCACAAACGAACCTGTAAATACAATAACAAACGAAAAAACGAATTAAATACTCTACGAAAAACGAAAAAGGATAATTTATTTAAGGTTATTTAAAATAAAATAAAATTAAACTAAATAATATAGGGAAAATAATTAATTCTTAAAATCAAATACAGCTTAAAGGTTTGGGGAAATAAAAAAAAAGATTAAATAATTGCATTTTTACCTTATTATTTGGGATAATTTATTTAAAATAAAATATAAAAATAAAAATACCTTATAAATTAAAATAGCTTTTTCATAAATTTTAAAATAACATTTATAAATAAAACTAAAAGATAAAAAAATATAAATCAAATATCCCAAAATTAAAAAGTTTTGGGATATGAAATAAAATGATTAAATTATCTTATTGTTTACCTATTTTTTTGTCCAATTTCGTTCTTTTCTTTTATGGCACCCAGCAACTGAATTAATATAATTCACTTTATCATGATATATGTATGTTTTTTCTAATATAAATATCATATTTAAATTTTTTGAATTTAACCGTTTCGTCCAATTTGAATTACATGTCCCATTTTTTCAAATTAAAAGTTGACAACACTGGTCGATGTTTGTTTTGTAACGATATGTTTGCTATGATTTGTCGTAGCTTACTTTTGTCGCTAGCCAACACTAATTTTCAAATAGGTCAGGAAACTAAAAAAAACCGAGTAGACTTTGAAATTTGCTAAGAAGTCAAGTTAACAAACCAATATTGTGTAATTTTAGTCAGTGAGAACACTTCGTTTCGTTAAGGTAAATTTTTGAGAACAAAACTTACGAAAAAGGTATTTTAAATATTTTACGAGAATTTTTAAAGTCATTTTACAGGGAATATTTTTATTTGTCGCAATGGGAAAGTCAAAGGAAGAAGAAGCAGCAGCCGGCGCCATGTTGGTTATCGATCCACCCGAGGAATTGGTGCTGGAGGGACCATTTAATCGCGCTGTTTGCAAGAAGATAATGGTCTACAATCCGAGCAAATCGGATCGAGTGGCCTTCAAGTTGAAGACGACAACGCCAAAGCTATTTTTTGTGCGCCCCAATGTGGGCGTGGTCATGCCAGAAGAAACCGTTACCATCGATATATTTGTGCATCCAATTTGCGCCGATCAAAATGTGCAGCGTCACAAGTTTTTAATGCAGGCGGCCGAGGCGAAGGGGACTATCGGGGATTTGCATGAGTTTTTCAAGCAAGTGCCGGTCCCACTGATTTGGGATACCAAAATCAAAGTCAAATTGGTTGACGCCAAAAACGCCGCTGAACAAAAACCATTGATCCTGGCGGGGGAGGGGGAGGCCATGGAGGGACAACTGGGGGCAAAGGACAGGGACAAGGACAAGGACAGCGATCCGTTGGCAAAGCTATTGCAGAAGGTCAATGAGCTGGAGGAGGAACGTATCAATTTGATGCAAAAAGTCGAATTGCTCGACAAGGAAAAGGAGCAATTGACGAAATTATCTTTGCAGCAGCAGCAGAAAAAGGGACGCGGCTTCATGTACTTTATGCTCACACTTGTGCTGGCTGTCCTCGTCGGTTGTGTTTATAGCGCAAATTACATGTAACTGATTCATCAGAAAATGCATATAAAACACACAATTCACTAAGAAAAAAAAACAGTTTAATAAAATACGGTGAGCGCCAATTTCTCACGATCACATTAATTTGCACAGACAGTAGAGCAACACTGTTGACACGGTGCTGCCACATCTACCAAATTAGATTAGTCTTCGATATTGCCACACCACTTAAAGTACAGGGGTGCAAGTGACGGCGTTGCCACGACTACCAAATTAGAGTGCACTCGGTGCCGATGCTACCACATTTGCCAAACTAATTGAATAAGTGTGGCAACGCTTGTGTTTACTTGCCGTCATAGCAACAACAAAAACAAGCGCTTCTTTCGCTTGTTTATTTAAATTGTTTAATTGGGTTTAGTTATGTTTTACAAATTGAGCATGTTTTGAGTAATGAGTGATACCGATACGGATGATACCGATTTGTTGCTGCTAATACCGCCCAATTACTACACGGACGCGGCAGAGCGTCTAATGCATGAGGTGAAAAATAAAATGAGCGCAGCTGCGGCCGCTGCCTCAAGTGCAGATGCACTGGCCATGCCCCCACCGCCTGCGCCTGCGCCCACAACAGCTGCCTATCAGTTTCTGTTGCCCAGCAAAAAGACGGAGCTCAATCATATAAATGCCAGGCTTCAAAATATGGAGTTGGAATCGCATTTTGATGCGCCCTCGGATATTTCCACGATATCGACAAGTACAGTGCGCACTGGCTTGGGTGGACAGCAGCAGCAGCGGGAGCTGCATGGAATGGTGCACTCGACGCCCAAATCGGGATCTGTGGAGCCGCCACGCCAGGACAACATATTGCTGGAAATCGATAACTATCTGGATGATCACAATGCCTGGCGGGATCAACATCATCCTCATCATCATCACAGTGATGATCACTTGCGTTTGCGCGGGAATCCTGGACAGGCACAGGAATCACTGCAGCAGGCGGCAACTTCATTGCCAAGCATACGAATGGGTGCATCCGTATCCGGTTCTGTATCCGGCAATGAGCACAAGCTCATCAGCCTAAGTGATCTCTGGGGCAAAAGCAATTTGGCAGGCACTGTAGTTGCCGCAAATAATGCTTTATCATTGCCCTCGCTCAAGGAGGAGCAGCTGAGGCGACAGCACCTGGAGCGAATGGTGCAGACACTGCAATCCCAGTTGCTGGAGTATCAGCAACGCATCTCGGTGGCCATCGAAGTGGATCGGTCCAAGGACGAGGCACTGCAGCAGGCGGAACAACAATCCAAGACACTCAACTTTGAGGTGCAACATCTGCGCGACACGCTCCACAAACTGGAAGTGGAACGCAACGATGGCCATGCCAGATGCGACGCACTGCAGCATGAACTAAGTCAGGCCGTGGGATTGGCCACCAAATTTCAGGAGAAGACGGAGAAACTGGAGACGCAGCTGGAGCGTTGCCAGAGGCAGGCCGGGGATTCGGCTCAGGCCAAGGAGCAGCTGGAACTGCAGCTGCAGAGCAGCAAACGCGTCGAGGAACTGTCCCATGCCGAGCTCAACAAGCTGCGCGACCGATTCGCCAAGATGGACTACCAGCAGGAGAAGGTAAGATCCGGGGTAGAGTAAAATCAAAATTAAATCTCGGCATTTTTAATTTTTAATAAAAAAGGGAACTAAATTAAATAGAAAAATTAAGTCTTGAAATTTTAATTAATTTTGGAAAAATATTTGTTTAATGCAGATTTAAGAAATAATATTTTAAAAAATGTTTCAATTAAATTTTTATTTGCAATTATTTTAATAAAAATTAAGTTTTATTTTTAATTTTTTTGATATTTGACAAATAAATTTTATTTTAAAAATTGTAAATAAGAAATTTAAATAAAATTTCAAATTAAATTTTTTTTTAATTTTTCAGAATAAAATGCAAAAATAATAACTAAAATATAAAGCCTATTTGCAATTTTTATAATATTATATAAAAAATAAACAAAAAATAAATCTTATTTGCTATTTCTATAATAAATATTGAAAAAATAAGTTTTATTTTAAGTTTATTAAAAATCCAATGTTTTATTTAAATATTCTAAAATCAATTAACTAATATAAATATAAAGAAAACCATAAATTGATTAAAACATTAAAAAGTCAATTAATTGATTTAAATATTGAAAAATAAATTTTCTAAATATTTTAAATGATATAAATTGATTAATAAATTTAAAAAATCAAATAATTATTTTTAAATATTTCAAAATCAATAAACAATAAATCTATAATAATTGAAATATTAAAAACTCAATTAACAGGTTGAAATATTGAAAAGTCAATTATTTTATTTAAATATTTAATAATCGATTGATTTATTTTAATATTTAAAAATAAATTCATTGATTTATATATTTAAAACTCGATTATTTAAAAGTAAAATATCTGCTTCAACAATAAATTAAGAAATCTCTTTTTTCAACAGCTCAAAAAACGCATTGAGGAGTTGGAAAAGGAAAACTCGACGCTGCATCAGCAGAAGGAAATGCTGCAGGAATATCATCAAAAGCAAAAGACGCGCGCGGATAATTTGGAAACCCAGCGAAAATCTCTGCAGGAAGCGCTGGCCAATTTAACAGACATCGAGGTAACAGTTTAAAATAAATAAATAAAAGTGATAATTTAAACTTCTTTAATTGACAGACAAATCTCAAGCGCAAACTGGAAATACAACAGAAATCTCTGAAGCAACATTACCAGCAACAAATGGAAAATGTTGTGGCCAAAAAACTGCAAGAGTTTCAAATGCAACTCGACAAAGTGGAGGAACAGCTCAAGGCAGAGGCACGGGAGCGGGAACGTTTAATAGCGGAGCGGGCTGTCAAGCAGCTGGAGATGATTAACGAGAAGAACAATCAGGAATTGAATCTCATACAGGAGAAGCACAACGAGGAGGTGGAATTGTATCGCCTGCAGTTGGCAAATGCATCCAAAAAGATAGACGAGCTGGATCTCAAGCTCAGCTGCTATAAGACAAAGCGGTAAGTGATTAATGCCAATCAGGAATCGTAAAATGAAGTTGACTATTAAATTTACAACTGCTTGCAGTGCGGACATTGCGGAGAAGCTGCACGGCGTCATGGAGGCGCAGTGGCAACAGGCACTGGCCATACTCACCTCACCCAATCAGACATTTCAGCTGTCCGGCTGCGAGACGGACGGCGAGTCGTCTCCGGATCTAAATAATGCACGTCATTATCCGGATACGCCCAAGTCAAGTAAGACACAACGCAGCAGCAACACGGAGAAGAACAACTTGGATGTGGTGGGCAAGAAGGATCCATCATCGCCCATGGACAAGCTGCAGGCATACATTGAGTTGCTGTTGAGCAAATCTCCCAGTGATTTCGATAAGCTCGATCAGATTCTCGCACTCAGCACAAAGCAAAACGCCAAGAACCAGAAACGCAATGGCAGCCAAGGACCAAAACCGCCGCCCTGGAAGGCCTGATAACACTTGATTATTGATTATTATACTTTTAGCTAAGATTGTAATTAATTAGTAGATTATGCCAATTTGAAATGTAGCCACATTTGTGGCTTCTATTTTTGTACTTAAATACTATGAAAGTAAATTGTTTAATTTTTATACAACAAAACAGACTTTATTATTTATTAAAATATTTAAAAACAATCAAAGAAAGCCAGAAATTTAAAAAGATATCAGTTAGGAATTAAACCTGTACTTTAGAATTCCTAAAATATATTTGATATACAGTGTGCCACTAATGTCTTCATACACCATAAATTTGCGTATACTCGTAATAAAGATGTTTTGATGCGGATTTCTTATATTAATCTTTTATTCACTTAAATTCCGTTCGAATGATACAGAAATTTGTGTAACCCATTAAGTATCCATAGAAAATTTTGAATTTTAAAAAAAGTATATTTTTCAACTTTTTTTTTAGATTAAAAAAAAAAATATTTTGATGCAGGAAAATTCTTCAATCAATTCTAAGAGTGATAATGATTTTTTAAAAATTTCTTAAAAGCCACTTTTTGTATGAAAATGAGGAAAAAAGGATTAGAATAGTCATCTTTAGGATTTTCAAAAAATCATATAAAATACTAGCAAAGAGATTTTTGAAAAATTTTTTTGCAGTCACTCTTAAAATTAATTGAAGAATTTTTCTGCATAAAAAATATTTATTTTTAAAAATCGAGGATGAGTTGAAAAAGTAGACTTTTATAAAAATTCAAAATCTTTAATGGGTAAAAGAAATTTTTGTATTCAATATATTTCAAAAAGAATTTAAGTGAATATAAGATTAATTTAAGAAACCTGCACTAAAACTTTTTTGTTATACTAAAATTTGACAAAGTTAGGGTGCATACAAACTTTATTGAGTGACTGTACATATTTAAAAGGTTCCCATTCATCACATAACTCTAATTTGCAATTCCCATTTAAGACATAGACAAAATAAAAGTGATTATTGAAATATAAAAAATATGTTTCT